>CM035440.1:116496288-116936288 GCA_020310875.1 Ceratopteris richardii | reverse complement strand
TATATTTTTTGGCACCCAAATTGGGGAGTTATAAGCCTTTACATTATTTTTATGACTTTGGGTCATTGGCTATGTGTGAACATGCCCAAATGATCTAAAAAGTCACTTATCAATAAGACTTGGTCCCAAATCTCTGTTAACTTGATTGGGACTTCTTCAACTTCAGCTTCTCCATCTTCTTCTCCAAATTTTTGCATGGGTTTCTCTCTCTGCTTTCTCTCTCCTCACACTCCGAGCCCACTCCTTTTGCATTTGGAGCAACCGAGCACACCAACACATAGCTCTCTGTGGCCTCGTTCACCCTCCACCTTGTCCACTCATGCCATCATGATCTTCCAACCCGAGAACTCCATGTAATTTTCACGTTTGAACAAAAAATGCAGTCGCCAACCCCTCTATTCTCAAAATTCTATTGCCAAACTCCATACTGAAAGATTTCATGAGGACTTCTCCACACCAATAAAGAATCCTTCATATATTCTTCAATTTTTGCCCTCACAAGGAGATGGTTGTTTCCACACATGCCCAAATGATCTAAAAAGTCACTTATCAATAAGACTTGGTCCCAAATCTCTGTTAACTTGATTGGGACTTCTTCAACTTCAGCTTCTCCATCTTCTTCTCCAAATTTTTGCATGGGTTTCTCTCTCTGCTTTCTCTCTCCTCACACTTCGAGCCCACTCCTTTTGCATTTGGAGCAACCGAGCACACCAACACATAGCTCTCTGTGGCCTCGTTCACCCTCCACCTTGTCCATTTATGCCATCATGATCTTCCAACCCGAGAACTCCATGTAATTTTCACGTTTGAACAAAAAATGCAGTCGCCAACCCCTCTATTCTCAAAATTCTATTGCCAAACTCCATACTGAAAGATTTCATGAGGACTTCTCCACACCAATAAAGAATCCTTCATATATTCTTCAATTTTTGCCCTCTCACAAGGAGATGGTTGTTTCCACACAACGACCTTGCCCTTTGCCCAATCATATACAAGGGAAGACCACAATCCATGGAGCCCTCACACCTTCCTTGTAGTAGAAAGGGAGAGACAGCCATGGCTTCCTGCAAGTACATGATGGAGAGAGCCAATCACCAAACCTCCTACCCACATGGAAAACATTAAGATGGAAAACTTACTTCTGTTATCCAACCACTTGCTTGCATGTGCTCCCCTTGCTCCTTCATGCTAGAAGCTCCCATACCACCCTACGTAAGAGGGTGAGAAGCACGTCAAGCTTAGTCATCCGCCATAGAAGCTCCATGAGCTCTTATAATTTGTGCACATTGCCATGCCTCTTCCATACAAGTGGAGAGTTGCTCTAATCGCAAGGTTAGATCCTCCATGCTACTCCTCCTTGGACAAGTCAAGACACAAGCCATATTCACAAACAAAAGAAGGTACACATAAGACTCACCTCCCAATCGAAGAGCTAATACAAGCTCACCCTCGAGCTTGGGAGCCTACAGCCAAACATGCAACCACCTCCAAGGAACTGGTGTCCCATATCACCTGCCCACCATGAGTACGTGTGATGAGGCTCTGCCAAAGGGCCAAGAGTACCAGTGCCCCATGTGCGCCATGTCTCACAAATTAGCCAATACGTTATATTTATAGGCTCAAATGAGAACGTGGTCCAATTCACACTGTGAGACTCATTCAAACTTGGTCGAACACTTTAACAACACGCACCCTTCCAAATGTCCTTCAGTTTTGGAGATGTAACAAACAACTACCTACCATTAGGATTGTATATATTGAAAAAGACCCACATTTAGATCTTAAACCACTTGAAGGTCCTATCCAGAGTTATGGGAGGTGCTTTTGGCTTCTTGAGTGATGCACAGGTTAGCTCATACATGAGGAGAAAGAAAGTGAAAAGATAATAGGATGATGCATAGAAGAAGCAAACGAAGAAAGATTTTTCACGCAAGAATCCTCTCGAGCCCCAAGTGTGTGATCTAAGGAGCAAACATTAACATATTACTATTTACAAGGTCACTTTGGATCCTATGTATCGATTTACACTAACCAATGACCACCAAGTACAAAAAATCATATAAATGCCTAAACTTGGCCTCTTTTTTTAGCCAAGATAGCTCTTGATGAATGCTACAATATGAATGGGCAAAAATGTACAGATAGTTTATGTATGAAGAACCCTTGGACCTTTACACCCAAGTGAGGTATGACAATGAACCTTGGTATAACAAGGTTCTTATCTTTTGCATTGTTGGAAGTGAGGTAGACCCAATAAGAATCACAAGTATTCCCAAAATCTTTCCAATACTTAAGTGAACGCAGATCTTGAACTACACTTTGATACGATTTTATTGAAAAGAATTGACTTATATGCATTGAAATTAAGAATTCTTTCACAATGATTGTTGATAGAACTTCCATTCTTTCTTATGAATTATGATTTGATAATCAAAGTGAAGGTTAAAATATTTCCCTAAGATGAATGATATGATTTTCACTTAAAGCTACTTGATGTGTTTTATTCAAAAGAGAAGGTGACAATATTTGATAATGTTTGAAAACGTACATAACGAATTGTTTTTTTTTCAAAGCTCTTGACAATATGATAAGTTTCTTTCAATTGATCTTCAACCTTCGTGAGTTTCTATTCTCTTTGAGTCCATCCATCACTCGAGTTTGCTTGAAGCAACCCACATGCATCGTCATTGAAACATCGACAGTCGGATGTGATCCGCCCAACTGAGCGCCTTTACGGCACTTGAACCCGACGTGAACGTTCCACGGCGATTCAGTGAATCATGTGATATAATTCTTAAATTTTTTGCATATGCATTCATATTTTTCACAAATTTGATGCAATAGCCTCTTCTTCCTTGGGAGCAGTTGCTTGAACAAGATTTTGTGAGTTTTCCTTCGTATCAAGGGCTTGATCTACTGACCTGAGCGCCTCCACAAAAACTTGCTAGGTTCTTATCCTCATCGCTTCACCCTTCTCATCGAAGGAAGTTGCCATGTGTGCACAATCATCCACATAGATTCCAATCGTATTTAGGTTTTATATCAAATTTGTATATTCTTCATATATTTTCACACACTTGGAACCTCTTCTTCAAGCCAACTCCAAGTACACGTATTTCAAGTTCTTTAAAATTCTTGCATATATATATTTTGCATATTAAAAACTATTTAAAAAAATCATTCAATTTCTTTCAAATTTCTTGCATATTTGCACATCAAAAACCATAAAAATTTCATTCAAATTGTTTCAATTTTCTTGCATATTTGTACTTCAAAAAGCATAAGAATTCACTTTCTTTCAAAAATTTTGCACACTTTCACTTCCAAATTTGCATACTTGCATTTATAAACTCTTGAAAAACACAAAAGATTTTCTTAATTTTAATGCATATTATATTATCATTTGAAAGACATTCAAAATTCATATTTTTCTTTACTTTTGCATCAATTATACATTTATTACATAAGTGAATGATGGGCAAAAAGGGCTTAGTAAAACACACCACACAAGACAGACTCTAGTGTGGAAGCATTGATTGAAAAGAAGTTTTAAGAATATGATGCACGATTTAAAGAAATGGAGATTAGAATAAATGCATCTATTCAATCAAAATTAGAAACGGTCTTATCTCTAACTCAAGGAATAGGTGAAGTTTCTGAAAATAATCAAGCAATGTGTAAAATGTTGAAAGAGATAATCGATCACGAAGTATCAAGTTTGAAAAATGATTTTGAAACTTTGTCCAACCAAGTAAACGAAATTCAATCATTCAAGTGTGAACATGAACATCAAGTACAAACTCAAAGTATGTATACACATATTCTTGATAAAAGCCATCCACTTAACCATAGAAGATCTATCCCTGGGGCCACACATAGAAGATTAAATCAACCTATAAGATGTTTTTTGTGTGATCAATTTGGCCATATGTTTTGGGATTGTATTGCATATGAGAATGCTTGTAGACTTAACTTGGTCACTGAAGTTTAAAAAAAAAAACAAAATTGCACTTGAATTTAGGTAGAGGTGGTATGAAGGAATATGTTGAATAAACAAGATCTAAGCCAAGATCATTTAAAAGATTTAGAAGACAATGGAGACCAAAGAGATATGATGATAAGAAATCTTTTGAACAAGAAACTATGATACCAAATGATAATCAAGTTAAAACTTTTTGATGAAAAGAAAAGTGAACAATTAAAATTGGAAAAGCACAAAGTTGAACAAATTTTACTAGAAAGATTAGAAGAGAATGAGAAAGAATATGAAAAGTCAACATAATTGAAAAAGAAACATGATGAATATTATGTAATATGTGATATGAAGTTTCTAGAGATTTGATCAAGGTGGTTAAAATTTTGAAAGCTCAATTGAGCCATGATATTAACAATCAAGAGAATAGTCAAAGTGAACATGAGAATATCAAACAGAATTGATGAGGATGAGAATACAAATAAAGAATAAGAACTTGAAGAAAAGGAAAAACAAATGATTGAAGATATTATCAAACAAATTGAACAAATATGAAAAATTCAACAAAAACTTACAAACCTTTCAAAAGTAAAAGGAACTAGCTTTGCAAGAAATAGAAGAAGTGATTAAGAATACTTTGATAGATGAAAAAATTTTGAACATGAACCAATGTGATCAGGTGTTGACGATGAACATGAAGAAATCCAATGATTCTGCACAAACGAACTATTTTGATTTCAGTTTTATCACAGTAAATAAAGCATATGATTTTTCCGGTTTGGATACAAATATCGTCTTAATACAATGCATATCTTGTATGAACACTTGAATTCGAAATCGTGCTAATTTGAAATGAAATTTTGTTTTGCTTCAATTTACTAATCTAAAGATCATATAAGCTACACTTTCATACGATTTTATTTGAAAGTAAAAGCAACAACTAGTGATCAGCAAGTACAAGTCAGAGATGAAATCAATAAACTTACAGTTGGCCAGTTTGTGCGTTTGAAAACACGCTGAAGTGTCATCATGTTGGCCTTTTTAATGCGTTTTCCATTATACCAATCTCTAGGTCCAAAAGCTTTCTGCTTTTCTTCCTTGGTGTCATTCAGCTCAGAATCCTTGCCTGAAGTATCAACACCAGAGTCAAAACTCTTCTCACTGTAAGGATCAACTTGACCTTGATCTGAATCTGTCTCAGCTGGATCATTATCGCCCTCTATTTCGCCTAGGGCCATCAGAAGCTCTGGAGGAGGATTCTTCAAAAAATATATTACATCATCACGATCGAGCTTTAACTCTGCAGCCAAGCTTTTAATCTGTCCATCATCCAAAGAAGTGTAGTCATAAGAAGTCACATTTAGAGGCCCTTCTGACCTCAGCCAACATTACACAGAGAAGAAAAAAATTTACACTTGTCACAGGAGGTATTTCAGAAATACAGACATCTCATAAATATGTATCATCTGTGATGGTCTATATAAACTAGAAAGCATGCAGAGAATATGCATGTAAAAAGGGTAGGAATGGCATCAAAAGGAAAAAAGAAACGGTAGGAAAACAGCGAAAAGAAATTACTTTGTTATTCTTATAATAATCAAAAAGCACACTTCAGCAATTCACGCCGCGAATCATGGAATCGTACTTTTTTGGGTTTTTTAGCTTTTACGAGTAGGTGGGCAGCAAAAACTATACAAGATATGAAATAGACATAACATACTCACTTGTACATGAGCTCTAAGTTACCTCAAGGCTTGGAGATACCTTGTAAGTCAATTTGTATAGCAGAGTTATTTTGGACATAATTTTTGCTCCTTTTGCCATATTGTGAGTGTATATCTCTTGTCTCTATTGTCTCTGCTCTATCTCTCTTTCTTTTACACTAATTGTGAGCCTAAAACCGAATGACATTCTCTTCCAATGGACTACATCAAGGGATATGCCAACATTATTATTACTAAAAGGTTGTTGTACATCATTTCCAGCCCTATTCTCAGCATTAATAGGTGGCTGCACATGCCCTTCAAGAGCCTTATTTTGTTGTCCGGTGGCTGCACATGCCCTTCAAGGGCCTTATTTTGTTGTCCGATTTCCTTTGGCTCAGTTATCACTGTGTCATTGCATAGTTCAAAAGGAGAGATTCTAATCTCGATTTGAAATCACATTTAATCATTTTATTCATTTTAGTTGCAAGGTTTAAAATAAAATGGAGGTTTTTTTTCTTTTTGTGTTTCTTTTCCAGAATTTTTGCATTTATATACATAAATTTTAACAAATTAACCCAGACTTTCCTAGAGAAACCCCATAGACTACAGTGGGCATGCTACATCAGAATAGACATGATCAAGCACATTAGACTTGCCAAAGACACGAGAGAGTAGTACGCTTACCATACTCACATTCATTACAAAAGTGAAACTTTGTACCCTTGGCATCAAGCTTGTCGGAATTACAAGGTTTACCAAGGCCCTTTTAGCTCAAATGGCCACGCCTTTCATGCCATAATTCCCTCAGCTAAAGGATGAACTTGCCAAAAACATCTTTTCCATGCAAACAAAACAATGTCTCTTTATATATGCCTTTCACAATCAGCCTTGAGCCTTTAATGAGCTTCCATGACCTCTTTTAAAGAGAGAACTATATCCATCCAAATCCATTTGCCAAACAAGAGAAGACTTTTCTTGATGCAAGGTGCATGTCCCACATCATGTAAGACAAGCTCATTAGAGCCATCCATAGAAAAATGCTTTGTACCGATACCCTCAATGGAACATGCATGATTGTTCGCAAGGTATAGATTGCCATGATCTCCTACATGAAATGTAGAGAAATACTCCTTGATAGGAGTAACATGAAATGACACCCAAACTAACATTCCATATTTGAGATAATGCCTTGTTCACAATAAGCAAGGCTCTGGAAGTCTGCATATCCTACGCATGAACATTAAGAGAAGCAACATGTACACAAGCATCATCATTTGTCATAGCAGCACATAAGATGTCCTCCATGTCAAATAGCTCCTCAATGACCACACTAGAGGCCACATTGACCTTCTCCTTGTCCTCAGAGCTATCCTTCACATCTGTCTTGCTCTGTATTTTCTTCTTATCACCTGTATTCTTCTTTCTATTTAGGTTTTCTTTGTAGTACCTGCAATCTGATTTCTTTAAATACCACCATACACTCAGTTACCAACTCATTACAAAAAACAGTAGTTTTATTATAATGCAGTTTGAAACACACAGCAATCAAAGAATCTGCTGGGAGATCCACTTATATCTTTCTGTATGACATGAAGTTACAGTTGAAAAATCTATGAACAGACGTCACTATAATAACGGGGAATACACACTAAAAATAAAATTATCGTTCAAAGCCTATGTTTTCTCTTAAGGTGGGTGGGCGTATGTGGTGGATGAGAGAGAGAGAGAGAGCATGTGCCCACATGCAATGTGTTCTTTTTCTTCTTTTTTGGTTTTTTTTCTTTTGTTGGGGGGGGGGGGGGGGGGGGGGGGGGGGGGGGGGGGGGGGGGGGAGAGAGAGAGAGAGAGTAAGCCAGATATTAAATGTAGGTACAAAGGGTCTTTACATTGACTTTTCGCCTTCCAAGCTCCACAGCAGCAGCTAGTTTTCGGAGCTGCCACTTCTGCAAAGCAACTGTCCTAAGCTCCTCATAATCATCGTCAGTGAAACCTTCATCATCGTCTTCATGGAGTTCAAAATCTGATTGAATATTATTATCCTCACTGCTTTCACTGACCAAAACATGACCCCTTACACCGTCAGACTTGCTGCTCTTAATGCCCTTCTGGTGGTCTGCAAGGCTGAGACTGCTACCATATTCTGGATCATCCTTGTTTTGGGCATTTGATAAACCAGCAGAACCAGTTGCATTGTTATCACTTGATGTGTTTGTTAAGTCTTCAACAAGCATATCTAACTCTTTTTCAAGATTCTCTAAATCCTCTTCTGTGATTTCTTCCTCATCAAAATCATTTGTGTCTTTTTGTAAATCCTCCTCTAGCTGTTGAAATAAGGCTTCCCATGGATCATCCTCCACTTTCTTTACTTTCCTCTAAAAAATCAAACATACTCTCTCTCTCTCTCTCTCTCTCTCTCTCTCTCTCTCTCTCTCTCTCTCTCTCTCTCTCTCTCTCTCTCTCTCTCTCTCTCTCTCTCTCTCTCTCTCTCTCTCTCTCTCTCTCTCTCTCTCTCTCTCTCTCTCTCTCTCTCTCTCTCCTCTCTTCTCTCTCTCTCTCTCTCTCTCTCCTCTCTCTCTCTCTCTCTCTCTCTCTCTCTCTCTCTCTCTCTCTCTCTCTCTCTCTCTCTCTCTCTCTCTCTCTCTCTCTCTCTCTCTCTCTCTCTCTCTCTCTCTCTCTCTCTCTCTCTCTCTCCTCTCTCTCTCTCTCTCTCTCTCTCTCCCCCCCCTCCCTCCCTCCCCCCTCCCTTGTCTCTTGTGTTAGGTGGCCATTATCTGCTGAGTCAGAGCCACGCTCCCCAGGCACCACTATTTTATTCCCACTACCTCCTCATTACCAGGTACACCATCCTTTGTTGTTTTCCATCTACACAGTTTTGTGGAGCGAGTATCTTTTCCTTTCCATTGCTACACGGAGATTACCACAGTTGTATATGATTTTGTCTCATAGGCCAAGTTTGGCCTTTGGAAGCCGTTAATACCTCTCTCTCTCTCTCTCTTCTCTCTCTCTCTCTCTCTCTCTCTCTCTCTCTCTCTCTCTCTCTCTCTCTCTCTCTCTCTCTCTCTCTCTCTCTCTCTCTCTCTCCCCCCCCCCCCCCCCTCCCCCCCTCTCTCTCCCCCTCTCTCTCTCCCCCCCCCCCCTCCCCCCCTCTCTCTCCCCCTCTCTCTCTCTCTCTCTCTCTCTCTCTCTCTCTCTCTCTCTCTCTCTCTCTCTCTCTCTCTCTCTCTCTCTCTCTCTCTCTCTCTCTCTCTCTCTCTCTCTCTCTCTCTCTCTCTCTCTCTCTCTCTCTCTCTCTCTCTCTCTCTCTCTCTCTCTCTCTCTCTCACATTCATATTCATATTCATATTCATTCAGAGACCACAATACATGGATACATACATGGCACCAACAGGGAGAGTGGTCATTGGGCAGCTCAGAGTATCATCACACCAGCTCGAGATTGAGGTTGGGCGAGCAACACATACCCCCAAGGACAAGAGATTATGCAAAATGTGCCGGGAAGAGGTGGAGGACTAGGAGCACTACACATATAGATGCCAGGCATATGAGGATATCAGAGACTGCTACCCACAGCTCTTCGGGGGGGCCAGAGAGATCAGGGCTTTATTGGAGACTGAGAACCAACGCCCTCTAGGTCATTTCCTAGTAGAGCTCCAGCGCCGCCGTGCCTCACTTCTCCAGCACATGGAGATACGCCCAACCCCCCAGACTCATATTACAGATTTTGTCAGACCCACAGCCGCCCGAGGACCCAACTCGATGCGGGGTGTCACACTACAAGGAGCAGAGGAGCTTAGATGACAGCGCCGACGACCGAGACCCCCACTCCGGAGAGCTCGTCCCCACCAAAGAGAGATTCAAGCGATTCACTCATGCCATGACATGGAGATACAAAGACGTCAACAGTGTACCCCTGCCGATCTCAACGTGCAAAGCACTGTGAGGCTCGCCACGATGCCTTACCCACTGGTGCATTATATCCTACACCCACTCCAGGCATCTAGAGGGATATGACACCACCGAGCCTCCCTCCCTATGCATATCATATTTGTACCTCACCTATTGAGCATAAAGAGCTATTATCCACTCCTTTTATACTCTGTTTTGTATTCACACTTTATTTTCCTTTTGGGATCACAATGGATTGGATCATACCGATGTATATGTTTTGTCTCATAGGCCAATTTTGGCCTCTAATAGACGTTAAAAAGTCTCTCTCTCTCTCTCTCTCTCTCTCTCTCTCTCTCTCTCTCTCTCTCTCTCTCTCTCTCTCTCTCTCTCTCTCTCTCTCTCTCTCTCTCTCTCTCTCTCTCTCTCTCTCTCTCTCTCTCTCTCTCTCTCTCTCTCTCCCCCCCCTCTCCCCCTCCCTCCCTCCCTCCCTCCCTCCCTCCCTCTCTCTCTCTCTCTCTCTCTCTCTCTCTCTCTCTCTCTCTCTCTCTCTCTCTCTCTCTCTCTCTCTCTCTCTCTCTCTCTCTCTCTCTCTCTCTCTCTCTCTCTCACACACACACACACACACACACACACACACTCTCTTGCTTCACTCACAAGGGAGGTGAGAGCACAGTCGACTACATTTTGGGTACCATCTCTGGAGCTTCACTCATCCCCTCACTTAGTGTTGGACGATGTCCACTTGGTGTTGACCATACAGTTATCACATTCACACTTTTATCTCCTATTCCATTAGACCCTCCCTCACCCAGTGAGACACACACCACGATACATTTCACACAAGAGCTCTCACACGTTTATGCACGCCATTTACACACCCGTCTACTCTCCCTCGATCCACTCTCACCCTTGGACACTCTTACATCACAGATCACCACCATCCTACAGGACTAAGCTCTCTACAGCTTCCCATACCGCACACATATACACCCTCCATGCACACGATCCATGCCCAAGAACCGCTGGTATGATGCATATTGTCGTGAGCTACAGAAGCACCTACGGATTTAGGAGCATAGAGGGGATATTACACACACACAGGGACAGCATGCAGAGCCTTACTCGCCGCAAACGGCGAGATTGGGAGGAGAGACAGTACTGGGATATTTACCATTTGCTCATGAGTCGAGATAGTGTAGTGGCGTGGCGACATTTGAGAGAGAGGAGACAACAGACACCCATCCGAGACCCGAGCATTTGGCATAGCTATGCACGGAGCCTATACAAGATCCAAGACCAACCCCCCATTCCAAGGCCGCAGAGCTCACGTCCTACCACCTCTGACTTCTTCACACCCACTATGGTGGGACGCGCTAATGCCCGTCTACAACATGGCAGGGCTAATGAACATTTCGGTTTACAGGCAGAGCACCTCATCTATGGAGGCACGACTCTCGCACCCCTCATTGCCCACCTCTTCAACCGTGCATTGGTTGAAGGGTTCCCTGACTCATGGACTGAGCACACCATAGTGCATTGGTTGAAGGGTTCCCTGACTCATGGACTGAGCACACCATAGTGCCCATTCATAAGTCAAGTGATACTACGGATCCAGCTACATACCGGACGATCATGATTGGTCCTATATTGGCCAAGTTGTAAGGGGTTGTACTAGAGATAGAGTTGAGTACTCTCGCTGAGAGGAAGGGTATCGGGCCCCAACGTCCAAGACAGGCAGGTTTAAGACGAGAGTACTCTACCATTGACCACATCTTCACCCTGAGATGCCTGATCGACCAGGCAAGAGTGAGGAAGAGGAGATTATATTGCTGCTTTGTGGACTTCCACAAAGCATTTGACACGGTTCCCATGGAACGACTCTTCAAACGACTACTTGATATCGGAGCTCCAGAGGAGATGATAGGGGGGGATCTACGCCTTATACGAGAGTATCTAGTAGAGTCAGATGTCAAGGCGGCTTATTTGATCCACTTGCTAGCACTATCGGGGTGAAGCAAGGGTGCCCTCTTTCACCCACCCTCTTTGGTCTCTACATTCATGAGATAGTGGACGTCATACAGAAGCAAGGGGGGGTGGTGGCATTGAGGTACACGGGTCCACTGTCCATATTCCTTTATATGCTGATAATATTGTACAGGTTTCAGAGTCTGCAGAAGGTCTACAGCATCATCTACATGGCCTAGATGACTTTTGCAGACGCATAGGGTTATTTGTGAACCTTGGTAAAACCAAGGTCATGATCTTTCCTACATCAGCACAGGTGCGCAGACATAGTTTGTTCACAGCAGCAGATGGACCGATCGAGGTGGTCGGATCATATGTTTACTTAGGAGTGACATTTAGAGTAGCATCAGGGGTCTTCTCTATGTCTCAAGCAGCCCGTGATCGCATCCCAAGTGGGTATGCAGCACTAGCTTTGATGGAGAGACAGTGCCACTAGGCATATTTTCAGGAGCCCCGCACAAAGGGGTGGCTCTTCGACACTTTGGTTATGCCAACGCTCATGTATGGGGCATCCATACGGGGGCCGGGATTAGCTACATCAGTATGGACAACATTGGAGAGGCCACAGATCCTCATGATTGCCAAACTTATCCGTAGAAAGCCTACGGTACCACATGATATCATTAGAGCAAAGTTCGCTGCACCACCGATGCTAGTTGAGGCACTATTCCACACAGTATGCCTATTACACAGACTTCAGAGCATGGAACAGAGCGCATTGCTTATCGTGCTTTCCAGGCATCACATGATATGGCATTGGAAGGCGACACCTCATGGTATGAGGAGACACAAGACTGGTTGGCGCACCATGGTCTTGACATAGATAGGCTACCACCACTGCAGTATGACTTACGGGCACCCATCTACTCGCTCTCTCATCAGGAGAGGAATAGGGTCATTCGCCAGGAGATATGGCATACATACATACAGAGGACATGGGTGAGCCCTAGGGATACATTGCCACCGAAAATGCTCTATTACCGTGAGCATTTTCTACATATATTGGACGAGGGCTTCATCAAGATTCTGAGATACATGCAAACATACCTACCCCACCACCTTCGAGTCATCATTGGGCAGCTCCGGGTTTCATCACATCGGCTCAAGATTGAGAGGGATTGGTCAAGGGGAGTCCCCCGTGAGGAGAGGTGGTGCCTAGTATGCCAGACAGAGGTAGAGAGTGAGGAGCATTTTCTTATTAGATGCCCGGCATACTTAGACCTACGAGCACAGTTCCAGATAGAGGAGTCGCTCCAGTTGTGCATGACTATGGGAGACTAGCGGCACTTGGGACGCTTCCTCAAAGCAGGATATGAGAGGCGAGAGCGGTCACTACAGCCTACATATCAGACACGGGTGAGTACCCAACAGACCATTACTTAGTTCTTTCAGCAAGCTGAGCTATATCAGAGAGGTCCATCTATAGGGCTCACGCTCCACCAGGCAGCACCAAAGAGAGCACGACGCCGACCACGCATGGTTGGATATCGTCAACCACGACTATATCAGGAGGATATCTCACGCATCAGGACAGCCTACGACCACATGATGGAGCAGAGGTGTACCACCACCCCCTGTGTTGTCTTCCTTCATGAGGAACTCAGGCCACCACCGATGTACCACATACTACACCCACCTCCACCCATCACAAGTAGCTAGGGTACTTTACTCGCTTAGTGACTAACTTCTCAAAAAGGTATGCTCTACCTTTGCTGCAGCTCTCGAGGAGATTTTGGCAGCCAACCATCAGCATCTTGCTGATTTACCGTGAATTCAAGTATATATCAATCCCACACTTGTTAATTCACTAGTTTCTGATTTAGCTTTTCTGAAACCCTAATTTCAGAATTAGGGTTTGCTGTAAAACAGTTCTAAACTGTCCCTTTTCTCAACATTCTCACATACACACACTCTTCATACCTCTTCGACACTTTACACACAATTTCTTGCATCTAGTTCCCTATTTCTTCTAGATTCAAATATTGTCAATTTGTATCATATTCACACATTGTAATTTGACATTTAAATATTCGTTCGTGTAGATGAGCATTCTAGCTTACCATACACTTTGAAAATCTTGTCTCATCTCTCTCTATCTTTCACTCATCTTTTTTTGAGTATTAAGGTGTGTATGTTAAGGTTCATGTGTTGGAAGATCCTCCCCATTAATTGTTATCGAGGCCCACCCCATTTCCAATATTTGGTATCAGAGCATAGTTGATATACACCCTTAACAAGATGAGTGATTATAAACTTGAGAATGAAGACAAACTTGAAGGAATGTCTATCTATGTCCGATGAATTTGTTAATATCAAAAGACTTATGGAACATTGTCAATGGCACTTATCCAAGGCAAAGACAAGTCGGAGAAGAAGCTACTTCATCTCCTAAAAGACATGTTGTTCCAATCTCTGCTCAACAAGAGGTTAGTGAAGAAGAAGAGGGAACTACATCATCAAGAGTTCGTACTACCATGAGATCACTTCCTACAGAAGAAGGACCTACTTCATTATCAAGAGTCCATACTACTTCTAGATCACTTCCTACAAAAGAGCACTCCAGATGGGATTCAAGGGATGCACAAGCACTTTCATATATTGCTATGGAGTCAAGAGGCATATTATATCCCAATTGAATTCATGCAGAACCTCTTGTCAAGATGAAAGTTGGTGAGTCAATTAAGTCACACATTATGAAGCTCAAAGACTTAGGAGATCGGTTACTTAATGTGGGAGTCAATATTTCAGATGAGGAGAGGATAAACACACTTCTTAACTTACTTCCAATCTACATATCGTGCTTTTGTTACTTTTTTGTCTCTCTCTACAAGAGATAGAGAACTTTCATTTGAAGAGTTGCAGTTCATGTTACTTCAAGTTGAACATCAACATAAGAGTATGGAAGAGAATGATGAAGCCATGTTATCATTATCTAAAGGGAAGAAGAAGAAGAAGGAGACCACAAAGAAGGAGAAGAAGATTCAACAAACTAAGAAGGAAAGTAAGTCCTCTACTCCAAAACCTTCTAGTCCTACTCTCAATGCTTCCTCTACACCCAAAGAAAACTTTGTTACTACATCTACTTCAAAGAAAGGAATTACCCATTACTATAAGAAACGAGGTCATTTCATAGCAGAATGCAGAACAAGGATTTTTAATGAGAAGAAGAAAGCATCAAGTAATAATGATGAAGATGAATCAAAACCTAAATCTTCAAAGGAAGAATCTTATGCATGTGTTACTATTGAAGAAATAGTTTTTGATCAAGCAGCATTAAATGCAATCTCTAATAATCCTTGAATTTTTTATTATGAAGCTACTAAATATATGACAGGTTGCAGAAAGCTATTTTCTTCTCTTACTAACTCTTCAGGTAGAAGAGTGACCATTGAAGATGATCCTGATTTAGATGTTGGTGGTGTTGGAGAAGTGAACCTTAAATCCAGAGTAAGTGGAAATTTCACAATTTTTAATGTTCTTTATGTACCAAAAATGAAGAAGAATTTGCTCTCGATATCTACTTTCTTGTCAAATGGTTTTAAAGTTATCTTTAAGAAAGATTCATGTCAAATTCTCTCATCTAATGAGGAGCATTGTCTACTTCAAGGTGAAAACAGAAGCGACATGTTTGTATTATCAAAAATTAGTCATGCTAATGTTGTTAGGTCTTCTACACCTAAGGAGAACATGAAGTTATGGCATGCCAGATTTGATCATATCAGTTACACAGCTCTCATGCACATCAAAGATCATGATATGGTGGAGAGTTTGCCTACTTTTGCTTTATCCAGATGATGCAGAATCATATGAAGGATGTCCTGAAGGAAAGCTTCACAAACTTCCTTTCAAGAAACATAAATACATCACGGCTACAAGGAAGTTGCATATCCTACATTCATATGTAAATGGTCTTAAAGTAAAGTCAAAAGTTTTTCCTACTTTCAAGAAGTTCTTAGCTATGGTTGAAAATGAAAGTGAGTCAAAAATTCAGATTTTGAGAAGCGGTAGATCATAGAGGAGGAGAATATACGTCAAAAGGCTAGGTCTTTTCTTGATAACAAAGTATTTCTCATCAACTCACTATTGCTTATATGCCACAACAGAATGGTGTTGCAAAGAAAAAGAATAGGATACTTGTTGAGATGATGCGTAGTATGACGTCATCCAAAAAGCTTTCTCCCAACTTTTAGTTTGACAGAGAACATTTTTGAGATTCATAATATTTTAGCACTAACTTCAGTTGAGATTGAACCAGCTAATCTTAAAGATGCACTACAAAGTCTTGTATGGAAGAAAGCTATGCAAGAAGAGATTGATTCTCTTCATAAGAATCAAACATGGAAGCTTTGTGAGTTACCAAAGCTAAAAAGGCAATTGGTGCAATTGGTGTTAAGTAGATCTTCAAAAACAAAAGAAAAACAGATGGTACCATTGACAGGTATAAAGCAAGATTCGAAGTCAAAGGTTATGCACAAAAGAAAGGAATTGAATATGATTAGACTTTCGGACCCACATCTAGAACGATAGAAGTTAGAACCGTACTTTCTCTTGTTGCATTCTTTGGATGGAATGTATATCAGTTAGATATCAAAACTCCGTTTCTTAATGGTGAACTTCATGTAGATGTCTACATTCAACAGCCAGAAGATTTTGAAGAAACAGGTAAAGAGCATTTGCCATTTAGTGAGCAAGCTTATCAAAGCTTTGTATGGACTAATGCAGGCACCAAGAGCTTGGTATGAGAAGATACATATCTATCTCTTATCTATTGGTTTTGAAAACTCAGATGGAGCTCCTACTCTTTATGTTAATGCTGAAACTCAGATGGAGCTCCTACTCTTTATGTTAATGCTGAGAAAGATGTTTTGATTATTATTATCATATATGTTGATGATATGAGCATGACGGGTCCCAAGGATTCAAACCTTGAGTATTTCAAAGCATGACTTAAGCATACATTTGATGTGAATGATTTACGTATTTTGCATTATTATCTTGGAATTGAGTTCAGGTACAGAGATTGGTGTATCTATATAACATAGCACAAATACATTGAGAAATTATTGGAAAGGTTTGAGATGACAGATTCAAAGCCTATGCAAACACCTATGGATAATAATGTGTCATTAGAGGCAGACGCAGATTCATAACCTTTTGATTCTACTCTATGTAGGCAGGCAGTAAGTTGCTTGATCTATTTATGTAATACACATCTTGACATTCAGTTTGCAGTTTCTCAAGTATCCCCGCTCATGCACAATAAGCTCAAGATTCATTGGAAACCAGTTAAAGATATATATTTGCAGAGATCCGAACCTTTGCACGTTGTTAAACCTTGTACCATTATGACATTAAAGGGGGGGATTGTTGGAAACAATGTCATAATAGCACAAAACCCTAATTTTCAGCAAGGTGGTAAGGAACGTTTGGTACGGCACGTACGGTACGCGTACGGAACGTGGTGTCGTACCAAACGCCACGATATGGAACGTTGAGGAACGTTTACACACACACATACATATATATATATATATATATATATATATATATATATATATATATATATATATATATATATATATATATATATATATATATATATATATATATATATATATATATATATATATATATATATATATCCATTTTGTATTTGTTTAGGATATAAGAAGAGAATCAAGATACAAAGATACATATGTATGTGGCAATGTGCCATTATCCATACATGCATGTGCATTGTGTGTCATGCATGCATGTGTGCAATGTGTATCATTATTCATATACGCAATGTGTCATATTATATATGCATATGTGAATACCATTGCAATCTAACATATTATAAATATGCTATTGTGTGTTATATTGTATATTGGCTAGATGCAATGCGGGTCATATGTTTGCATGTGTCACATAGCATATATGATGGAAATTGAATATTTATGTATATGTGTGTGCCATATTATATATATGTGTATTTATGCACATGTTTGTCATATTATCTATATGTATTATATATAAATATGTCTTATATTTATGTATTATATGTGAAAAGAGGCTGAATTTCTAAGTAAGAAGCAATTTTTTTCTTTCTAATTTGGAACACGTTCCGAACGCTGATTGGAACGTACGTTCCGTACGGAACGTCCAAATGTTCCAATCGCGTTTGGAACGCGTTCTGATCCAACTATGATTTTCAGCAATCCTAATTTTCAGTACTTAGCCAATTTTTGGGCACACAAGATGACAAATTTTATTAGCTTATTAGATAGAGCTTGAAGAGAGCTTTCATTTGTTTATACAACATTTAGTCAACAGACGTCAAGATTGAGAGAAAATCCTGACCCTAGTTTCTGTTCAGAATGCTAGATCATGGGATTGTTGCAAATTTAGACCCAAAAAGCAATTTTTTAATTCCTAAAAAGCAAGTTCGTTTTTTTTCTTTATCGTATGCTTTTTGAGGTGCTTTTTCAGCTTTTCATAGTTAATTACGTGGTTCAGCCTTGAGACCTATATAAAAAAGCCTTAGAGGTCACTTATGGCATCTCTTGGGCACCAATCTCAAGGATCAATCAGTCCTAGAGGTGAAAACTTATGGAGGAGGTGTGCTCTACCTTTGGTGCAGCTCTAGAGGACATTTTGGAAGCCAACTCTCAGCATCTTGCTGATTTACTGTGAGTAGCAAATCTATATCAGTCCCACACTCGTTAGTTCAGAAACCCTAATTTCAGAATTAGAGTTTGCTGTGAAATAGTTCTAAATTGTTTTTATTCTCTAAATTCTCACATACACACACTCTTCATACCTCCTAGGCACTTTACACACAATTTCTTGTATCTAAATCCCTATTTTTGCCTGGATTCAGATATTGTCAATTTTATCATATTCATGCATTGTAATTTGATATTTAAATATCAATTAGTGTAGGTGAGCATTCTAGCTTACCATACACTTTGAAAATCATGTATGTTCTCTCTCTATCTTTCACTCATCTCTTTTTGAGCATTAAGGTGTGTATGCTAAGGTTCATGTGTTAGAAGCTCTTGTAAACTTGTGATTAATTGTTATTGAGGCCCACCCCACTTCCAACATAGGTAGATCTAATTTGTGAGACGCAGCAATTATCTTCTTTGTGATCAAGTATGGATCATCGCAAAGAAGATAACATCATGCATGTGTCAGTTTGAACCCTGAGGTACACCCTCATGCCCCACCAAGACAATGAGATACGCACATACTGTGTGAATAGTATGGAGAGTAGTGAAGTGCTAAGAAGAAAACATAGTGCCTGGTTGTCTTCGTCATGCTCTCCTCCTCCCTCTATAACAACTTCCTGCCTCATAGAAGGAGTTCTTGCTAGAGACCAAGAATCCATGCTTTAAGGTCGCGTGACAATCAAAAAGGTAAGTTCATAACCAAATATATATACATCAATGGGCTATACAAGAGCGGATGTCGGATACTATCAACAGCATACAAGAGGAGAGGACAATCACTCACCCAATTGAACCGAAAATGGGAGGGTAGGAAAGGTGGGTATGTACTATGATGGGGATATGCCCACATACTATAGTTATACCTGTAACCTATCATACCCGGTGCAACTTGACCCTAGTAGGTTGGTATTTGTTCATAAGTACAAGATGTATTTGTTCATCAATACAGGATAGGGAACCTTCTATATGAAGTGTCCATTGAGAATCGAGATGCACATGGTTTCAAGCTAGCATGGGTTAGGCATACCCACGCAGGATACATATGTATATTCGAGATACTCTATATGTGGTACTCGTAGGAATACATGTATTGCCATGCCAATATAGACTAACTCGTGATACATGCATAGGATAGAGACCTCTCTCTAGAGGTATCCATTAGGATGCACGTGATGCTACTCTTGTGGCGGTTGACACATAACACATGCATGTACATTGTCTCTTATTCAGAGTCCCCACAGTGAAGAGCTAGTACACCTATGGACTTTATCTTGAGATAGTTCTTTTGACCCTAAAGGGGAGATGTCATTGCGATCGTCACGAGATGAGTCTAGTTATGACAAGGGTCCTAGTCATAATTCCACCATCAGTAGTGAGCTTTGCTCACCTTCTTGTGGAATTGTTATGTCCATATGCCTGAAAAGGAGTTGTTATAACTTCTCAAAAGGGAGTTGTGGTGTCCTCCTAAAAGGAATTTTTTAAGTATTCCAATGACTCCTTGCATCTGATTTCCTTTGGGGGAGCCGTTTCTACTCATCCGAAGATCATTTATAAATTGAAGGATCCCATGTCCATTATACACAAACCCTAGACCGTGGAGAATATGGTGATGGTATAATAATCATGTGTCTTATGACATGGACTGATCATAGATGGTATAGTCATAAGGGAGACCTATCTAGACATGACCATCATGAATCCAGATATATTATAGATGATGTTGCCCTCGATGGCAACCCTCATAACCCCTTAGCTATGATAGTAGCCCCTTGGGTTTTTACCCAAGAGTTGTTGCCCGCGAAAGCATGCTCGATTGTTATGCCTATAGTTGGTATGGATTAACCTTGAATAAAACCTCACATACAGGGTTTGATTGGGTGAGTGACCTTTCCTACTTGGTGTATACTCATGATAGTATTCAACATCAGCTATTGTATAGCCTATTGATATTGATATTTGCTCATGAGCATATATCTCACATGCACAGTTCGATTGGGTGAGTGACCTTTGCCACCATGATAGTATTCAGCCGCAAGAAGAGCACAACCGAGAACCAGGCACTATGTTGTCTTCCTTGCATTACATTGTTCCCCATACTATTCGCATTGTATGTGCCCACCTCATGATCTTGGTGGGGCAAGAGGGTGTACCTTAGGGTAACCTTAGATCTTGAGATGATTCTAACTAACATGTGCATGGTGTTATCTTTTCGATGGTGATCTCTAAATGATCACTAATTGTTGGTGTGTCATACATGTCGGCTCTATATTGAGGGGACATTGACATCCTCCTTCCGTGATAGTTTATACGTTGGTGACTTGGGACAAGTGTCCTGGTCCCAATGGAGTTGCAGGCTTGGCAATGGAATAAGATGATTTTTTGTGATACCTCTAGAGGAGATCTAAGCTTGGAAGATATTTTTGGATGCCTCCCACTAGAGCTAGACTTGATTAGGGACCAAAGGGAGGAAGTCCCGGGGGACTTCTCATCTTGGGTATCTAATCACTGGAGGCACCGACTAGAGTCCATGATGACTTGGGAATGAGTCAGGTTATCGAGGGATTGGATTCTTGGTTTTAGCCAAGTTGAGGATAGCAATTAGGAATAAGGGGGGAAGTGTTATGTCCCCAAAATTAATGGTCATCTTGATGGGCGCCTGTAGCTAAAAGTGTCCAACCAAATATGAATCAGCCCCCACTGTGAATTGGGCCACCTCCTGGTTTGAGCCTATAAATAGGATACATGGGCTCATTTATGAGACATTCCTCGCACGAACTTGGACTCTTGGCCCCCCTTTAGCAGAGCCTCATCACCCATTCCCTCTCTCTCCCCCCCCCCAACCGCTTCCTCCCTCTCCTCCACCCATGGCCCTTTGGCAAAGCCTCATCACCCATTCCCTCCCCCTCTCCTCCCTCTTGGCCCTTTGGCAGAGCCTCATCACCCATTCCCTCTCTCTCTCTCCTCCCCCAACTACTCCCTCCCTCTCCTCCACCTCTTCCCCCTCCCTCCTCCCCAACCACATACACGTGTATGCACATGTGCATAGACATACACGCATGCATACACTACACACACACACATACATACATACATACATACATACATACATACATACATACATACATACATACATACATACATACATACATACATACATACATACATACATACGTGCATACGTAACTCTTGAGGTGGTGGTTACTTGATAAAGCTATGAACTCCCAAACTCAAGAGTGAACCCCTTTGGGCTCTATGGCTAGGAAGTGAGTATGATGCCTTCCCTTCTATGTTTGCGAGTATGGCTTGTACTTTGTCTTGTAAGTTTTTAAGTATTTTTGTTCAATGCATTAAATTTTTTCGAGTACCAAGAAGTTAGGCTATACAAGTCTTATATGAGGTAACCTTCACTCGAATTTTTAAAAAATTAGTGTCCAGCTCAATGTGGATTATGCCCAACTACATACGTAAAAATTAGATGGATGTAACATTTTTTTGGAAAAAAGTATCGACATGCAGAAACATGTGACTTGAAGCTGGTGATTTCTAGAAAAGATTTCTATTTTAAGTAGGTCACACCTATTTTTACTGTCAACTGCCTATATATACAAATCCCTTGTGCAATAATATATATGAGCTATACCCTCAAATCTGCTGGTGCAACTGCTTCAACCCTGTTATATTTTCCTCATATGTGATATAGCTAAATTCATATTAGCTTTAGTATATAGGAAGTGTACAGTTTAAGCTTTCATCAGATTAATTCGAGCAAACATTTATTGTTCTTATAATTCATATGTGGTATTGTTGCAAAGTTCTCGTGTAATAGAAACTTTCATATTCAGCTATATCACTTTTCTGTTCATCTTATATGTTTCTTTCAGTTCTATATACTTAATTTGATTATTCATGTCCTCTTATACTTCGTCATTTCAAATAGTACTTTTTATCTGACAATTAAATGTTCTCTAAGTAATTCATATATTGGATTTTATGAACACTCGTTTCAGTTGAAACCCCTCTGTAGGAAGAAAAAGCTTACGGTTTTCATATGATGTGATAGTCACAATGCCACAAACACTACCAAATACTACTTTACTCTAGATGGAACGATTACCACTTTGAGAAGGGAAGATCACTTATATTTCGAGTGTTGATTGCATGAATGGCATCAAATGGCTGATGAAATAATCAACGGCGTCTAAGTTACTAATATGCAACAATACCAGGAGCCCTTTGATTAAATGAACAGAATGGGGAAATAATTCACGCGTGGGAAGAACTTCATTAGCAAATAGAATATCGAAATTTCCCTCCATCTAAAAGAGTTGATGTATACCGAACGGCTGAACGATGTGATCTTGTTTTCGTTAACAGCAGCAACCCGAAGACTAGTAACATTCCGAAATCCAGTACTGTGGGTGATGTTCAGCTTGCCATCAGCTGTCACAAAAAGCCTGGTACCTGCTCCCAGACCATTGTAGGAAGCTAAACGGACAGACAAACCCGACATCCCACGAATTGCGAAGATACTTGACTTTGAAGGAACTCCAGATGCCTTAAGATGGGCGACTGCAGAAAGACTGTCCGCTACAGCGACATGTGTAACAGAAGCAGACCCGCCACGCATGACACAGAGAAGGACAGAGAACTATAGCTCCCACTCGTCAGTCGTTATCTGGGAAAAATATCACTCACTAAGCTGCAGTAAACGTGCCCCTGTTTCAGAAACAACAAGAATTCACATGAAAGGAGAAGGGATTCCGTATAGAAGGCGGCGGTGACAATATCTCATGCACAAAGGATATTTAATTATCATACGATCCGCTGAAAATCTCGTTCAAATCTTTTATTACTAAGTCTTTTTATTATTATCATACGATCCACAAATTCCACGGAGAGAAGTGATATAAGTGTTTATGAACATGAAGTGTGAATATGGAACAATAGTAGTTTTATTTGGCTTATGAAACTCTTTTTTCTTTTGGAAAAAAAAAATCTATCATCGAAGAGGTGAAGTATTACAAGGCCACGAGAAAAGGGAAAGTGGCATCGCACACTAATTGTTACAACCCAATATATGAGTAAACCATAATGTAGCTTTGGGGCAGTAAAAGCAATTTATCTCTCATTGATTTTGATGAGATTAACAAAGTGTGCAAGTTGAAAAGGCATTATATGGTTTGAAGCAAGTTGCACCATGTGCTTAGTATGAAAAGATGGATGTCTACTTGATTGCACATGGTTTTGAAAACAATCCAACTGAGAGCACCTTATATGTTAAGTGTGAGAGCACCTTATATGTTAAGTGTGCAGATGATGTACTTCTTATCATTGTTGTGTATGTTGATGACATGTTGTTCACTGGTCCCAATAATGAGATACTCTATATGTGGTACTCGTAGGAATACATGTATTGCCATGCCAATATAGACTGACATGTGATACATGCATATGATAGAGATCCTATCTTGAGGTATCCATTAGGATGCATGTGATGCTACTCTTGTGGTGGTTGACACGTAACACATGCATGTACATTGTCTCTTATTCAAAGTCCCCACTGTGAAGAGCTAGCATAGCTATGGACTTTATCATGAGATAGTTCTTGGCCCTAAAGGGG
The DNA here is from genome assembly GCA_020310875.1 of Ceratopteris richardii. Lineage (NCBI taxonomy): Eukaryota > Viridiplantae > Streptophyta > Polypodiopsida > Polypodiales > Pteridaceae > Ceratopteris > Ceratopteris richardii. Next base: position 116,912,363 of record CM035440.1, on the reverse strand, counting down.
AGAAGATGCCATTGCGATCGTCACAAGACGAGTCTAGTTATGACAAGGGTCCTAGTCATAATTCCACCATCGGTAGTGAGCTTTGCTCACCTTCTTGTGGAATTGTTATGTCCATATGCCCGAAAGGGAGTTGTGATGCCTTCCCAAAAGGAAGTTTTGGTGTCCTCCTAAAAGGAAGTTTTAAGTATCCCAGTGACTCCTTGCATCTGATTTCCTTTGGGGGTACTGTTTGTACTCATCCGAAGATCATTTATAGATTGAAGGATCCCATTTCCATTATACACAAATCCTAGACCGTGGAGAATATGGTAATGGTATAATAATCATGTGTCTTATGACATTGACTGATCATAGATGGTATAGTCATAAGTGGTATAGTCATAAGGGATACCTATCTAGACACGACCATCATGGATCCGGATATATTATAAAGGATGTTGCCCTCGATGGCAGCCCTCATAATCCCTTAGATGTGATGGTAGCCCCTTGGGTTTTTACCCCAGAGTTCTTGCCCACGAAAGTGTGCTCCATTGTTATGTCTATAGTTGGTATGGGTTAACCTTGAATATACCTCACATATATTGAATATACCTCACATATACGGTTTGATTGGGTGAGTGACCTTTCCTGCTTGGTGTATGCTCATGATAATATTCAACATCAGCTATTATATAGCCTATTGATATTGATATTTGTTCATGAGCATATATCTCACATGTACAGTCCGATTGGGTGAGTGACCTTTGCCACCATGATAGTATTCAACATCAAGAAGCGCACGATCGAGAACCTAGCACTATGTTGTCTTCCTTGCACTACATTGTTCCCCATACTATTTGCATTGTATGTGCCCACCTCATGGTCTTGGTGGGGCAAGAGGGTGTACCTTAGGGTAACCTTAGATCTTCAGATGATTCTAACAGACATGTGCATGGTGTTATCTTTTCGATGGTGATCTGTAATTGATCACTAATTGTTGGTGTGTCGTACATGTCAGCTCTATATTGAGGGGACATTGACATCCTCCTTCTGTGATATTTTATATGTTGGTGACTTGGGACAAGTGTCCCTGGTTCCAACGGAGTTGCAGGCTTGGCAGCTTGGGCAGGTATCCTGGTTCCGCGGCCTTGCTTGACAATTGAATAAGACAATTTTTTGTGATACCTCGAGAGGAGATCTAAGCTTGGAAGATACTATCGAACGTCTCCCACTAGAGCTCAACTTGATTAGGGACCAGAGGGAGGAAGTCTCGAGGGACTTCTCATCTTGGGTATTTGATTGGTGGAGGCACTCACTAGATTTCATTATGACTTGGGAGTCAGTTAGGTTATCGAGGGATTGGATTCTTGGTTTTAGCCAAGTTGAGGATAGCAATTAGAAATAAGGGAGGAAGTGTTATGTCCTCAAAATTAACGTTCATCGTGATGAGCACCTATAGCTAAAAGTATCAACCAAATATGAATCAGCCCCCACTGTGAATTGGGCCACCTCCTTGTTTGAGCCTATAAATAGGATCCATGGACTCATTTATGAGACATTGCTCGTAGGAACTGGACTCTTGGCCCTTTGGGAGAGCCTCATCACCCATTCCCTCTCTCTCTCTCCTCCCCCTTGGCCCTTATGGTAGAGCCCCATCACCTATTCCCTCTCTCTCTCCTCCCCCAACTGCTCCCTCCCTCTCTTCCAACTCTTCCCCCTCCCTCCTCCCCACCCACATACACGTGTATTGCACATGTGCATAGACATACATGCATGCATACTCTACACACACATACATACGTGTGTGCGTAACTCTTGAGGTGGTGGTTACTTGATAAAGCTACGAACTCCGAGACTCAAGAGTGAGCCCTATGGCTAGGAAGTGAGTATGATGCCTTCCCTTTTATGTTTGCGAGTATGGCTTGTACTTTGTCTTGTAATTTTTTTAAGTATTTTTGCTCGATGCATTAAAGTTTTTTGAGTGCCAAGGAGTTTGGCTATACAAGTCTTATGTGAGGTAACCTTCACTCGAGTTTTTAAAAAAATTAGTGTCCAGCTCAATGTGAATTATGCCCAACTACATACGTAAAAATTAGATGGATGTACTATTTTTTTGGAAAAAAGTATCGACATGTAGAAACATGTCGTACGATCCGCTGAAAATCTGGTTCAAATCTTTTATTAATAATCAAATATTTTTATTATTAAAAATTTTGTTGAGAGCAAAAGATTGAGTTCGTGTTACTTTAACGACAATGAGTATAAATTTTGTGCGTAAAGATATGGACCGATTTTGTCCGAAAGCTACGGACCGATCGTCATAAATATCTTTTTCCACAAATTCCATAGAGACAAGTGATATAAGTGTTTATGAACATGAAGTGTGAATATGAAATAATAGTAGTTTTATCTGGCTTATGAAACTCTTTTTTCTTTCTGGAAAAAAAATTCTATCAATAAAGAGGTGAAGTATTACAAGGCCACGAGAAAAGGGAAAGTGGCATCCCACACTAGTAGTTACAACCCAATATATGACTAAACCATAATGTAGCTTTGGGTTGAGTATAAGGAAAGCAATTTATTTCTCATTGATTTTGATGAGATATTTGCACCCACATGCCGAATGACCACTATTCGTAGCATCTGTGCACTTGCGGCTCATCATGGTTGGAATGTACATCAGTTGGACATTAAAGCTCCATTTCTGAATGGTGACTTACATGAAGAAGTGTATGCATTTCAGCCCCATGGTTTTGTGTAGAAGGGGCATGACAACAAAGTGTGCAGGTTGAAGAAGGCATTATATGGTTTGAAGCAAGCACCATGTGCTTAGTATGAAAAGATGGATGCCTACTTCATTGCACATGGTTTTGAAAACAATCCAACTGAGAGCACCTTATATGTTAAGTGTGCAGATGATGTACTTCTGATCATTGTTGTGTATGTTGATGATATGTTGTTCACTGGTCCTAATGAGAAGCATATTGCTAAATTTAAGGTTGATTTGCATGCCTCTTTTGAGATGTCATATTTGGGACATTTGCATCATTATTTGGACATTCATATTCTGCAAGTTGATGGAGGAATAGCTTTGTGTCAAACAAAATAGATTGGCACATTATTGCAACATTTTGGCCTTGAATATTGCATACCTATTGCCAATCATATGGAAACATGTTTATAGTTGAGTCTTCATGATGTTGGAGATGCATTTGATGTTGTTCTCTATCAGCAGGATGTTGATGCTTGATTTACTTATGCATAACTCGACCTGATATTTAGTTTGTTGTCTCTCAAATGAGCAAGTTTATGCATTGCCAAGTGTCAAGGTTCAACAGGTGGTTAAGTGCATCTTTTGCTCCTTGAGTGGTACCCCACCACTTGGATTATATTATCCCAAGGGGGGATCAGTACCACCAGATTTACATGCTTTTTGTAACTGAGACTAGGTTAGCTGTTATGACACTCGTGTGTCCACAAGTGGTTTTAGCTTCATGCTTGGTAGGTCATGCATATCTTGGTTAAGAAAGAAGTAGTCTACTATGGCCACTTCTTGTTGTGATGCTGAGTATAGGGAACTTTCACAAGGATTGTTGAGTGTCTATGGCTCAGATGCCATTTGGCTGATTTGGATGTTGGTCAGTCTTCTTCCACCACCATCTTCATTGATAGTCACAGGGCACTGGCAATTGCGAGGAACCCTATGTTCCACACTCGCACAAAACGCATTGAGGTGCATTATCAATATGTCAAGGAGAGGTTCTCTGTGGGAGAGATCAGTTTGGCATATGTGCCCACACATGATAACATTGTAGACCTTTTCACAAAGGCTCTACCTAGGGAGAAGTTTGAATATTTCCGCAAAGCTTTGGACTTACTTCCTTTTGTGGATTGATCGCTTGTCACATAGCTTTGCACTTCCTTATACATGAGTGCAAGCTCCTTGTTCACTATATCACTCCCAAGGGGGATTTGTTGATATATTTCAATAGTGATGTGTGTGAACACACTTAGGACCGTCGGGGCACTTTTCTCTCTCTTTAGGAGGTTTTTTCCCCTGGCTTGTATATATGCCTATAACCCTAACATGTTACTTATCTTTGTACATTCACTTGGTAATTCATTCAGTGTTGTGTCGTGCTCCAAGCTTCTTCTTCTTCCTTGTGTTCTTCGCATGCTTCCACAGGTCTCAAACTCCAACAACTATCCCATACAAATGGTTCTCATCTCCAATTCATGGAAGCACAATACCACTAAACAAGTCATATGTCCAAGTTTCATGACTAGGATAGATCTCTCATATGTCACAATTGAGTGGATTCCCATGAATCCCAATACCTCCCAAGTCTAGCTAGTCTATAAGTACCAATGTAACTACTTGCTAGATCCCTCTACTAAATGGTATCCTAATTGTCTTCTTTCCTTAGGATCTAATGCTCTCAATAAAGATAAGGTCAATCGAAAGACCTTAATAGAGTCATGTGAGCGTTTATATACGCTTTTTGTGAAAACCATAAGGATGTCAAATCCTCTAATTGGGTTCCATTTAGGCCATACCATCTAGAATAACTAGCCACAAGTGTCAATTGTCTTATGTGCCTTCTAAAGTTTATAAATACAACTCATGTGGGCAATCTCATAGACACCCCATAGTCTCCACAACTAAGAGACTTGCCTTGAAGGTTCCTTACCTTCACTAATTATAAAATAAATCATAGGTATCTCTTAAAGATATCTAGATTATTGAGCGAGCTTATCCATTCATTTGGGCTCCTATCTCATGTTCCCCATAGTCTCCACAAAGATCTATGAGATGTTAATGAAGATATCTTAATCTTCAATTATTTGAAAATGAGCATAATCATCTCCTAGTGAACCTAAGAAAGTATTCGATATCTATAAATATACCATAAATATACATAAACTAACTTTTGTGGTAGATATAGTGTGGCCCTTTGGGAACATATAATGCTTATCCATGTATCTTATCTTTAAATTTCTAATCCTTACTTGGATTAATGTGTATGATAGTTTTAAACTTGCCTCAGTTTCTTGAACCTTAGCATACCCAAAATAACACAATCATGATGCATCAAAGTGAGTATGCATATGTTTTCTTTCTTTTAAATGAAGATGGGTAAACCTTTCATGAATGCTTCAAGGAAAAAGAATTTAATCATTGATACTTTTCATCCTCATCTAAAAGTGAGTATGCATATGTTTTTTTTCCTTTAAATGAAGATGGATAAACCTTTCATGAATGCTTCAAGGAAAAAGAATTTAATCATTGATACTTTTCATCCTCATCTAAAAGTGAGTATGCATATGTTTTCTTTCTTTTAAATGAAGATGGTTAAACCTTTCATGAATGCTTCAAGGAAAAAGAATTTAATAATTGATACTTTTAATACTCATTTGCATGCATATGCACTAAAACATGCATCATAAAACACAAAATGTATGGAAAGCAAAAAGTGAAGGAAGCTTCACTGAGATGGTCCATTGATCCTTGTTGTCCTTCGATACTACAAAGGATCTTTACCTCGATCCTTTGATTATCACATGCTCTTTGAAGCTTTTGGAATCCCCTTTCATCTCCTTCACTTTTCCTCACTATCTCTCAATTTCAAAGGTAAACTTCAACTTAACAATGGATCATACAAATGTTATGAGCACTAACAAAGTGCCAATATACATATAGAAGATCTTTTTAGGCACTTGCAAAGTGCCAAACCTATAAAATTACAATGTGAAGTATAATTTTCATATGTTTACAAGCTAACAATGATAAACTTAATGATCCTAAATACTTGAAATCTTGTTGACATTTTCCTCTTCAGGCTTAGAATTGAGATTTGACATATGCAGTTGGTTTGGCACACTTTGGCAAGCATGAAAACAATCATAACATCATAAAAGTTGCTTTGAAATCACACCAATAGCTTTCAACCACCTACAAATACTCCTTTTCAAACTTCAAAAGTCCTTGATAGAATTGCAAATAGCTCAAAAAAAAAACTTTTCAAGTAATTTGATTAGTTGGAAGTGAAATCATGTCCTTTGGATGCTAAATGTCAAAGTTATGTGTCCTGGAAGGTTAAGTAGATGTACTCGATGAACCTTTAGAGTGTTATAGAAAATTCATGTCTTCACAAAGGTTAAATACTTTAGAGTGTTATAGAAAATTCATGTTTTCACAAAGGTTAGAGAGTCACTCTTCTCCCTCTTCAAAATGAGCCGTCATTCATAAAAAATAGAACTTTGATGATAGAGTTATGGTTTGAAAACATATGGCATGTACATGGATGATCTCTAAGATAGGAGATATGTGAAAATGGAAGAAGGGGCAGTCTTGGGCCTACATACCCTTGTACTATAGAGAGAGAGAGAGAGATGGATATGGATATGCGTGAAAATTCCATTAAGCCATATCATAAGATTATGAAAATAAACTTTGGAAAAGAAGAATTCTTGATAATTTTCATTATCAATGTTCATCATTTTCCTCAAGGTAGTTATGGAACTAAGGATAATTATCATTTAATAAAACTTTTTTTATCCTCCGATTCCTAATTGTGTCTTTCTTGGATGCCTTTCTATGAATGACTTCTACAATGCTAGTGTTAACTAGGCTAGGAAAAAAGGCTAGTTGGGTATCTTCTTACCATAGTAAGAGAAGACTGACAACAACAAAATCTTTTTTTGGAATTTGGAGGATTGAGAATGGACAAAAACAACACAAGAAAGAAGACGCTTGGGAGCACAACATATGCAACTTATAATCTAGTGTGGAATGTACAAAAATATAAGTGAAATTTTAGCATTATGGTCATATATACAAGTCAAGGGAAAAAACCTCATAAGGAGGGGAAAAAGTGCCTTGATAGACCTTGATGTGTTCACACACATCACTACTAAAAATATGTTAACAGATTGCCTTATGAGTGATGCAATGAAGAAGGAGCTACCCCTTATGTATAAGTGAAAAGCTATGTGGACTGAGATCAATCCATGAAACAACATAAGCCCAAAGCTTTGAGAAAAGCTTTGGAAAATCCTTTGTGAAAAGTCCACAAGGTTATCCCAAAGTGATAAGTTGATGGAAATCACCTTTGAATCAAGCTTTCAATGTGACTCAAGGTGCTCTTGATGCTTTTCAAGTAGGACTATCAATAGTCCACGTCCTGTAGGACAGTTGGTGCGGAGGTCCAGGGTTCAAGTCCCAGGCTGGACATGTTATGGCTTAGGCCAATTAAACCCAGCTGTAACCATGTCTCCTTCAGTTGTAACTTTGTCTAACCCCTGCTTTGTGGGATACGGGGGGTCCTGCGGGTGCTATGCCCATTCACTTGTACAGTTGCAATTTCAAAGTTAAAGTTCGGGGGAGTAGGCTTCAGCTGAACCTCCATTAAAAAAAAAGAAAAAAAGTAGGACTATCAATTCGAGGTTATTCTCTCTCATAGATGTAAGTTGCATAGAGTGCACAAAGTATTTAGTCTCATCATTTGACGTTTCTTGCACGAAAATAAATAGAAGGAGAAAAACTATAAAAAATATTGAGCATGTCTAGGAAAAGAGGAACTAATTTCATGCGTACAACAGTCTACTAGGATCTCACCATCCTAATATCTCCATTTAATAGTTAGAATGTAAGAATGTACAACTTATTTTTTACATAGAAACTATTTAAATAGCATATGAGAAAGTCACCCTTTTTTTCTTATGGATGGATAGGTGGCATTCCATCAAGCAACGTTTTGCATACTTCTCTCTTGGAAATGACTCAAAGATTGGAGAGCTATATGTGATAGACAGTCAATCAATGCTACGCAACCAAACTCTAATAGAATTTAATTTGTATCTGCACCAGCCCTAGAGATAGCGGGGGGCTTGACATCCTGGACATTGGGTGCATGGCTAACAAACTGGCGGCCAAATGGATGATTAAAGCTTGGTGCAATAGGGAGGCCTCGTGGGCCAAGCTGATCTTCAGAAACAAAAATGAGTTGGCCCTCACGGGATCCCCGAACTGGAAGAACCTTGACATCATGACCCTGCTATTCTCCCCGATACCTGTCTTCCCGAAAGGCTCCAATCTCGTATGCTCTCTTTGGAAGGGCTGGAATAAAGTCAAAAGCTTCACAAGAATTAGTGAGGACTGGAAGTGGGCGGCCGGAATCAGACAAAACGACTCTATCTGGTTTCCGATTCATGGCATCCGGAGTGTGGAGCCGTGGAACATTCAAAATGCCAAGAAGTTATGGAACAAAGGATTCAAAAAATGGAAACACCTCTGGAAACATGACACCAACAGTTGGATCAACTACGAGGATATCGACCCCCGCATAAACATCTCCTACGAAGAATGGAACACCTTGCAAAGCAGATGCCTCGCTTGGGATCGTCACAAAACTCGCCTTCTCATGGGACATGACGCTCCGAACGCGCGTGGTCTCAAATGGCACAATGGAAACAGCCTACTCAAAATCCCGAACATCAATGAAACGACTGACCTCCAGATCAGCCTCAACAAGAAGTGGTGCCTGTCTTGGACGCGGCTTCGGTGGGACATGAAATTCATGGGTATCTGGCACCCACTTATAGAGATTAAGAAGTCGGTCCTCTTATGGCAAATTCTTCATCGAGGAATTTGGACTAACCATAAGGCAAGCAAAATCTGTGGGATCCCTCCGTGGTGCAAACGCTGCCACCGCGCAATCGAAGATGTCCCACACATCTTCCTTACTTGCCCCAACTCCTACAGAATCTGGCAGATGGTTGGACTGAAAATCAGAGTTCAGAAACAGCTTAGTTGGAAACAAGTCCTTTTGGGTGAAGCGATTAGGCTATTGCCGAACTTCCTTTAAATAAGAATTTAATTTGTGATTATGTTATAGCGAACCACATAAGAGTAGAATTAGACATGAACTAAAGCATCTTTCAACTATGGAGTTCTTGTGGAAACACATAGAGAGAGATACACAGAGAGTACAATACACGCAAACAAAGAGAGATACAGAGAGAGAGAGAAGGAAATAAGGATAATGGAAGGAAAAAAGACCATGTTAATGTATACAATGTTTTGGGAATCATCATGGAGTGCAACAAACATTAAAAATAAATTGACGTAAAACAAATAATAGTGAGATTTGATGCATTGTACAAAAATTGTGTTCCAATTCCCCTCATCCCTCTTGTTCCCTTTTCAAATCATCATTCTTTTCTTTCTAATCTTTTTTATTCCTTATATCCTCTATGTCTATTTTGGCCTGCTCTCCTTTATCTCTATTTTCTAGCATCCTGTACCTCCTTTTTCAACTTCGTTTTATATCAAGGATCCTTGAAATTTTTCAATAACATCAAGAGATACAAGCGTGCGAAGAGCAAAAAACAGAGCAGCGTCATCATATATCCTGAAAATGAATATCATGAGTGTAAAATGTTTTGACTTTATATTGGTGGGGTAATTGTTTGCATTATGAATAATGAGTGAAGTTATACATCAAGATAATTCTCCAAACATGAAAAATCACCTTGATAATGTGTTTCAATGATGGATATCATAAAAATTTCAGCTTCTACTATGGATGATGTAATTTGTTAAATTAAGCATCATGAGTAAAAATACACTTCTATGTGCTTCTTAAAGTATGACTAAACGAAAGCTCATAATCATATCTCATCTTCATGATGCTTGGTACATCTAAAGGAAATTATGTTGGGAAAATTTTACAAAAGCCTCTCAACAAACCATCAAGAGATCTATTGGGGAGAAGAAGAAATCAGAAAGACATGGCTATGATACATCGTTGGTAACTATGCACTCTATCTATTAAGCATAGGACTTGAACTCTGAGGAGCCCTCATCTTATGAGGAGGAAAAGAGGGTAGTAGAGTGGATGAGTGCTATGGACGAAGAAATAGAAGCCTTGTAGGAGAATCACACTTGGGAATCGGTGGCCAAAACTTCAACCATGAATTAGATCATTGGATCTATGTGGATATATAAAGTGAAGAAAAACTATGATGGAACCATCAAGATGAATAAAGCTAGACTTGTGGCTAAAGGGTATGCTCAAACATAAGGAATTGACTATGACAAGACTTTTTCACTTGTGGCAAAGATGCCAACAATCAGAGTGTTGATGAGCATTACAACTTCCAAGAATTGGAAGATCTACCAAATGGATGTGAAGAATGCATTTATGAATGGATGGATATCTGAAGAGGTGTATATGGCTCAACCCCTATTGGAGTTAGATGTCTGTGGAAGTACGCAAACATCACAAGGAAGAAGAAGAAGCTTGGAGCACAACACACAATACTAAATGTATTACTAGAGAATGTACAAAGATAAGTAGCCAATTAGGGCAACATGCATATTTACAAGCCGGGGGGATCTCCTAAAGAGGGAAAAAAGTGCCCCGGTGGTCCTAGAGTGTTCACGCACATCACTACCTAAATATATCAACAAATCCCCCTTGGGAGTGATGCAGTGAACAAGTAGCTAGCACTCATGTATAATGAAGTGCCAAGCTATGTGGAAATCACTCCACAAAAGGAAGTAAGCCCAAAGGTTTGCGAAAAGCTTCAAAATTCTCCCTAGGCAAAGCTTTCGTGAAAAGGTCTGCAGTGTTCTCTTGTGTGGGCACATATGCCAAGCTGATCTCCCCAGCAGAGAACCTCTCCCTGACATAATGATAATGCACCTCAATGTGCTTAGTGTGATCATGGAACACAGGGTTCCTCGCAACTACCAATGCGCTCCGACTGTTGGTGAAGATGGTGGTAGCATCTGCGCCACACACACTCAACAATAGCTGTGAAAGCTGCCCTATACTCAGCCTCACAACTAGAAGTGGCCACATTAGGCTTCTTCTTGCACAACCAAGATATACATGAGCTACCAAGAATGAAGCAAAAGCCACTAGTGGACACAGGAGTGTCATAACATCTAGCCCAGTTTGAGTTAGAAAAAGCATGCAAATCTGGCAGTAGTGATCCCCCCTTGGGATAAAACAACCCAAGTAGCTGAGTACCACTCAAGTAGCGAAAGATGCACTTAACCGCCTACCAATGCTTCACTCTTGGGCAATGCATAAACCTGCTCATCTGTGAGACAACAAATTGAATATCTGGACAAGTAATGCATAAGTAAATCAAGCATCCAACAGCCTGCTGATAGAGAACAACATCAAATGCATCTCCAGCATCATGAAGAATCAGTCATAAACCTGATTCCATAGGAGTGGCAATAGGTTTACAGTCTTCAAGGCCAAAACACTGCAATAATGTGCCAATATATTTCATTTGACACAATGCTATTCCACCATCAATGTGCATAAACTGAATGCCCAAATAATGATGCAAATGCCCCAAATCAGACATCTCAAATGAGGCATGCAGATCAGCCTTAAAATCAGCAATATGCTTCTCAATAGGACTAGTGAGCAGCATGTCATCAACATAGACAACAATGATCAGAAGCACATCATTAGCACGCTTAACATATAAGGTGCTTTCAGTTGGACTGTTCTCAAAACCATGTGCAATCAGATAGGCATGTATTTTTTCATACCAAGTACGTGGTGCTTGCTTTAAACCATATAATGCCTTCTTTAACCTACACACCTGGTTTTCATGCCCTTTTTGCACAAAGCCACGGGGTTGAAAAATATACACTTCTTCATGCAAGTCGCCATTCAAAAATGATGTTTTGATATCCAATTGATGCACATTCCAACCATGATGAGCTGCAAGTGCACAAATGCTATGAACAATAGCCATTCAACAAGTAGGTGCAAAGGTCTCATCAAAATCAATGCCTCTTTCCTGCACATAACCCTTTGCAACAAGCCTAACCTTATACCTATCAACTGTACCATCAGGCTTACGCTTTAGCTTGTATACCTACTTAGTCTCAATGGCCTTCTTGCCAGGAGGCAAGTCACATAAAGACCAAGTACCATTCTTCATTATAACATCATATTCAGATTGCATAGCAGCCATCCAATTTTCTGAATTTTGTGCTTCATTAAACGAAACAGGCTCATTCTCATCATAGAGACTAGATGTAGCCATAGCATAGCAATATGATGCAAAAGAGGCACTATGAGAGCCTGATCAAGTACGATATGACAAAGGTGCATCTAATTTGCTATCACGCAAAGTCTGCACCAACCATTTTGGCATAGTTTTTGCCAGTTCAATATCAGCTCTCTCATCAACGCATCATGTAAATCTGCATCAGAAATGGAATGATCTGCATCATCACTTGAAACTTGCAAAGGCTAAGAAGTTGCCTCATTAGGACCAGCACTAGACTGTCCACCTGTAAAAAAAGGAAGCAAAGTATCATACATGTCTTTGGAGCTAAAAGATGTCTCCTTAGTACATGAAAGCAATAGCTGAATAACATCTTCCACAAAAACAACATCACGGCTAACCAGAATGTGTTTAGTTTGTGGATGATACAGACGATAGCCCTTACTTTCAGAACTGTACCCAAGAAAAATGCATTTTACTGCTTTATCATCCAAGTTTTTGCGATGTTCAAGCACTAATGCATATTCCAAACAACCAAAAACACGCAGATGAGCAACAGATGGCTTGTGATCATGCCAAGCCTCATATGGAGTAACGGACTGCATCGCTTTAGTGGGACATCTGTTAAGTATATATGTTGCACACATGACAGCCTCAAGCCAAAAACTATGTGGTAAAGCCGGACTCTTGACCATACACCTCACCATCTCCATGAGTGACCTATTCTTTCGTTTAGCAACTCCATTCTGTTGAGTGTATATGGCACTATACACTGGTGTTTTATCCCACGTTCAGCCAAAAATGCATTAAAATCAGAAGACCTATATTCCCTCCCTCGATCACAACGGAGGGTGCCCATTTTACATGTTGACATATTTTTAGCCAAAACCAAAAGCTGTTTGAAGCACATGAACACTTCCGACTTTGCCTTCAATGGATATACCCATGCATGCTTGGAAAAATCATCGATGAAAGTCACGAAGTAAAGATAACTTCCAAAAGAAGGTGTCTACATAGGACCACAAACATCACCATGTACAAGCTACAATTTCTAAGTAGCCCGAACTGAACCATCTTTTGGAAAGGAGGAACGCTGCATTTTGCCCAAAATATAGCCTTCACAAACATGTTTTCCAGGTGCCTCAAGTTTGGGCAAAGAGGACACCATTTCAGATTTCTGGAGGCATAGCAAACTAGCAAAATTCAGATGACGAAAGCGTGCATTCCAAAGCTTTGCATCTAACATAGCCTAAGAATCATGTACTGCACATGCCGAATCATTTACAGATCTTTCATAGTTTATGAGCTTATACAGCCCACGACATAAAATGCCAGAAGGAATATAATCACATCGCCATTTGACACATCATGAATTGTACATCTGTCATCAACAAATTTCACAACCAAGCCAATCTTGGCTAATGCAGAAATGGATAACAAATTTTCTTGATCCCTGGCACAAACAAAGCATCTGACAAAGTGAAAGAACTACCATTAGCAGTAGTCACAATGATCTTACCAACTCCCATAACAGGATAAGAGGAGTTGTTGGTGGATGTAACAATATTCCCTGTAGGGGCAGGCTCGAGTGAAGAGAAGAAATTGTGCTGTGAGGTAATATGTTTGGTCACTCCATTGTCAAAGTACCAGACATCTGAGTCTATTGTAGACATGCACTGCTCATGAGAAGATGGGTCAAAACTGCAAACATTTGTAAACGCCCATTCTTCTTCCTGCACAAGATTAGCAGACTCTATTTTTGGTGTAGAGGCCTCTGCAACAACCATTCCAGCCTCTTGTTTCTTTGCCTCTTTAGTAGCCAGTTTTGGACAGTTCTTTATGATATGATCATTTCCTTTGCAGTACTTGCAAAACAATTTTTGCTTTTCGTATTTCTTTTCATCTTTGTCTTCCCTCTTCAATTGTGTAGAATTAGCAAATTTTTGCTTACTAATTGAAGAGCTCCATTTTCCTTTGCCCTTCTGACTAGCCAGGAAAGCTTGATCTACAACACGAGTAATGGACCTATTCTGCCTGGATTGATCTTCTTGCAACAGAATAGAGACTAACTCCTCAAATGACAAGGCATTTGGATTGCCTTTTTTCATCAACCGAAGAGTAGAAGCAAAACTATGATATGAATCAGGAAGACCATTCAAAACGATTTGCATAAGTGAGCTATCTGGTATAACCTCATCAACAAAAATCAACTATTCCTTCAAGTCTTTGATCTTTGTTAGAAAACTGTCCATGGAATCACCTTCATTCATGTGCTCACTCTCCAATTGTTTTCGGAGGTAAGCAACATGAACCTCATTCCTAGCTTGGTACAATGTTGTAAGAGTATCCCAAGCATCCTTGGCTGTTCTGCAAGAGCGTATGTGAGGAATAATGGCACGTTTGATAGACAAAGCTATCAATGCATGTGCCTGGGCATCTTTGCCATCCCAACAAATTTGCTCTACAATAGGTGCAGCAGAAATCGAAGTACGAACAAGAATATGTAGAATATCATCATCTTTGACACCTTTTGCATCAACTTCAGTACCTGCAGTTGTAACAGTTGCAGGTGTGATAGGACGTTTTTCAACACCCTGCACAATGTTCCACAATCCTTTTGCAACCAATACATGTTGCATCATATAGCCCATAACGGGTAGTTGGTACCATCCAACTTATCCTCAACAACCAACATACGGAATACATCACTGCTTTCAGCCATGGCCGGTGACTAAAATACCTTGATGCAGAAAATTGACTATATCTCAAAAAGTTGAACATAACTACCTAGAAAAATTCTACTAGACCTATAGTAGACTTTGAGACGCTTATATTGGCGAACAGAAACTGGTATATACCTTTGGCACAAAAAGACAAAATAGCCCGCACAAGCGCTGTGATAGTGCATTCAGAGTATGCTCACTAAATTTGTGCAATTTTGAGACTGCAACCGGAGGAGTGTCGACCATGACCTAGATGAAGCGGCGACCTGCTCTGATACCAATTGTTGTAGTTAGACGTCTGTGGAAGCACACGAACAACACAAGGAAGAAGAAGAAGCTTGGAGCACAACACACAATACTAAATGTATTACTAGAGAATGTACAAAGATAAGTATCCCATTAGGGCAACAAGGGTATTTACAAGCCGGGGGAAAAAACCTCCTAAAGAGGGAAAAAAGTGCCCCGACGGTCCTAGAGTGTTCACACACATCACTACCTAAATATATCAACAACCTCTTGGGTTTGAAGATTCACTCTTTCTTGCACATGTATGTGTTGATATATTTCGATAGTGATTGTGAACACACTTAGGACCTTCAGGGCATTTCCCGCTTTAGGAGGTTCTTCCCCCTAGCTTGTATATATGCCTATAAACCTAATGGGTCACTTATATTTGTACATTCACATGGTATTACATTCAGTATTGTGTGATGTGCTCCAATCTTCTCCTTCTTCCTTTGTGCTATTCGCATGCTTCCATAGATCTCAAACTCCAACAATTGGTATTAGAGAAGGTTGCCACTTCCTCTAGGGCATCATTGACACCTCTCCAATCACAGTCTTAGAATCACATAAAAATTGGTGAGCATACTCAAACTGATTAGAGTTTCAAAAAGGCTTCACTTTGTGGTATCACAATTTTGATCTGAGCTCGTTTTAGCCTCTGAACGCACTATTGAAGTGCCTGTGCAGACAATTTTGTCCTTATGTGTCATACACATATACAGGTTTTTAAAATGTACCAAACTTTGAGACCATAGGACCATAGAAGTGAGGCTCGTGTTGCTTGCCTTCATAAACAATTAGAGAGTGAGCATATGAATTGAGATTCTATGGATAGTTTTTTGACAAAGATAAAATATTTCAAAGAGCAATTGATTTCTGTAGATGAAGTCTTACCAGATAGTTCACTTGTGTAGGCTGTTCTTAATGGTCTTCCTGATTCTTATCAGAGTTTTTCCTCTACTCTTTGGTTGATGATGAAAGGAAATATAAATGCCTTAACATTTGAGGAGTTAGTCTCTATTTTATTACAAGAAGATCATTCTAGGTAGAATAGGTCCATTATGCAAGTTGCAGATCAAGCTTTCTCAGCTAGTCACAAGGGCAACGATAAATGGAGTTCATCCACTAGTAAGCGAAAATCCACTGATTTTGCATAGTAAAAAAGGGAGGACAAATATGAGAAAAAAATAGAAAGGAACAAACAATTTTGCAAATACTATAAAGGAAATTATCATGTCATAAAGATTTGTTCAAAATTGCTTGTAAAAGAGCCAAAGAAGAAAGAGGTTGGAATGTTTGTTCCAGAGATGTCTACACCTAAAACAGATTTTGCTAATCTTGTGTAGAATCAAGAATGGGTGTTTACTACTATTTGCAGTTATGAACCATCTTCTCATGAATAGTTTATGTGTGTAGTAGACTCAAATGTTTGATAGTTTGATAGTGGAGCAACCAAACATATTTCCTTGGAGCATAGTTTCTTTAGTTCACTTGAGCCCGCCCCTACAGAGAATACTATCACATGTGCTAACAAATCCTCTTATCCTATAATGGGAGTTTGTAAGATCATTTTGACTACTACTAATGATAGTTCTCTCACATTAAGATGCTTTGTTTGTGCTAGGGATAAAAAAAAATATTTTGTCATTTTTAGCATTAGCCAAGATCAAGTTGGCTATCAAATTTGTTGATGACATATGCATAGTTCATGATCTATCAAATGGTGATGTTATTATTGCTTTTGGAATTTTATGTCATGGGCTAAGCTCATAGACTATGCAAAATCTATGAATGATTCAACATGTGTAGTTCAAGATTCTCATACTATCTCGGATGCAAAGCTTTGGCATGCACACTTTGGTCATCTGGATTTTGCTAGTTTGCTATGCCTGTAGAAATTTGAAATGGTATCCTCTCTACCCAAACTTGAAGCACTTGGTAAATATGTCTGTAAATGCCGTATTTTGGGCAAAATGTAGTGTTCCTTCTTCTCAAAAATTGATTCAATTAGAGCTACTAAAAAATTGCAGCTTGTTCAAGTGATGTCTATGGTCCTATGCAGACACCTCTTTTGGGAACTATCTTTACTTTGTGACTTTTATTGATGATTTTCTAGGCATGCATGGGTGTATCCATTTAAAGAAAATTCCAAAGTGTTTATGGCTTCAAAAATTTCTTGGTTTTGGCTGAAACTCTATCAACATGTAAATTGGGCACCCTCCATTCTAATTGAGGAGGGGAATATATGTCTTCTAATTTTAATGCATTTTGGTTGAATGTGGAGTAAAACCTCAGTGTACAATGTTGTATACACCTCAAAAAAATGGATTTGTTGAAAGAAAGAACAAGTCTCTCATGGAGATGGCAAGGTGTATGGTCAAAAGTCAGGCTTTACCACATAGCTTCTGGCCTAGGCTGTTATGTGTGCATCGTATGTACTTAACATGTATCCCACCAAAGCACTATAGTCTATCACTCCATATGAGGCTTCGCATGGTCGTAAACCATATGTTTCTCATCTACGTGTCTTTAAGTGTTTGGCACATGCATTAGTTCCTAAACAAAAATGCCAAAAATTGGATGATAAAATAGTAAAATGTATTTTTTGTTGGGTACAATTCTGAAAGCAAATGCTAACATCTGTATCATCCATAGACTAAATGCATCTTGTTTAGCCGTGATGTCATTTTTGTGGAATATCTTTTTTTATCATGATGTTTTTTTTTTGTCGCAAACCATCTGTTTCTCGTCTGTGTGTCTTTGGTTGTTTGGCATATGCATTAGAGCCTCAACAACAACAAAGCTCATCTGTGTGTCATTGTTTGTTTGGCATATGCATTAGTGCCTGAACAACAATGCAAAAAATTGGATGATAAAGTAGTAAAATGTATTTGTTTTGGGTACAGTTATGAAAACAAAGGCTACCATTTGTATCATCCACAATCTAAACACATCTTGGTTAGCGGTGATGTTGTTTTTGTGGAAGATGCAATTAAGGCATTACTTTCATGTACTAAGGAGACATCAATTAGCTAAAGGATGCGTATGAAAATTTGCTTCCTCTTTTTATAGGTGGAGAGTCAAGTGCCAGTCCAAATGAGGCAATTTCTTAGCCTTCACAAGTTTCATGTGATGATGCATATCATTCTATTTCTAATGAAGATTTACATGATGCACTTCTTGATGAGAGGGCTGATATACAAGAGGCAAAAACTATGCCTAAATGGCTAGTGTAGACTTTGCAAGATAGAAAAATAGATGCACCTCTATCATGTCATACTCATTTAGGCTCTCATAGTGCTTTGTTTGCACCAGATTGCTATGCGATGGCTGCCTCTAGCCTTTATGATGAGAATGAACCTGTTTCTTTTGACAAAACACAAAATTCAAAAAATTGGATGGTTGCTATGCAATCAAAATATGATTCTATTATAAAGAATTATAATTGGTCTTTACGTGATTTTCCTCTAGGCAAAAAGGCCATTGGCACTAAATGGGTATACAAGCTGAAGTGTAAGCCTGATGGAACAGTTGACAGGTATAAAGCTAGGCTTGTTGCAAAAAGTTATGATGAAGAGAGATGCATTGATTTTGATGAGACCATTGCACCCACATGCTAATGACCACCATTTGTAGCATTTGTGCACTTGAATCTCATTTGGTTGGAATGTACATCAGTTGGACATTGAAACAACATTTTTGAATGGTGAATTACATGAAGAAGTGTATGCTTTTCAGCCCCATGAGATTATGTGGTTTGAAGCAAGCATCAAGTGCTAGGTATGAAAAGATACATGCCTACTTGATTGCACATGGTTTTGAGAACGGCCCAACTGAGAGCACCTTATATGTTAAGCATGCAAATGATGCACTTCTAATCATTGTTGTCTATGTTGATTACATGTTGCTCATTAGACTTAATGAGAAGCATATTGCTAATATTAAGGATGATTTACATGCCTCTTTTGAGATGTTAGATTTGGGGCATTTGCATCATTATTTGGGCATTCAGTTTATGCAAGTGGATGGGGGATAGCTTTGTGCCAAGCAAAATGTATTGACACATTAGTGCAACATTTTGGCCTTGAAGATTTCAAACCTATTGCCACTCCTATGGAAACATGTTTAGGGTTGAGTCTTCATGATGCTAGAGATGCATTTGATGTTGTTCTATATCATTAGTATGTTGGATGCTTGATTTAATTATGCTTAAATTGACTTGATATTCAATTTGCAAAGATGAGCAAGTTTATGCATTTCCCATGTGTCAAGAATTGGTAAGCGGTTAAGCGCATCTTTTGGTACTTGAATGGCACCTAGTTACATAAATGCACATGTTTGAGACTTCAAATGAAGTGGATTATTAGTCTATTTTAGAAAACCATTGATGGTCTCATATGCCTCCTTAAGCTCAAAGATTAAGCTCTTCAATCCCTAAAAATTAGGGATCCTTACAAGGCCCATTTTCTCCCATAATGGTCCCCCTGGTCTTGCTAGTTGTGGATAGTTAACCCAGTCAACATAGCATGCATTGTTTCGTACCTTGATAGAAAATGCCTTCCATGTTCTGTGATTGGGGACTAGTTCGTAACATGAATTATACATAATATGTAGTGGTGCATTATTCCATGTTTGTAGCATCTCTAGATATGTTTCTAATAGACTTGTTTGCCAATATGACTAGTGTTGCAAGTGATGGTGTTTTGCAAATGACTCTCTTAATGTCAGCAATTTAGTCTACCAAAACAACAAAATACAATCGATATTGTAGTTCCGAATAGGTGATGAGATGCCTATGAGTGAGGTTTTGGAAATATTTTGATTTGAGCACATTCTCTTACATAGTATGCATGTCATGGATTTGAATGGCTATGCAATTTTTTAGTGTACATACTATCTCTTTGATTACCTTCATGGGCTTGTTCCATTGTTGCAGGACTTGGCAGGATGCGGTATGGTCATTTCATGGGATAGTCTATCATGAAGTAAGCTTTTTAGCTTGGTTTAGTGATTTTAGTTGTTGTTTATGAACATCGTTTTGACTTGTCTGATTTCATGAACGTGCTTTCTTGCAGGACTAGAGATATAGATGTTTTCATCCCTCTGTGTATGGTAGTGGCATGCCACAATTTTGTATTTGGTCCATATATGGGAGTGGCTTTCCATAGTTTTGTACATGTTTCATTTATGACATGGTGCTATTATGTATTTGAGTACTCTTTATGACTCTCATTTGGTTGTATATCATGGGCCATATCCGTTTATACATTACTTTTCATTGTGGTCCTCCATATCTTATTTATGTTTGACAATGTGTTTTGTTTTATCAAATCTTGTTTTTGTTTCTGGTCATGCAAGTGCATGGTCCAATAACCACTAGAGTACATGTCACAACATGTACTCAATTTTTATGGGTAGAGTGTATTATCCCTTGCTACATAATAGCATTGTGATGTTGTTGCAACAAGGGACACTACAGTCTACCCAAAAAAAAGTGCAAGTATGGTCATCGGTATAGGCACTGTTACTGCCAGGGACATACCGACGCATATATTGTCAGTATTTCTTGGGACATAAAGATGCGTATACCATCAGTATTGCTAGGGACATACAGACGCATTTGCAATCGATAGGCATCCACTCTAAAACTGCTCTCAAGGTTGTAATTGGGAATCCACCTTGGATTTTGGTTGACCATAGGCATCAGTTAATCCCCACAAGACAAAGTTAGCTATTATGATGGGATTCGATGTTTCAATGGGTCAACGATGGAACTCAGCTCTTTCCAAGCTCGATAACAAGTTGGACTAGAAAGCTATGTAGATCAACATGGTGGGGCAAGATATGGTCATTAAATCATTCGTTCTTTCTTTGATTATCTACTTTCTCTCTTGCTAGAGATTGAAGGATTAGGAGATTGTCGAATCGGAAACAATTTGCGAAAAATTTCTCTAGGTGGATGACCCCAATAGAAGGACTACCCCCAAAATTAAATGGGCAACTTGCATAAGCCAAAAAGATCAAGGTCGTTTGGGCATTCTAGACATTGAAGAAATGGCTAATAGGCTAACTGCCAAATGGTTAATTAAAGCGTGGAGCAATAGGGATGCCTTTTCAGTCAAACTAATTTTTAGAATCGAGAGCGCTTTTAAGGTTGTGAGCCTTGTAGGGTGGAAGAGTCTTGATCTTCTGAGTCTTTTGTTCTCCCCTTTCCAGTGACTCCTAGAGGCTGGAGCTTAGTTTGCTCTTTATTGAAGAGTTGGATCAAGATGAAACATTTATTTTAAGATCAATGAAGATTGGAAATGAGCTACTGGTATAAGAGAAAATGTTTTGAACTGGTTCTCTATCAAGGGCATTAGAAGTGTTGAGTCTTGAAATGTCTAAAAAGCTAAGAAGCTTTGGAACAAAAGTTTGAATTTGTGCAAACACCTCTAGAATCATGAAACACGCCAATGGATTAGATTTGAGGACATTGGGCTGGCTAGGAGAGTGGACTATGGAGAATGGTGCCTCTTGTGGAGTGGATTCAATGCTCGGAAGTGCTCGAGGACCCACGTTCTTGTTGGGAATCACTCCCCTCACCTTGAGGGTCTTAGATGGCACAATGACAAGACTATGAATAAAATTCCAAGATTCAAGAAGAGTGTGGACTTTAGTGTCATGCTTAATAAGAGATGGTGTTTGGAGTGGTCGATTCTTATGTGGGATCTAAGTTCCAATCCCTTTGGCATCCCCTAATTGAGATAAAAAAATCAATTCTTATGTGGCAAATCCTCTAGGAGGGAATTTGGACCAATACAAAAGTTAATAACATTTTTAGAGCCCCTTCCTAGTGTAAACAATGCCGTCATGGCAATGAGGACTTGGAACACCTCTTCTTTTCATGCCCCAAGTCAATATCATTCTATCGGGCCCTTGGGAGAATCATGTTGTTGTAGGGACAAATCAACTGGAAGCAAGTATTATTTGGGGTCTCATGGGTACTAGGCTTATTGGCTTGTATATTTGTTTTTTTTATTAATTAAAGTTTGAAAAAGTAGACACTTGCCGAACTTCCTTTCGAGAAAAATAGGGATAGGACAAACCAAAGAGGCCATTCTCTTTTCCCAAATTGATAAAGAAGAAATTCATCATATAATATTCCATTTACAATAATCATGGAATCTCATTGTCCTTTTCGACATTCTACATACATTATTAACGTAATCCAAATCCAGAAAAAAAGGTTCTCTACATTTAATGAAACTTATGCATGAAGATGATAAAGATGAGGGCAACTCTAAAACATTTTCTTACAAGTTATCCCTTCTGTTGATGAGTCCTTCAATGCGTTTTATAGTTAATGAATTAGTTCTATGAGCATTCACGATGGCTAGATCTCTAACGCTCATTAAGTGTAGTTTTCTAGGTAATAGTAACAAAAGGAACATGGAATAAATGTGTGCTTTTCTTCCTTCACACTATAATTCCTATAGATAAATTAAAAGAAAAAAATAGAACGAAAGGAAAGAAAACTACATGAATTAATGTATAGTTCCTCTTCATGTTCTAGCGAGCTTGAATTCGATAGTATGTTGTTTTTTTTTTATAAAAAAAAAGGAAGTTTGGCTCGTGCCTACTCTTCGTTTCATGAATTAATTAAACAAAATAGACATACATTAGAAAGGGCATAGTGCCCACAAGATCCCCCTTATGTCACGAAGTAGGCCAATCAACATTTCTTTAGTGGCGCAAGGGCAATAGACATCTTAATTTAAGGAAACTACCTACCCTCTTACATATGAGATTAATCATCTTTTCTACGAGGACGTGGAGAAACTCATCGCCTCTCCAAGCAAAGCTTGTTTTTGCTTCACTAGGATGTGTAAAGAAAAGAATCCTTCTTGGCATCTGTCACACCAAATGGCTCTTGGATAAGAAAAGAAGAACAAGATGCCCACGTCTTCTCTGCCATTTAAACAATTCTTACACCATATATATTTTGTTGCCTTTAACGTTTGTTAAAATTCCATAATGGAGAGTTTCATACATAAGAACATTGGATGCCAAAGGTCTAGAAATTTGAAATCCCATCTAATATTTGTCCAATTTTGGCATCAATTTCTATTTTGGGAGATAAAGATCTAGATTCTTTTGAAATTTATTGAACTTTTCTAGTTTGTTGTTATTTTGCCATATAATTGCTTGTATCCTAGGGGGTTCATTGCCTTGGAGGAGGTTGGACTTTGATGGGTCCCAAGCTAACATTCGGTCTCCTAGTAGAAACCAAGCTTCAAATTTTGCACACCACTCCGGATTAAAATCCTTAGAGTTTATCCAATATCTTCTTTCTTGATTCCATAGATTCTTCCACATGCGAAATCCTTTGTTCAATTGTTTCTTATCTCTTTGAAGGTTGTCAATGTCAATAGCTCTGATACTCTTGATTGGGAACTAAATGGAATCATGTTTCCTAATTCCTGTGGCCCATTTCCACTCCTTACTGATCTTGTTCCCCTCCTTACTGATCTTGAGGTCATGTTTCATCTTATTCAAACTTTTCCAAAAGAAACATACCAAATGTGAGCCTTTAGGGGTAATGGAAAAAGAGGAGAACAACAAGGTGAGAAAGTCGTGCCCTTTCCACCTTGGTGGAATGTCTGATACCAAATGAAAGAACTAACAAAAAATGAAAAATTGACTCTCAAACTAGATATCCTCAATGCCCCACTTTTATTGTCATACTTCATGGAATAATGGAATGTTATATGGGTTTTAATGTCTTGAGGTTTTTAATGACATTGTTTTTTGATTTAGCAAGTAAAGAATCATGACGGCATGAACGTGCGTGGATTTACTCAGATATTTTTGAAGATATTTAAAAGATAATATTTTATATACATTTTTTTTTGTAAAAATAGTAGATTGCTCAGAACGCGATGTTTTTGTAAAAATAAAAGAACGCTTAGCAAACAAAGATTTGTAAATAAAGCATATTTTTGTAAATGCATGCTTTTCGAAGTACCACCCTTATATATCTTCTATTCAAGATGTAACGAAGAATACTTATAAATACACATACTCTGATAGACTTGTCCATCAGAGAATATGGGGGAAGACTGTACCCAATCTTGTGTTCGGTCTCTTATCTCTCTCTATTCAGTGTGTGCTTTTGTGAGATTTTGTTTTTGTACTATCTCTACATACATTAGATTCCAGTTGTACTTGTTGGGTATGTGTAGAAGTGCGATAGACACACAAGAAGCACACACAAGGAGCACAAACACAACAAGACACACAAAGAAGACGATGGCTAGAATAGCTCACTCTATTGATGATGAATTGAACTGAAGTAAGAGCTGAATAATATCCCTAAGTACAAAGTACCACCACATATGAGTGAATCATGTATGTGGTAACATGGGGAAAAAACCTCTAGACAACACTAGAGTAAAAAGTGCCCATGTATAGGGAAAAGGTTCACATCAAAGCTACTCGAGGATCACATAAGTGTAACAAACCCCCCTGGAGCGAATGATGTGAACACATACAGGGAGTGATAGATCAGCCCCCACAAGGTAATAAGCCTAAAGCTTTGCGAAAAGCTTCAAAGTTTTCCCGTGGAAGAGCTTTGGTGAATATGTTTGCCACATTATCTTATGTAGGCACATATACCAAATCAATATCTCCTACATGAAGGCTCTCTCTCACATAGTGATAATGCACCTCAATATGTTTGGTCTGTGCATGAAACACTAGGTTTCATACAACAACCAAAGCACTCTGACTATCAGTGAGAATATGCGTAGCAACATTAATCTCCATGCAAAGATCCATCAATGGGTGTCTCAGCCATATACACTCCACTGTAGCTATGAAAACTGCCCTATACTCAGCTTCACAACTCGATGTCACCACTTTAGGTTGCTTCCTACTCAACCAAGATATGCATGAGTCTCCAAGGAAAAAGCAATTACCACTAGTGGACACGCGAGTATCATAACAATCAGCCCAATCACTATCTCTAAAAGCATGCAAGCATGGTTGAATATCTCTGCCATAAAAGAGACCTAAGCTCAAAGTGCCTCTGAGATATCTAAACACATGTTTTACTGCTTGCCAATGCTTAGTGCTAGGGCTATGCATGAATCTACTCATCTGGGAAATTGCATATTGTGTATCTGGCCTTGTGTTGCATGCATATATAAGACATCCTACAACTTGCTGATAAAGAGAAGTGTCAAATGCATCACTGGAATCCTCGATTGAGAACCTGAATCTTGTCTCAAATGGTGTGGAAACTGGCTTGCAATCCTCAAAATCAAAATGCTGAAGTAGTTTTTCAACATACTTTGCTTGATGCATAACAATCCCCCCCTCAACGGACACAAACTTGATGCCAAGATAGTAGCTGAAAAGACCAAGATAAGTGACATCAAAAGTATGTTGCAAATCAACCATAAGAATGTCAAGTTTTGCATCACATGACCTAGTCAAGAGTATGTCATCGACATAAAGAACAAGCACTATAAGATCAGCCCCATTATTGTGTACATAGAGTGTGCTTTCAATTGGACTACATGTGAAGCCAAGAGCAATCAAGTGCTTATGTATTTTATCATACCATGCATGTGGAGTTTGCTTGAGACCATACAAGGCTTTATGCAAGCGACAAACAATATGCTCTTTCCCTTTCATAGCAAATCCAGGAGGTTGTCCTCCTTTGGGTGCATCTTTCAAAGAGGCAAAAAATCTTTTGCATGATGTTATGTGCTTTGAAGAACCACTATCAAAGAACCAATCCGAATCAGCCTCACTCACAACCATACATTTAGAATGCAAAGAAGCATCATAATGAAATGTAACAACACATGCCCAAAAATCTTGAGCCATGTTAGCTTCATCATTCTTTACATTTGCTGAATTTTCAGCAATAGACATGCTGGATTCCTTCTTCTTTTCATTGCGTTTAGCAGGCTTTCTACATTCATCAATAGTATGACCAGCCTTTCAACAATATTTGCATCTCTTCTTCTTTTGCAAATTGGCATCATTAGAGGAATGAGTGGAAGAGGAAGCTTGAGGCTTTGGTTTTGATGAACCCAAAGCTGAACCTTACTTGCTTTTCCCCTTCTGTGAGATAGCAAGTGCTTGCATTCCCTCAATCAAACCACTCCTATTCATTCTAGATTGCTCTTCTTGCAAAAGAAGAGACACAACCTCATCAAATGCATACATATTAGGATTCCCTTTTGCAACCAAACGGAGCGTAGCAGCAAAGCTTTGAAGAGATTCCGGTAATCCTTTCAACAATGTAGAAATGAGTGATGCATCCGGAATAATCTCATCTATGTTTGCCAATTGCTCTTTCAAGTCCTTAATGCTTATCACATACACATCCACCGACTCATTTTCAACCATACATACATCCTCAAGTTGCTTCCTCAAGTATGCAACACGTGCTTCATTATGCACGACATACAAAGAAGCAAGAGTGTCCCATGCCTGTCGTGATGTAGAACATGACCGAATGTGTGGAACTATATGACGCTTCATAGAAAGCACAATCAAAGCATGAGCTTGAGCATCTTTTCCATCCCATCTAAGCTGCTCCTGTGTAGGTGCAGAAGGAGAAACCACTGTACTCGAAGAAGAAGCTCCATCTATGATAGTAGACTATGAAGTAGAAGCACCTGCAGATCTTCGATCAACATCTAACACTATGTTCGAAAGTTGTTTTGCAACAAGAACAGGCTTCGTAATGTAAGAGCACATCGGATAGTTGGTCCCATCAAGCTTATCTTCAGCTTGAAGCATGCCAAACAAGTCATTGTTGCCCCCCATTTCACTAAGGAACAAGAAAGTGACAAAAACTTTACTTCGACAAAAGCTGAAATGAGTGCTGAAATTTCAGCTCACAAATCGTCACTCTGATGGCAATTCTGACTGACGAATGGCTTCAAAATGGGGGTAAAACCTGAGTGCAACTGGTGGAAATGTTTCTTGGTTGTTGAAATTCACTATTCTATGCTCTAAAGTCGATTTGCACTCTTAAAAGTGCACGCGTACCATGATGCAAAAAACTGAAACTTGAGAAGGAGATGAACCTGCTCTGATAGCACTATTGGGTGTGTGTAGAAGTGCGAGAGACACACAAGAAGCACACACAAGGAGCAAAAACACAGCAAGACACACAGAGAAGACGATGGCTGGAATAGCTCACTCTATTGATGATGAAGTGAATTGAAGTAAGAGCTGAATAATATCCCTAAGTACAAAGTACCACCACATATGAGTGAATCATGTATGTGGTAACATGGGGAAAGCTCTAGAGAAAAAAGTGCCCATGTACAGGGAAAAGGTTCACATCAAAGCTACTCGAGGATCACATAAGTGTAACAAACCCCCCTAGAGTGAATGATGTGAACACATACAGGGAGTGATAGATCAGCCCCCACAAGGTAATAAGCCTAAACCTTTGCGAAAAGCTTCAAACTTTTCACGTGGAAGAGCTTTGGTGAATATGTCTATCACATTATCTTGTGTAGGCACATATACCAAATCAATATCTCCTGCATGAAGGCGCTCTCTCACATAGTGATAATGCACCTCAATATGTTTGGTCCGTGCATGAAACACTAGGTTTCGTGCAATAGCCAAAGAAATCTGATTATCAGTGAGAATATGCGTAGCAACATCAATCTCCATGCAAAGATCCATCAATGGGCATCTTAGCCATATACACTCCACAATAGCTGTGAAAACTGCTTTGTACTCGGCTTCACAACTCGATGTCGCCACTGTAGGTTGCTTATTACTCAACCAAGATATGCATGAGTCTCCATGAGAAAAAACAATTACCACTAGTGGACACGCGAGTATCATAACAACCAGCCCAATCACTATCTATAAAAGCATGCAAGCATGGCTGAATATCTCTACCAATCTCTGAGATATCTAAACACACATTTTACTGCTTGGCAATGCTTAGTCCCAGGGCTATGCATGAATCTACTCATCTGGGAAATCGCATACTGTATATCTGGCCTTGTGTTGCATGCATATATCATCGAAGAAAACTAGAGTGAAATCTTGATAATCAAAGAACTTCTTTTCATCATATGTCCAAATGTAGGAGGAGCATTGGTAAGTCCAAATGGCATTACTGTAAACTCATAATGGTCAGTTTGATTCCCAAGAGGAGCCTTGAAAATATCGCTATGCATCATACATATTTGATGGTAACCCGATTTAAGATCCACCTTGTTGTAAGTTTTTCAAGCTCAAAAGTGTGGGAACATGCCCCAGATTGTACCTTCCACATCATCCACAATCAAAGGAGGCTGATTTCCATGAGTTGGAGGCATCAAATTATGTCCATAATGGAAAGAATTTGATTAGAGTAGATTTAGCTCACCTCTTGATGCGATTGGACCTCACTTTTGACATGTATATGCTTTTGATTGGTTAAAGAGCTTAGTATGTGGTCTTTAAAACCTATAATGAGTTGTATTATGACTTAGAGTCATGGAAATACGTGCCCAAGCTGCCCCTTTGCTTAAGCACACCCCCTAATAGCTATTCTCTGCATATTTTGTAGAAATTCCACTTTTACATACTCTATCTATCTAGATGATTTTGGTATACCCCTAGTCTTGTGATTGTTGTTTCTCCTTCATCCGGAATCTATTTTCAATGATTTTTGTCTTTTTGGAAAGATTATAAGCTCTGCTCTTAGTGGTATAAGTCTCGGGTTCAGTGCCTACACATGTGCAGAGAAATGTCCAGAATAGTGTCTGTCTAGTTAGCTCATACTCTATGAAGCGATCAAGTTATCTGTTTTGTTGCAACTGGTTGAGGCATTATCCAGTATTCAGATGGATTGATTTTACTCTCATTTGAAAGCTCTTAAAGTCTGTTTTAAGCCTGCAAAATTTCATTTTCAGTGTCTGTATATACTGAGAGAAACTGAGAAAATACAGAGCCTACGTCTAAAAAATTTCAGGATCCTAGGAGGGTTCATTTGCTTTTGTTGTGCACATAGGAGTGTTTATCCTCCAACAGTGGTATCAGAGCTATAATTGAAGTATCAAAGAGAGATAATGGAGCTACTGAAGTGAAGTAAAGACCATCAAAGTTTGAAGGAAGGAAGCAAAGAACAGGCATGCCAACAACAAGGGGAAGCAAATACATCATCAAATCAAAGATGAAGCTTCATCAAGAGGAGTAGCTCTATGTTTTGAGGTAAAAGCCATCTTTTTCAACTTCATTACATCAAGGGGGAGGTTCGAAAGAGCTAGGAGGCACCATGGCTAATCTCAATGCTCAAATTGAGAAGCTCGAAAAAGGAAACTACCAACCATGGTGATTTAGAATAAGCAATTTTTTGATGGGGAAAGGTTTGTGGGGACTTGTGAGTGGTGGAGAGCCAAAACCCTACATAGATGAGGTAAATCCAACCAATGACCAGAGAAGAGCAATAAGAGAGTGGGATGAAAGGGACAAAAGGGTCATTTTCATTTGATCTGAGCATATTAGCAACTCTATGGCAGGGCATATTCAAGATTTGGATACATCGAAGAAGGTGTGGGAGTGCTTGGAGAGATTGTACTCAACCCCCACAAAAGCTAGAAAAATTAAGCTCAAGAATGAGCTAAATAATCTTTATGAAAAGCCCCTCTCAATGTGCTAATGATTACATATTAAAGGTTAACGAGCTTGCAGATGCACTAGGGTTAATCGGTTGTGCCCTAGATGATGACGATCTTGTTGCCCACACCCTAAATGGACTCAGGGATGATGAAAAATGGAGGGCTTTCATAACTTCAGTGTATGTAAGGGACTCTCTTCCTGATTTTGATCAAGTAATCACTCTCATGGTGATAGAGGAGATGAACCTTGGTGGTCATAATGCCAAGGATAGCCAAGGGTAATTGTTGTATGCAGGTAGAGGAAGAGGAAGACACAACCGAGGTGCTACAAGAGGAAGAGGAAGATAAAGGGTGTGAGTCTAATCATTTATGACATTTACAAAAATGATCAATGAATTGTAATCTTTCCTAAATGCATGTTTTACGTGAGTATGACTAATAAATGGAAATGGTTGGAAATCATGCCTTGCAGACAAGGAAATGAGTTGACCTTTAAATTCAAAACTAAAGGTATGCATGTGATAGTCAATGTGTGGGTTACAATGAAAAATGAAAAGGCATACCAAGTATAACATCATAAGATTTAAAAGGTTCAATTAAAAACATTCTTGCATCTACATACGAACCTATACAAATCTTTATGTCATGCACTTCTCTTGTTACATCATGCACTTCTCTTGTTACAACATTTTCTTCAATATTTGTGTTACAAACATATTCTCTCATATTTTTTCTTTATTTTTCAATTTTGTCCATGCATCAAATTTCAAAATCTCACTCCATGGGTACTTGAGAGTAGATAAATTGAATGAACCAAAGTCTTGAATATCTTCTCGATCATTGTATATATGATCGGGCTCTAGAACATCATGATCATCATGTGCATATCTATTAAGATCATGTTCAACTACAACCATATCCTTCTATGCATATCATGAAGTTCTGTTATCAAATATTACATCTACACTTACTATAAACTCTTTCGTTTATAGATTGTGACATTGATAGTCTTTCTTTCATCTTAAATGCCAACAACTAAACAATAGTTTGAATTTTTCTAGAATTCAAATATTATTTGACTTGGTAAATGCACATAACAAATACTACTAATTTTATTTTAATTAGCTCACTATTGGATTACAATTCGATGATCTTTTATATGGTTTATGATTCAATTCTTTTGTTGGAAACAATGTCCGAATAGTTCAATATCCTAAAAGTAGAGCAATCTTATGTGTGGTAATTAAGGATACCCCACAACAAAAGGCATGTGAAACTTGAAGCATCAATTACATGAACTAGAGGAACAAGGGTACATTCAGCTGAGAAACTCTCCATATGGGGCACCATAGCAGGTGGAAATTTTAGAGTTTCCAATGTTCTTTATGTTCCACAAATAAAGAAGAATTTGCTCTCTATCTCCACTTTCTTGTTAGATGGATATAAAGTTGTCTTTAAGAAAGACTCACGTCAGATCCTCTCACCTGATGAGGAGCATTGTCTACTTGAAGGTGAAAACAAAAGTGGCATGTTTGTGTTATCCAAAATTAGTCATGCTAATGTTGCTAGTTCTACTACATTTAAGGAGAGCATGAAGTTATGGCGTGCTAGATTTGTTCATATCAGTTATACAACTCTCAAGCACATCAAAGATCAAGGTATGGGGGAGCATTTGCCTACTTTTGTTTTACCAGATGATGCATAATGATGTGAAGAATGTTTTCAAGGAAAGCTTCATAAACTTCCTTTCAAGAAATTTTGGATACATGAAAGCCAAAAGGAAGTTGTAGATCATACAATCACATGTGAATGGTCCAATGAGAACAGATTCAGTTCAAGGTTTGAGGTACTTTGTTATGTTTGTTGATGATTTCTCAAGATACTTATGAAAATGAAATTCATTCAAAGAGTCAGATATTAAGAATTAATAGAGGATGATAGTACATGTCAAAAGATGTTAAGTCCTTTCTTGAAGACAAAGGTATCTCTCATCAACTCATTGTTGCTTACACTCGAGAATAGAATGGTGTTGCAGAAAGAAAGAATAGGATACTTGTTGAGATGATGCATGATATGATGTCATCCAAAAAGCTTTCTCCCATTTTGCTTTGATGCAGTACATACAGGTAAATCACATTTTGAATAGATCTTCCATAAAAGCTTTGAAGGTGATCAGACCTTATGAAGCTTATTATGGGAAGAAACCCAATGTGAGTTATTTCATTGTTTTTGGTTCTTTAGATTATGTTCACATTGAGAAGAAGGATCGTGGTAAGCTTGATGTAAAAGCCATTAAAGTGGTCTTTATTGGTTATGCAACTGAAAGCAGAGGATATAGATTCTATGTTCTGAAAAAAAGTGATATCCTACTCTCATGCAATGCATATATTGCAGAAAGTCACATTTATGATAAGAAGTAAGAGATTCCAGATTACCTTAAGAGAAGGAGTTGAAGAGAGAGTTCCATTACCTACACCAATAGCTAGTCCATCATTAGTACCTCTTGAAGTTCCAACTGACATGATGTTCAAGGCCTACCAGGCTCGACTTCAAGAAGGGCCAACAACTGCAAACCTATACAAGAGTTATCCTAGAGCAGATTTAGAGATTGAACGGACGAAAATGTGCATGAAAATGGTAGAATTAGCTCAAGCTATGCTCGAGACTAGCCAAAAGTTCAATCAGATAAACTCTATCAAACAAGATTTGCATTTCTAGGGCTTACTAGAAAGATTAAAGCAGTTGGTAAACAAACCACAGTTTTCTTTACCTTCACCGACTCAACCAATTGTTGAGAGAGAAAGCTCTCCACCAATGAAAGCTTATGTTCCTAATTCCACAGATGTTGGAACACCTCTTTCAATTTAAGAGTACTCTCAAGAGTTCTTGCGGGAAATACAAGAAGAGAAATGGGCCAAGGAGAAGGGTAATCCCCCTCCTATTCCTGAAATTGATGATCTTCACGATCAATTTCCCCAAGCCATTCCATCCATTTATGGAGAACAAGCAGAGCAACAAGAAGATGAGAGATTAGATTTTGAATCTAATTCTTTACAAGAGTTGCCACAATTCACAGGCCCATGGGATTCTAAATCTCTCTAGATTAGAGCTCCCACAATACTGGTAAGAAACGAAGACTTAGTGGTTCCAAGGAACACCGATGTCATGAAGAACACCACCCCTACAGTGGAATCCTATCCACAAAGTGAAGGAATATTCTATCTCTGTGCATTCTAGAAGTTCACCTGATCCATCCTGGTTGCATGAAGATACTCATTTGTGGATGTGCAAGGTCGCGGAGGAAGAGGAAAAACGCCTAAAAGCAAGAGAAGAAGGAACTCCCCCAAGAGATACACCAATTAAAGACCCAACCTATACACCAATGATCTTTCCAGATGAGGAATTTGAGCCTCATGGCTGGGCAGAAATCTTAGCTACCATGGACATTACTGTCAATGAAGAATAGTGGACACCTCATTGTGATGAGGAGGGTTATGATATCTCAGTATTCATGTGTCAGCCCTTGCTAGAAGAATGTGACCCGCAGAAAGTCCCAGAGATACCTCTAGACAAAATAGGGGACATGTGTGAGGGTGAAGAAGGTAATACTTATCTTCCAATCACCTACCAAGGTTACACAACCAAAGCAATGATAGATTTAGGTGCTTGTGTTGCTATTACGACCACCTCCTTGTGGAAGCAATGGGGCAAATCCACATTAAGACCAACTAGAATGAAGCTTCAAATGGCAGACGGTCATTTTGAAAGACCTCTAGGATTGGTCGAAGGGATAACTCTAACCACTTGTGGTGTAGAGTTTGAAAACACATTTGCTATATGTGACTTTGAGAAAAATAATGTCTACGAGATGATCCTAGGATGACCCTTCCTATGACAATTGCAAATAGTATAGGATTGGGGAACCAACTCCTTGTACTTACATCACTTAGGGGTCACCACCAAGGTCAATTTGAAGGATTACACCTTCAGAGATGTACCACCCCTACAGTGGAATCCTATCCACAAAGTGAAGGAATATTCTATCTCTGTGCATTCTAGAAGTTCACCTGATCCATCCTGGTTGCATGAAGATACTCATTTGTGGATGTGCAAGGTCGCGGAGGAAGAGGAAAAACGCCTAAAAGCAAGAGAAGAAGGAACTCCCCCAAGAGATACACCAATTAAAGACCCAACCTATACACCAATGATCTTTCCAGATGAGGAATTTGAGCCTCATGGCTGGGCAGAAATCTTAGCTACCATGGACATTACTGTCAATGAAGAATAGTGGACACCTCATTGTGATGAGGAGGGTTATGATATCTCAGTATTCATGTGTCAGCCCTTGCTAGAAGAATGTGACCCTAGTGAAGTCATAGAAGAGGAAGAGAATGACGATGATCTAGAGTCCATTGTGATGGATAGTTACTTTAACTCAGAAAAGCACTATTTAGAAGATGTAGGAGTGTTTAACCAAAAAGAAGAAGAACCTCTCACAAGCATTAAAGCGGTAATTCAAAGGAGGGAAGTGAAGGTAGTCAAAAGAAAAAGAAAAGAAAAGCACTGAAACAAGAAGAGGAGGAATCATTGTTTGAAGTACCATAAAACTTCAAGAAATATGAAGTTGAAGATTGAAAAACCTTGGTACGAATGCCTAAGAGAGAGGCCATCATAGGAGAATCATATGATAATAAAGAAAAGACTAAAAAGATTGTCGTGACCATTGAGGAGAATGAAGAGAGATGTAGCTAATAGGAGATGACCTAAGTGCAGAAGAAGAAATGGAGCTCGTAGCTCTATTAAGGGAATATAGAGACGTGTTTGCATGGCACTATAGAGACTTGAAGGGGGTAGATCCAAGAATTTGCTCTCATAAAATCCCCATGACTGCTGACGCGAAGCCCACCAAACAAAAACCCTACACATACAATGACACTTATGCAACTAAAATAAAAGAAGAAATTGATAGGTTGATTGAAGCAGGATTTATCTGCGAGATTGAGCATACTGAGTGGGTGTCCCCCATTGTAGTGGTGCCCAAGAAGAATGGGAAGTTGCGAGTGTGTATTAACCTTAAAAAAGTTAATGCCGCTACGATAAGAGATAGTTATCCACTTCCAATCACAGAACACCTATTGGAGTGTGTTGCAGGCAAGGAAGTTTATAGCTTCCTTGATGGATTTTCAGGTTACAATCAAGTAGCCATTACCCCAGAAGATCAACACAAGATGGCTTTTGCCACTGAATGGGGAATCTTTGCATTTTGTGTGATGCCATTCGGGCTCACAAATGCACCTGCAACATTCCAATGGCTCATGTGTCATGTCTTCAAAGAGTTGTTGCAAAAGAGCTTAGAAGTATATGTGGATGATTTATGTGCTCATTCCCAAGAAAGAAGATACCACATCCCTGAGCTCAGACAGATCTTCAACAAGTGCAGAGAATATCGAGTGTGTCTGAACCTAGAGGTGTGTGTTCATGGTATGACAAGGTAGAATTTTAGGCCACATTGTTTCTAAAAATGGAATCTCAACAGATGAAGACAAAGTCAGAGCCATAGCAGAGTTGCCAAGACCAAGGAATGTTAAAGAGGTACAAGCCTTTATGGGCCATTGTGGATATTATCGTAGATTTATCCACATGTATGCGATCATAGCTAAACCTCTTTATGGTTTGTTGACAAATTTTGAGTGGAATGACGAATGTGAAAATTCCTTCAATGAGTTGAAGAAACGTTTGTGCACAACACCAATATTGACCACTCCTGATTGGAATAAGCCATTCCATGTCCATGTGGATGCCTCCAATCATGCCATAGCATGTGTGCTAGCACAACCCACAGGTGAAGGAAATCTAGATTTGCCTATAGCATATGCCAGCAGACAACTCACTACAGCTGAGCGAAATTATACAACAACAGAGAGAGAAGGTTTAGGCATGGTATATGCCGTGAAGAAGTTTAGGCACTATCTATTGGCCAATAAGTTCAAGTTTTTCACTGATCATCAAGCTTTGTTATATTTGGTCAATAAACCTTGCAATACAGGACGTTTAGTAAGATGGTTCCTCTTACTAATGGAATATGACTTTGAAGTTGTTGTTAGAAAAGGTAGAACCCTCCTCCGGGCAGATCACCTTTCTCGCATCACTTCAGGAGAGTCACCACAAGGAGTGTCTGATGAACTACCTGATGCTTATCTGTTCAATTTAGAAGTTGTTCCTAAATGGGCAAATAAGTTGGTACCAGTCCTAACCTTTGGATCCGCAAATAAGAATGTGAAAACATCACAAGAAGAAATTGTAAAATCACAAAAATATCACATATTGGCAGGAAGCATGTACAAACAAGATACAGAAGGTGTATTAGCTTGTTGTGTTGAGGACGATGAACATAGTAGTTGGTTGCAACAAGCTCATGAAGGATTGCTAGGAAATCACTACTCTAAACAACGAACATTGCAGAATCTAAAACATTTAGCAGTGTATTGGCCTAGCATGGACAAAGAAATACACGAGTGGATTAAGAATTGTCCAATGTGCAAAGAGAGACCCCCAGTGGAGCACGCCACCCTTTATCAAGTGTCATTAATTCCGGATTGGAGCGCTCCATTGGTAGAGTTTATGAGATCAGGAACCTTAACCAAAGAGGCAAGTCTAGCAAGAAAACGAAGCATGGAGCAAGAGGCTCAAGGCTATGCCTTAGTAGGAGACAACCTATACCAAAGAGGCAAAGATGGTTACTTAAGACTGTGCGTTCATGAATCAGACTATTTAAAGATCTTAGAAACTGCACACAATGGTGTTGCAGGTGGACATTTTGGTCCTGGCCGAGTAATCAAGACCATTCTCTTCTCAGGACTTTGGTGGCCCACTCTTCATATGGATGCACATACCTATGTGAAGAAATGCGACACATGTCAACGTGCACAATATCCGATAAGAAAAGATGAGATGCTTTTGAGACCAATGATGGGAGGACGTGCATTTTCGAAGTGGGGTATAGACTTTATAGGTCCTATTAACCCCCCAGCTAGAAAATCCCATGCAGAGTACATTATTGTAGCCACAGATTACCTTACCAAGTGGGTAGAAGTGAAAGCCACAACAAAGAGTGATGCTCAGACTACGGCTAAGTTTTTATTTGAGAACGTGTTCACCAGATATGGATTACCAATAGAGTTAGTTAGTGATAGAGGTACGCACTTCTTGAACGAAGTCATTGAAAATCTTCTCCAAGAATTCTTGGTGATACATAAGAAGTCTGCCCCCTATCATCCGCAAGCTAACGGACAAGCCGTGAGCACAAATAAGATCCTATGTAATGTATTGACAAAACTGGTAAACAATAAACGCTATGATTGGGATAAACAGCTTCATCATGCTATTTGGGCTTACCAAATTGCCTACAAAACGGTACTCAATGCCACCCCATTTCAGATGGCCTTTGGACAAAATGTTGTGCTACCATTAGATTTCTTAATCCCAGCTTTAAAAGTAGCATAAGAGCATGAGTGGAATGGACATGAATTGTCCTCTAGGATCTTTGATCTAGAATGCTTAGGTGAGACGAGGCTACGAGTGGCAGCAGATATCTACGCTGCAAAGAAAAGGCAAAAGGCATACTTCGATGCACACATCAATGATAAGGGACTGAAAGAGGGAGATCTAGTGTTGGTTTATACACTGAAACAACATGCCCGTAAATTGGAAAAACGAGGATATGGACCCATGATCATTAACAAAATTTCCACTAGCGGTGCTGCTCATTTGGCTACTTTAGAAGGTGATATCTTGCCAAACTATATTAGTGGATGTAGAGTCAAGCTATATAAAGAACATCTTACAGAGGATATGCTAACGAGACTCAATACTGCTAAGAAGCGGAAAGAAGAAGAGTTGAGGGTCAGAGAAGAAGCACAAGCCGAGGCAAGAGAGCATATTAGACGAAACAAGTTAAGGTGACTAGGCCTAGATGTGCACTCAAAAGCCCCAAAATATCACATGGACATGTGCCAAAAATTGAGCATAATTACTTCTCGAATAATTGACCGACGTCCCTTTGTGACTTTAGAGGTAGGACACAGAGAGAATTTAAGGACTATGCGAGCATTGATTGACTCAGGTGCAGCAACTAGTGCAGTTAGACTTTCCTACTGCCAAGACTTGCAGGTGAACATCAATCCCATAGAAGCCTATCTCATAGGATTGGGAGGTGTGGAAACCCCTTGTTTGGATGAGGTAGAGCTTCCCATCTATCTTCAAGATGTTCCAATGAGAGTCAAAATGCTAGTGTGCCAAGATGAGGACCTTACGGAACCACTTGTCCTGGGTCAAGATTGGCTTTATGACCATGCAGTCAACCTGAACCTCAGAAGTCAACTTCTTCAAGTTTGGGTACATGAACGATGCCTTACATTAGAATTAGAGACCTGTATGCTCACAGATCAAGGCATCACACACTCTCCTAGTTCCTCTAAGACTAAAGGCTTCACGAACAAGATGTTGTATGTGTCAAAAGCTTTATGATCCAGAATGACTCAATCATGGAAGGACTGTCGCAAAGGCAAGCATACGCTCCTTCTTTTTCGAAGGGTAAAGCATCCACAGTAGTTCAACCTCAGAAGCAAGCACAACAATTCAAGACAATTGCTATAGCAAATAGAAAGACACCATTCAACAAGAAAACCGTTCCGGGCATGAAGCAGATCTGGGTACGCAAAGGAGAGCAACCACCAGCCTTGCCCCCACAAATCCCATCCAGGCAAACCAACCAAGCCAGAAGATGAAGGTGGACAAGCTCAACCACAAGGTATCCAACAAGTTTGGGTGCCTAAGGAATTATCTGCAGCTCAACAAGGACAATTACAAATATGGGTACCCAAGAAGCTCCTACATACACAACAACCTATGCTCCTCCACATGAGAAAAGTCTCAACAAAGAAGCCAAGGCGAGCCAAGGGTCCGAACCCAATACCAAGAACAAACGTAAACCAACTCACCTCTTCAACAAGAGTCAAAAGACAATCATCAAGAATACGGGTTTGGAAGCCGAAAGTAGTAATGATCCCTACAAAACCAAAGCGCCAACCACAAGGGACACAACAGTCAAGAAACCAGCCAAGGATGAATAGGCCAAATGTGCTCACTACACAGTCGCATATCATTCTCAAATGGATCTCCATAAGGAAGAAGGGCCAGTTGTCATTCAACCATCAATTGCTTACATCATTTCCAGGTCCAATGGATACCTCCACCAAAGATGACATCAACATCTATAAGTAACATCGGCAGCCTCGACGAATGAAAACCATGTGCTCCTTGCACAACCCTATCGTTTGCACCATTCAGATCATGCATTTCCAAAGTATGCATTAATATAGGGCACATTACATGGCCGTGCATAGACACAATTGAGAGTCCCATGCACAAGAGCACATTGACACATGTAAACTATTTTTTTGATACTAACCTTTGTCTTCTTGTTTTGTGAAATTGTTCCTCCAAAAGAGAGAGAGAGAGAGAGAGAGAGAGAGAGAGAGAGAGAGAGAGAGAGAGAGAGAGAGAGAGAGAGAGAGAGAGAGAGAGAGAGAGAGAGAGAGAGAGAGAGAGAGAGAGAGAGAGAGAGAACTTGTTCCCAGGTTTGGCTCATGGAACATGAATGAGTCATGCTTATGTGAAGGTGGCACTGTTGATTACTAGACATTCATCAATTTGGATAGAAGTGTGTCTCGGCTAGCTGATGATATTATTGATGCCTTGACTGGTAGATGTCAAGAACTTGGCATGAACATGGCATCCAGAACTATTGTTTCCCCTTACCTTGGTAGGAGGGAAGAGCTTGAAGGTTCACCAATTGAGAGATGCTTAACTATTGTATGTACGAGAGCATCTAAGGAGGTATCTGCAAGGGGTAGTTTTGGTACCTTGCAAATCCTTGTCTGTATTCTGGGTGAGAAGACTCTTGCTTATGGTGAGCTAAAGAGAACATGTGAAACTAAGCTTGGTGTAGTTACCCAATGTTCTTTGTCAAGGAATATAAAGAAATTCAATTCTCAGTATTTGGCAAATGTTGCTTTGAAGGAAGGGGACAGTACCAGGCGCTCCAAGCATCTCATCAGTGAATCGTCCACAAGGACATTCATCCACCGAGGAAGAGGCACCATTGGTCAGTCACTATGCTGAGAATGCAACACAAAGAGCAGACTATTGATTGACCTTTCATGGTAAGAATCCTCTACTTGGGTATCACGACAGTACTCATAGATTAGGAAACCTCTTCGTCAGTGTACCCTTGAGCAATTTGCTCAAGACCCAATTTTTTGCACCATGTTCTTTTTGCATTCCCCAAGTAAGCATGCATAGGGCTACATTACAAGGCCGTGCACAAGGCACATATTTTCCCCAACCCATGCACGAACACACTTACCCATCATTCATTATGGGTTATGAGTACTTGGCATGACTACTATGAACATCATCTTTGGAAGATCTAGAGGTCATCAATGGAGACTCACAATGACACAGTCATGCTGGAATCCAAGGAAGACGCACATACCAAGGGACTACAAATTGCAAAGGCTCGTATTGAAAAATGAAGAACCAGACAACCAACCCTGCCACATTTGGAAGATAGACAACTCCGGCTCCTACCAAAGGGACACTACCTCTCAAAGCACTGCCTGGAACAACCATTACAACAAGGGTCTGTCAGGGACGACAGACTCGAGAGGGGGGGGAGTGTTGAAGCTTAAGGTCAAGGACAAAGCACATGAGCACATCAAAGAGGTGGACACATAAGAAGGAGCACGCAGGGAACTCCAAGAAGTACATGTCAAATTTTCAAAAGGAATCCCTATAAAAATAGTGTTTTTCATCACTAAAAACCATTGTAAATACCATTTTCCATTTTTTTAGCTCCATTTGGTGCAAGCCGAGGAGTCCTCAAGCTTGAGGAGCATTAGAAGTATCATCGTACCAATTTTCATGATTTTTAGACTCCATTTGAGCCTTCAAATAAGCCCTATAACCTAATTTTTAACTAGGTCGGACACTAGGTTTGGACAGGGCCAAAACTAGTCAAAAAACTATAAAAAGAGCTTGAGAGCTCATTTTTGGGGTTAGCTTGTTAGAGAATAGAGCTTTTGTAAGAGAACTCTTTTTCAATCGAAGCTTTCCATTGTTCCTCTCTTTGATCTTATCTTGTGCGCGTGTGTGTCTGTGTGTGCATATTTGTGTGCTTTCACTCATGCACTTGTGCCTTCACTTGTTCGTGGTCTTCATACCGGTCCTCACGTCTCTGCGGATTGACAAGTAAAAGAGGTGGTGCTTACGCTTGAGCTACAGTCACAAAGCAAGAAGAAAGAGGTTAGTATCAATAAAATAGTTTACAAATGTCAAATGTGTCTCATGTGCCTGAGATTCTCAATTGTGTCTATGAACGGCCTTGTAATGTGGCCCTATATTAATGCATACTATGGAAATGTATGACTTGAATGGTGCAAAAGATGGGGTTATGCAAAGGGCACATGGTTTTTGCACATCTAGGCTTCTGATGTTACTTGCAGACATTGATGCAATCTTTGTTTGGAGGTATCCATTAGACCTCAAAATGATGCAATCAATTGATGATTGAACAACAACTAATCATTCCTCCTTATAGTGATCCATTTTAGAATAGTGTTCGGATGCATACAAATCACTTTTGGCTTCTTCATCTTTGGATGGTTTCTTAAATCTTGTATCCCTCATGGTTGGATCTTTGGTTCTATGGGGTCTACTAGTGCTTTTGGCTTCAGAACGCATACCAATGTTGATTGATTTCTTACTATGTTCAAAGAGGTGAGTTGATTTTCTTTTGATCTCTCAACTTGGTTCTGACCCTTGTTGTGTGGGCCATGGGAGGATTGTGTATGGGGATGACATGCATTGCTTGCACCTCCTCTGCCTATTCCATTGGTTTCGGCATGATGGATAGGCTTTCTATGTCTACAATCTGCTGACTTATTCCCACCCGAGAACTCATGCCTGCTACTTCAGCCATGATGCTAGTAGTAGTGTTTTTCTCTGAATTTGCTAGAAAC
Organism: Ceratopteris richardii; assembly: GCA_020310875.1. NCBI lineage: Eukaryota > Viridiplantae > Streptophyta > Polypodiopsida > Polypodiales > Pteridaceae > Ceratopteris > Ceratopteris richardii. The sequence continues at coordinate 116,870,618 of CM035440.1, read as the reverse complement.
GGAGCTCATATTAGCATTACATAAAAAACATGATGATATCTTGTTCCCTTTACAATAGTAGTATGATACCCATAGTGGTTAGGGAGTTAGTGAGTGAGGTGTTCCTTGCGTCTATGAATGTTGTTTAGGAGGTTAGTGATTTCCTTAGATGCATACTCTAGATGTGCATTGTACTCAGAATGCATCTCTTTGTTGGAGGAGATGGTGGATAGTCTTCAGAGATGAAGTGTTGTTGCTAAAAATTGCTTCACACAAGCCAAGAAAAAAGTTGGAGAGTGTAGTGGGCCTCTTTAGCTTGCTAATGATCATAAATAATCACCTATGTTGTTTGGAACATGATCCACAATTCAATAGATCAAAACGGATAGATAGGAATTTGATTCAAGGTCATAGACTTGCTATTTTTGTCTCTACACCTATTTAGTATTTTGAATAGTGCTCTGAGAATAGTAGTAATTAGCCTAATTCCTTTTGGGGATGTCTAATTAACTTAGACATCTACCAATCATGAGCAATTTCATAAAAAACGATGGACTACACGCTAAGTATTATGTTTAGCAAATCATAGGATATGCCCAACATTTTTAGGGTGCATGAGTCGAGATGAGAGAGTAAAGATATGTTAATATCTCACAATTCAGAGAAGCAATGATAATGAGATTTTTTAGCTATAAAAAAGACAGTATACTAAATCTATGATGCTTTAAATCATGACAAATGATCAATCATGCACTAAGAACAAGCTATGAGAAGATCACTGTACTGATGTAGTCATCGCAGAGAAGTGAAGTGAAGATGTAATGATAATATTGTACTAAATCATGTACAAATACAATGTCATTGTAAATAATCAATTCTCAATGCGAGGAAGTGATTGAGCTATGAAGTGAGCTCTCAATTCACAATGTATCCTCTTCAAAATGATCTCATGGAGTCAAGATATCACGCGGGTCATTTGATCCTCTTTTTATAGTTGAGTTTGGATCCAACCTTTTGAACTCAAATTCAAAAGTCCACCTAAAAGAAAATCCTAAACTATAGGATATATTCCCTCATCAATCAACTATCAAATGAATCATGATTTGATCCTTCCTAACTCCATGTCCAAGTAATGCACTTTTACAAAGGTAAATGCACTTGATTTTACAAGGGATACATCATTTAAGGTTCCATGAGAAATATGCTAATCATCCAAGTATGTGGGCTTGGATTCTCTTGCACCAACAGCTCCCCCTAAATTCTGACATGCTTGGTCTTCATTCCTCCTTGATTTTGTACAAGCCAATCATCAATTTGAAACTGTTCATCTTGCTTCCATCCAAAGACTTTATGAGTATATATGCACATTGTAAATGAGTTGATACATAGGATAATTGAATATCCTTGCTAAGCAATTTCTCCCTTACATACAGGATTAGCAGCCAAATGAAGTGAACTAATGTTGTCTCCAAAAACTACTGGAGTGTAAGAGTGTAACCCCAAATCTACATAGAGTTGCTTGAGCCACATAGCCTCTTGGCTTGCATTTGCTAAACCTCTGTATTCTGCCTCTGTTGATGACAAGGCCACAATTGGTTGCTTTTTTGATGACCAGGATATTAACTTTGAACCTGAAAAAGACAAGTATCGTGAGGTGCTCCTCCTATCATCCTTGGAGCTAGACCAATCTGCATTAGAATACATCTTTATGTCTAAGTCAAAAGTGAAGGGGTAAAACAACCCTTCATTTATGGTACCCTTTAATTACTTTAGTACCCTCTTGGAAGCTTCCATGTGAGGCTTTCTTGGTGCATGCATAAACTGGCTTAATGTACTTAATCCATAAGCAATGTCTAATCTTGTTAGGGTGGCATAGTTGAGACTCCCAGCAAGTTTTTGGTGACCTGTAACATCCTCAAGAAGTTCTCCTTCATGAGAATGAATCTTATGATTGAGTTCCATGGGTGTACCTGCAATTTTGGTGTTCTCCATCTTGAACTTCACTAACATATCATGGACATACTTTCTTTGAGTAATAAACACACCAGAATCTATATACACAAGTTCTAGATCAAGAAAATAGGTCAACAAACCAAGATCAATTATTTTAAATTCTTCCATTAGTTGAGCGTTAAGTTGCTTAATGCCATTAGCATCATTCGCTACATCCACATAGACACATAAATAGATAACTTCTAAGTTGGTCTTCTTTATAAATAAAAAAGAATCTGCCTTGCTAGCCACAAATCCTTGATCTTGCAAATAAATAACAAGTATGTGATTCCAAGCTCTAGGAGCTTGCTTTAGGCCATAAAGTGCCTTCCTTCAGTTGCATACAAAACCTAGTTTATCTTTATCTTCAAACCTTGGTGTTGTGCCATATACACTTCTTCTGAGATCTATCCATTTAGGATTGCATTCTTGACATCTAACTGATATAGATTCCAATTCTTGGAGGCAACAATACTTGCCAAACCCCTAATTGTTGGCATCTTAGCCACAGGTGAAAACGTTTCTTCATATTCTGCTCCATGGGTTTGAGCAAACCCTTTTGCCACTAGTCTTGCCTTGTACCTGTTTATCGAACCATGTCATTTTTTTTATTTTATATATCCACCTGGATCCTATTACCTTCATGCTTGGCTTCTTGGGAACTAAGTCCGAAGTATTGTTCCCCTAAAGTGCTTCCACTTCTTCCTGCATGGCTTCTCTCCATTCTTCCTTTTTATTGACGTCTTCAAATGAAGAAGGTTCTTCTATCATAGATTCTTTAATGATATACATAGAATGCTTGGTGATTAATGATGTGTCATAGCCATACCTTATAGGCTTTTTACTTTCCCTTTGACTTTGGAATGTCCTCCAATTTCTTGACCTTGGTCTTGCCTCTTGACTTCCATGCATTGAAATCCATTTGCTCTTCATCCTCTAAATTGGTATCTTCTGACAATTGTTGATCTTCTTGAGTGAGAGTTGGAAAGTCACTTTCCAAATCATAAGGTAACTTGATCTTCTTGCAATCATCTTCAAACCATGAATTATTTTCATCAAACACTACATCCCTACTAACTATAAATCCTTTGTTAGTGGGATTGTATAGCCTATAACCCGTCTGGTTTTGGTCATAGCCAATGAGTATACACTTTTCAGCTTTAGGGTCAAGTTTCCCTCTAATCTGTGACGGAATGTGTGCATAAGCAATGTACCCAAATATCTTGCAATGATCTAATGAGGGTCTCCTACCATTCCATGCTTCATAGGGTGTCATTGCATCCAAGGATTTAGATGGGAGCCTATTAGTCAAGTAAGTGGCTATGGAAACAGCCTCTACCCATAGGTGATTGGGTAGTTTCTTCTCATTCAACATTGACCTTATAGCTTCTACTATCAACCTGTTTCTTCTCTTTGCCACTCCATTTAATTCAGGTGTATATCTTGTTGTAACTTCTCTCTTTATACCTCTGTCCTTTAAGAATAAATCGAATTCATATGAAAAGTACTCACCACCTCCATTAGATCTGATCCTCTTCAAGCTTCTACCTCTTTGGTTCTCAACCAATGCCAAATATATTTTTTGAAACATGTAAATACTTCATCCTTATGCTTCATGAAATAAAGGATTGTCCATCTACTATAGTCATCTATAAATGAAACATAGTACCTTGAACTTGAGATTGAAGGATCTTTGCTAGGACCCCACGCATCAATGTGTACAAGCTCCAAGTAATCTTCATACATGTACCCCTTTCTGTTGAATGGTTGCTTGTGAGATTTGCCAAATTGTCATGCTCCACATTTTTATATCATTTGTTGCTTGGACACATTGGGGATGCCAAGTACACTCTCATCCCTGCATATTTGCTTTAGTGTTCTTTCTCCTATATTATCTAGCCTTTTATGTCATGTCTCTAGTTCAAATAGAGTTTGATCTTTGTAATTGAAGACTGCTACATTTTTTGTGTCTTTAATCTCAAATGTAAAGAGTATACTAGATTTCCCACCTTTTGCAATCCTCTTGAAGCCTTCTTGAGGGTCTTCCACATGTGCTCCATGCATTGTGAATCTGACCTATAAGCCTTTCTGAACAATTTGTCCAACACTAATTAGGTTTTTGGTTATAGTTGGCAGATACAAAACCTTACTTAAGAGGTTCATGTGACCATTAGAAGCATTGAAATTTCCAATTTTCTTGACAGAGTGTTTAGTGTCATCACACATCTGTACTTCATGCTTCCCTTTGGGCTCTTCAAGGTCAGATAATAATGCTACATTTCTAGCCACATAATTGGAACAACCTGAATCAATATAGAAAAGATGCTCATCATATTTACCTTGCTTGGATGTCATGTTCATGATGAGTAGGGAATCCTCTTGGTCTTCTGTGTAGTTGTTATAATCTCTTCTTCCTCTGAAACCTCCTTGATAATTTTTGTTTTTGTAGCCTTGGTTATAGTTGTGATTGTAATTGTTTCCTCCATTGTTGAACCTGACTCTGGATTGTCCATAACTCCCTCTATGGAAGCCTCTTCCCCTTTGATTCCTTGTGTTCTTGAAGCATTCAGGTGTGGTTGGTAAGGCCAAAAATGTTGCAAGGTGGAGTATTGTAGGATCTCCTCCTCCCTTGCTTCCTCCTCTGTCCCTTCCTCTAGTACCTCTTCCTCTACCTGTGTAGTTAACTTGAGAGGTACTTGCCTCTTCTTCATTCTTCTTACTTTTACCTTTGTCCTTACTTTTATTCTTATCTGTATAAAGGGTAGAAGATTGCTTAACTCTAGAGTTTTCACCATTCTTGTTAAGCTTTGTCTCGTGGGTGAATAGTTGCCCCATCAAGGTGTTGAAGTCAGGTATTTGCATATCCATATAAAGGTCCATTGTTGTGGTGAAGGACTCCCACTTATCATCAGCTTTGATGCCATTGATAATCTGCCATACTATGTGTTCTTCTTCTATTTCCTCTCCCATGCTTGCAAGCTTGTTAGCCACATGCTTCGTCTTGGTTACATAATCAACTATACTTTGTTTTGGTTGCTTCTTTAGGGTTGTAAACTCCATCCATAGCTAGTACTTCCTAGCTCTTGTATTTGATGAGAAACATGATGAGCGTACTTCCCAAGTTTCTTGGGAGGTCTTGAAATTCCTAATGTGAGACAATAAGAAATTAGATATTGAATTTAATAGATAAGACCTAGCAAGGGCATCCTTTGCACACCATGTGGTCAACCTTTCTTTCTCTTCCCTTGAGGGTTGATGCTTGCTCCTGAATGTTGGCATCTCTTCCTCTCCTCAGATGTATCCATATAGACTTCTCCCTTGAAGGTAGGATTGCATCCTTAGTGACCGTGCTGAGTAGTTGCTTCTCTCCAATTTGTCAATGAATGATGGATATCCATCTTTCATCTTGCTTGTTGTTGCTCTTATACCACTATTGGAGGAGATGGTGGATAGTCTTCAAAGATGAAGTGGCATTGCTAAAACCTGCTTCACACCAGCCAAGAACAAATGTTGGAGAGTGTAGTGGGCCTCTTTGGCTTGCTAATCATCATAAATAATCACCTATGTTGTTTGGAACATGATCCATAATTCAATAGCTCAAAACAGATAGATAGGAATTTGATTCAAGGTCATAGACTTGCTATTTTTGTATGTATACCTATTCAGTATTTTGAATAATGCTCTGATCACATTAGCAATTAGCCTAATTCCTTTTGGTGATGTCTAATTAACTTAGACAGCTACCAATCATGAGTGATTTCATAAAAAAAGATTACATGCTGAGTATGATGTTTAGCAAATCATAGGACATGCTCAATATTTTTGGGGTGCATCAGACAACAGATCAAAGAGTAAAGATATGTTAATATCTCATGATTCAGAGATGCAATGATAATGAGATTTTGTAGCTATAAAATAGACGGTACACTGAATTTATGATGCTTTAAATCATGGCAAATGAACAATCATGCACTGAGAACAAGCTCTGAGAAGATCACTATATTGATGTAGTCATGGAAGAGAAGTGAAGTGAAGATGTAATGATAATGTATGTATTAAATCATGTGCAAATTCAATGTCATTGGAAATAATCTATAGCACAATGTGAGGAAGTGATTGAGCTATGAAGTGAGCTCTCAATTCACAATGTATCCTGTTCAAAATGATCTCATGGAGTCGAGATATCATGCGGGTCACTTGATCCTCTTTTTATAGTTGAGTTTGGAGCCAACCTTTGAATTCAAATTCAAAAGTCCACCTAAAAGTAAATCCTAAACTATAGGATATATTCCCTCATCAATCAACTACCAAATGAATTGTGATTTGATGCTTCCTAACTCCACATGCAAGGAGTGCACTTTTACAAAGGTAAATGTACTTGATTTTACAAGGGATTGATCATTTAAGGTTCCATGAGCAATATGCTAATCATCCAAGTATGTGGGGTTGGATTCTCTGGCACCAACACTCTTGTGTGAATGTTGATATATTTAGGTAGTGATGTGTGTGAACACTCTAGGACCGCCGGGGCACTTTTTTCCCTCTTTAGGAGGTTTTTTTCCCCCGGCTTGTATATACGCCTATTGCCCTAATGGGCTACTTATCTTTTGTACATTCTCTAGTAATACATTCAGTCTTGTGTGTTGTGCTCCAAGCTTCTTCCTCTTCCTTGTGCTGTTCGCGTGCTTCCCCAGACGTCTAACTCCAACAATTGGTATCAGAGCAGGTCGTTGATTCTTCCAGGGCGCCGTCGACACTCCTCCGTTTGCAGTCTCAGATTCGCACAAAATTTGGTGAGCATACTCAGGGTGTTTTCGGCCTCCGAACGCACTATCGCAATGCTTGTGCAGGCTATTTCGTCCTTTTGTGCCAAAGGTATATACCAGTTTTTGTTCGCCAGTTTAAGCGTCTCGAAGTCTGCTACAGGTCTAGCAGACCTCGTCTGGGCAGTTCTGTTCAACTTTTTGAGATACAGTCAATTTTCTGCATCAAGGTATTTTAGTCACCGGCCATGGCTGAAAGTAGTGATGTATTCCGTATGTTGGCTGTTGAGGATAAGTTGGATGGTACCAACTACCCATTATGGGCTTATATGATGCGACATGTACTGGTTGCAAAAGGATTGTGGAACATTGTGCAGGGTGTTGAAAGACGTCCTGTTACACCTGTAACGACAGGTACTGCAAATACAGGTGTTGGAGCTGATGAAGATGGTGTCGAAGATGATATTCCGCAGATTCCTGTTCGTGCTGCTGTTTCTGTTGCACCTACTGCAGAGCAGATTCGTTGGGATGGCAGAGATGCCCAAGCACATGCATTGATAACTTTGTCTGTCAAACGTGCCATTATTCCTCACATTCGCTCTTGCAGAACAGCAAAGGATGCTTGGGATACACTTACCACTTTGTACCAGGCTAGGAATGAGGCTCGTGTTGCTTACCTCCGAAAACAGTTGGAGAGTGAGCACATGAATGAAGGTGATTCGATGGACAGTTTTCTTACAAAGATCAAAGACCTGAAGGAACAATTGATTTCTGCTGATGAGGTTATACCAGATAGCTCACTTGTGCAGACCGTTCTGAATGGCCTTCCTGATTCATATCAGAGTTTTGCCTCTACTCTTCGATTGATGATGAAAGGCAATCCGAATGCCTTGTCATTTGAGGAATTAGTCTCTGTTCTGTTGCAGGAAGATCAGTCCAGGCAGAACAGGTCCATTATGCGTGTTGCAGATCAAGCTTTCCTGGCTAGTCAGAAGGGCAAAGGAAAATGGAGCTCTTCTACTAGTAAGCAGAAATCTGCAAATGCTGCACAATCGAAGAACCAGGATAAAGATGAGAAGAAATCAGAAAAGCAGAAATTGTTCTGCAAGTATTGTAAAGGAAATGATCATATTATAAAGAACTGTCCAAAACTGGCTGCTAAAGAGGCAAAGAAGAAAGAGGCTGGAATGGTTGTTGTAGAGGCCTCTACACCAAAAACAGAGTCTGCAAATCTTGTGCAGGAAGAAGAATGGGCGTTTACTACTGTTTGCAGTTTTGACCCATCTTCTCATGATCAGTGCATGTCTGCAGTAGACTCAAATGTTTGGTACTTTGACAGTGGGGCAACCATACATATTACCTCGCAGCGCAGTTTCTTCTCTTCACTCGAGCCTGCCCCTACAGGGAATACTGTCACATGCGCCAATAACTCCTCTTATCCTGTTATGGGAGTTGGTAAGATCATTCTAACTACTGCTGATGGTAGTTCTTTCACTTTGTCAGATGCTTTATTTGTGCCAGGGATAAAAAAGAACCTGTTATCAGTTTCTGCATTAGCCAAGATTGGCTTGGTTGTGAAATTCGTTGATGACAGGTGTACAGTCCATGATCTCTCAAATGGCGATGTGATTATTGCTTCTGGCATTTTATGTCGTGGGCTGTATAAGCTCATAGACTATGAAAAATCTGTGAATGATTCGGCATGTGCAGTTCATGATTCTCAGGCTATGTTAGATGCAAAGCTTTGGCATGCACGCTTTGGTCATCTGAATTTTGCTAGTTTGTTACGCCTGCAGAAATCTGAAATGGTGTCCTCTTTGCCCAAACTTGAGGCACCTGGAAAACATGTTTGTGAAGGCTGTATTTTGGGCAAAATGCAGCGTTCTTCCTTTCCAAAAGATGGTTCAGTTCGGGCTATGCAGAAATTGCAGCTTGTACATAGTGATGTCTGTGGTCCTATGCAGACACCCTCTTTTGGAAATTACCTTTACTTCGTGACTTTCATTGATGATTTTTCCAGGCATGCATGGGTATATCCACTCAAAGCAAAGTCCGAAGTGTTCATGTGCTTCAAACAGTTTTTGGTTTTGGCTGAAAATCTGTCAGCATGTAAAATGGGCACCCTCCGTTCTGATCGAGGGGGGGAATATATGTCTTCAGATTTTAATGCATTTCTGGCTGAACGTGGGATAAAACACCAATGTACAGTGCCGTATACACCTCAACAGAATGGAGTTGCTGAACGAAAGAACAGGTCACTCATGGAGATGGCGAGGTGCATGGTCAAAAGTCAGGCTTTACCACATAGTTTCTGGCTTGAGGCTGTCATGTGTGCAGCATATGTACTGAACAGGTGTCCCACGAAAGCGTTGCAGTCTATCACTCCATATGAGGCTTGGCATGACCGCAAGCCATCTGTTGCTCATCTGCGTGTTTTTGGTTGTTTGGCATATGCATTAGTGCCTGAACAACATCGCAGAAAATTGGATGATAAGGCAGTAAAATGTATTTTTGTTGGGTACAGTTCTGAAAGTAAAGGCTATCGTCTGTATCATCCACAGACTAAACGCATTCTGGTTAGCCGTGATGTTGTCTTTGTGGAAGATGCTATTCAGCCATTGCTTTCATGTACTAAGGAGACATCTGTTAGCTCCAAAGACATGTATGGTACTTTGATGCCTCTTTTTACAGGTGGACAGGCTAGCGCTGGTCCTAATGAGGCAACTTCTCAGCCTTTGCAGGTTTCATATGATGATGCAGATCATGCCATTTCTGATGCAGATTTACATGATGCACTTGTTGATGAGAGAGCTGATATTGAACAGGCAAAAACTATGCCAAAATGGCTGGTGCAGACTTTGCGTGACAGCAAATTAGATGCACCTTTGTCATATCGTACTCGTTCAGGCTCTCATAGTACCTCCTTTGCATCAGATTGCTATGCTATGGCTGCATCTAGTCTCTGTGATGAGAATGAGCCTGTTTCTTTTGATGAAGCACAAAATTCAGAAAATTGGATGGCTGCTATGCAATCTGAATATGATGCTATAATGAAGAATGGTACATGGTCTTTATGTGACTTGCCTCCTGGCAAGAAGGCCATTGGCACTAAGTGGGTATACAAGCTGAAGCGTAAACCTGATGGTACAGTTGACAGGTATAAGGCTAGGCTTGTTGCAAAGGGTTATGCGTAGGAAAGAGGCATTGATTTTGATGAGACCTTTGCACCTACATGCCGTATGACTACTGTTCGGAGCATTTGTGCACTTGCAGCCCATCATGGTTGGAATGTACATCAGTTGGACATTAAAACAACATTTCTGAATGGTGACTTGCATGAAGAAGTGTATGTTTTTCAGCCCCGTGGCTTTGTGCAGAAAGGGCATGAAAACCAGGTGTGCAGGTTAAAGAAGGCGTTATATGGTTTAAAGCAAGCACCACGTGCTTGGTATGAGAAAATACATGCCTATTTGATTGCAGATGGTTTTGAGAACAGTCCAACTGAAAAAACCTTATATGTTAAGCGTGCTAATGATGTGCTTTTGATCATTGTTGTCTATGTAGACGACATGCTGCTCACTGGTCCTCTTGAGAAGCATATTGCTGATTTCAAGGCTGATTTGCATGCCTCATTTGAGATGTCTGATTTGGGGCATTTGCATCACTATTTGGGCATTCAGTTTATTCAAGTTGATGGTGGAATGGCTTTGTGTCAAACGAAATATATTGACACATTATTGCAGCGTTTTGGCCTTGAAGATTGTAAGCCTATTGCCACTCCTATGGAGACAGGTTTACGATTGAGTCTTCATGATGCTGGAGATGCATTTGATGCTGTTCTCTATCAGCAGGCTGTTGGATGCTTGATTTACTTATGCATTACTCGGCTAGATATTCAGTTTGCTGTCTCACAGATGAGCAGGTTTATGCATTGCCCAGGAGTCACGCATTGGAAAGCGGTTAAGCGCATCTTTCGCTACTTGAGTGGTTGCAGACCTTTTCACGAAGGCTCTGCCTAGGGAGAAGTTTGAAGCTTTCCGCAAAGCTTTGGGCTTACTTCCTTTTGTGGAGTGATTTCCACATAACTCGGCACTTCCTTATACATGAGTGCCAGCTCCTTGTTCACCGCATCACTCCCAGGGGGGATTTGTTGATATATTTAGGTAGTGATGTGTGTGAACACTCTAGGACCGCCGGGGCACTTTTTTCCCTCTTTAGGAGGTTTTTTTCCCCCGGCTTGTATATACGCCTATTGCCCTAATGGGCTACTTATCTTTTGTACATTCTCTAGTAATACATTCAGTTTTGTGTGTTGTGCTCCAAGCTTCTTCCTCTTCCTTGTGCTGTTCGCGTGCTTCCGCAGACGTCTAACTCCAACAGTGAATGAGGTTACAAAGTCGGAACAGGGGGTTTATCACAATGTTTAATTCTCCAAACTTTCAGCATGGGATTACAACTTTTGGTAGTGATGACTTGTAAACGTTTATGGAATAGATCTTCTTGGATTTGGGACTTTTTGGGTACCCATTTCCAAATAATCCTAGGTGTGATTTGAGGTGTTGCTGTGGTGATTATAGATGTTCACCATGAAGTGTGTCAAGTGAGTGTCTGTGAGTGGTGATTCAAGCTTATGAGCTTATGTGCAACTACTTGAGCTTGTAAGCAAGTCTCAAGCACTGAGATTTGTCATGCATCAAGGTCAACCTTCATCGATCACTTTGGGATCTAAATAGAAATAGTCTGGCTTGGTTGATTCCTAGAGTACTCCTTTGTTGTAGTCTTTGATTGAGTAGTTTTTTTGGTGCATCTTTGGGGTTTTGTCACCTAAGTAGAAAGTTGTTCACCTTGCATATCTAGATCTCCTTCACTGTTTGAATCACCTTGTTTTGAGTAGTCCACTAGCTATGAGAATCCACTCTCTCCTTTCTCTACTACTTAGGCTCCTTTATTGGCTTGTTCATGATTAACTTTGGAAAAGAAGGGAGTTCCACCTTGTCTTTGAATCTTGTGTTGAGAACAACATCCTTCTACATCACAATGTTTGACAAGAACATCATATTTACCTTCATGTGTGCTCCTAGAGGGACCATGAGTTGGTGCCTTTCTTAATTACCGAGTGCTTGATTTTCTAGTTCAATTGTGATACGTTGTTGCTTCACTCATACATGAAGAAGTCCACTTCTTAGGTTGAGATTGACAGCATGATCATAGATTCAATCTTGACCTAAGACAAGAGGTTGTATAAGATCCTTGTCCTAATACAATAGCATTTTCAGTGTCACTAGGACATCTTGAATGTGGATGGGAACGTCCACCTCACCTAGACAAGGGGTTTCCAGTCCTCTAGATCCTATGAGATAAGCTTCTATAGGATTGATACTTAATTGAAATTCTTGATAGTGAGAAATTCTAACTACATGTGGGTGATCACTTTCCACAAGACATTCCTTCCATTTATGGAAAGCATGAATATGACCAATCTAGTGAACGATTAGACCGAGTCCAATTCCTTGCAGGAAGTTCCACATTTCACAAGCCCATGGGAATAAAAGTCCATCTACATGAGAGACCCCATAGTCATGTCAAGGAATGAAGCTTCAGTGATACCTACGAACTAGGTTGCATTATTTGATCGAATAATTAAAAAATACCGAATATGTTCGTTTTATTCGGGGTTGTCCGAATAAACACCGAAAATAAGCTTTCAATTGAAAGTCTTTCAATAAAAAAAATTTCGAACAAAAAAATTTTGATCGAAAAACTTTCGATCAAAAACTTATTATCGAAAACATCATTCCGCACATGTTTGTTTGAGAGTCTATAGAGCTCTAATCCTACCATAGAGAATTTTCTTCAGAGGTAAAATTAGTGTTTTTTTTAGAGATTTGAAAGTACATGTATGCATATGTGTGTATGTATGTGCATGTCATACACACGTATGAATACACACACACATATACACATATACACACACACAAACATGTACACATGTACACACAAAATCATACACACACATAGACATATATACACACACACTCATATAGATACTTGCACATATACATACACAAACATATACACACACATGCATACATAGACATGCATATGCATACATACATAGATACATGCATACACACACATGCACATACATACACACATATGCATACACACACATGCATACACACATATATACACATACACAAATGCACACATATATGATATGCATACACACACATTTACAAATGCACAGATATGCATCACACACATACACATATAGATACTTGCACATATACACATACACATATACATATAAATACTTGCACATATACATACACACATATAGACACACACACATACACTCACATGCATACATACACACATGCATACACATGCATATGCATACATATATAGACACATGTATACACACACATGCACATACATATGCATATACACACGTGCGTAGATACTCACATGCATTCATACACACACATGCATATGTATACATACATACACACATGCATATGTTTATATACATAAATACAAGGACATACACACAATAAATCAACTTGAGCCTAAAAAAAAAGTGAAGTCAAGAAACCTTATCTACCTTCACAGTCATGTACAAGTAAGTAAAGTCAGGTACAAGTAAGTAAAGTCATGTACAAATCGAAAATACAGCTATATATAAAATTTTAGGCACACCCCCGAGCTTCATGTTCTGACTTCAAAGAACATGGTTTGATGTCTGTGGTGGAATTCACCTATATTCTATTGAATAAAGGAGAACCTATTGTCTAATACCCATTCAAATGATTCAAGTTAACGATCGATAACAATCCCCTTTTAATGGGAAATTTTTACCTTCATACTCAGCTCAAAATCATTCAACCTTCAAAATAACCAATAAAAATATAAAAAAGTAAAAATTCATTATTATGTGATTAAAAAATGTTAAAATATATCATAAAAAGTAAAATCTTTTAATACCTGTTTACATCTCTTTTGTCATAAGTATCAAAAGTTCAAGTGCATAAGTCGATTTCTATCAAAACTTGGCCATAACAAGTCCCTCTTGATGCTATATCTCAATAAGTTGATTTCTTTCCTCCCAACAAGTTACTCTTCATGCGATTGTCTTGATGCCAATATCTTAGCTAATAGAAGGTTCGTGTTGTATCAATACAATACAACTTTCTAAAGAAGATCTATGTATCTGAGAAGCTGTATTGAATTAATAGAACTTGAACCTTCTATTATCGGATATACATTGTCCAAGATGCCATTGATCTTCACTTATTAATACCTTCTCAACCCTTGAATGATAAAAAAGAACATACTTTTCAGCAATAACAATAGTTTTTAGTTTAGAATCATACGCACACATACACATATACATACACACATGCATATGCATACATACATAGATACATGCATACACACATCCACATACATACACACACATACACACATATACACACACATGCATACACACATATAGACATACACAAATGCACACATATATGATATGCATACAGATACATTTACAAATGCACACATATGCATACACACACATACACATATAGATCCTTGTACATATACACATATGCTTATACACATATACATATAGATACTTGCACATACACATACACACACATACACTCACATGCATACATACACACACATATGCGTACATACTCATATGCATATGTACATATTCACATACATACATACACACATGCATACTTAATCAGCTAGAAATCAATCAATCTTCCAAATAACCTACAAAAATATAAAGAAATAAAAATTCATTATTATATGCTTGAAAAAATACTAAACTATATCATAAAAAGTAAAATCTTTTTTTACATGTTTGCATCTTTTTTGTCCAAGTATCCAAGGATCAAGTGCATAAGTCGATTTCTATCAAAACTTCACCATCCCTCTCAATGGTATTGTCTCAACAAGTCGATTTATTTCCTCCCAAAAAGTCCTTCTTGATGCTTTTGTCTTAATGCCAAGGTCCAACATCTCAACTAAGAGAAGGTTCTTGCTATATCAATACAATACAACTTCCTAAAGAAGATCTATAGATTTGTGAAGTTATATTGAGTCGCTACAACAAGAACCTTCTCTTAGCTGATATGCAGCCATGGATGCCTTTGATCTTCACTTATTAATACCTTCTCAAACCTTGAATTATAAAAAAAACATAAAATTGTTTCCAACGACTGCAATAATTTTTAATTCACAATCATACACACACATATACATGCACATACACAATCATATCAGATTTTTAGTTACAATCATATAACAGACACACACATACACATACACATACTATTCTGAAGTAAGAATCAATATCGATTCAAACAATCACAATACATTTTTATTCACAATCATACGCACACATACATATACTATTGTGAAGTAAGAATCAATGTTGAATCAAACAATCACAATAGATTTCATTCACAGTTATACACTCAAATAAACATACATATACTATTGTGAAGTAAGAATAAACATTGATTCAAACAATCACATTACATATTTACTCACAATCATACACACACGCATACATATACTATTGTGAAGTAAGAATCAATGTTGAGTCAAACAATCACAATAGTTTTTAATTTGCAAACAAAAATATTTTTCTTTATGATTTTAGTACTAAAGTAATTAATATTTATAGCAAGAGTTTATACCTTGTTCTTTCTACGACACTGTAAGATCATAAAAAACAAAGTAACTCTTATGAAAAATGAGTCTAGCTGTATTCTTTTATAAAGGTATTTGACCAAATTTGTTTCGATCAAAAAAATATTCGATTGATAAAATTTTGACCTATAAACTTTTTGATCGAAAACTTTTTTGATTGAAAGTGCGTTCGATAAAAAATTGTCAAATTACCGTGCAAAAAGTATTCGCTCATGTCCGAATAAGCTGATGCGGCACCAAATAATTCGATCAAATAATGGGGGTTGCCATAAAATTCTATAATTATTCACGAATAAACGAATTGTCGAATAATGAATAATGCAACCAAGCCTAGGAATGCTGAAGTAGTAAAGAACACTAAATTGTAGTTTAATCTCACTTTAGAAGAGCTACTTAAAATCAAGCCAGAATCATGGAAACACATAGGCAACCAAGTGCCAGAGATAGTAAAGACTCCTTCCTAGGTAGGATCACAAAAGATTGTACCTCAAATACTCTTGGACAAGATAGGAGACATGAGCAAAGGGGAGGAAGGAAATACATATCTCCCTATTACTTATGAGGGGTATACAGCAAAGGCAATCTTGGACTCAAGTGCACGAGTCACAATTGCTACCACTTCCTTGTGGAAGCATTGGGACAATCCAACACTCAGACCAATGATGGCCACATTGAGAGGCCTTTAGGACTGCTAGAAGGAACAACTCTCACTACTTGTGGTGTAGAGTTTGAGCATACTTTTGCCATATGCGATTTTAGCAAAACCAGGCCTATGAGATGATTTTGGGAGGATGGTTCATGAGATAGTTGCGGGCAGTGCACGATTGGGGAACCGATTCCTTGTATTTGCAACACTTAGGCATCACTACTAATGTCAATCGCAAAGTCTATTCTCATAGACACGTACCCCCCTGTTGAAGCTCAAGGTCAAGGACAAAGCATGGAAGCACATCCAAGAAGTGGACATAGAAGAAGAGAGAGCAAGTAGGGAGCTCCAAGAAGTGTATGTCAAATTTTCAGAAGAATCCCCTACAAAAATAGTGATTTTCATCACTAGAAACCATTGTAAATACCATTATCTATTTTTAGTAACTCCAATTTGTTCAAGCCGAGGAGTCCTCGAGCTTGAGGAGTATTAGAAGTACCATCGTACCAATTTTCATAATTTTTAGACTTCGTTTGAGCCCTCAAATAAGCCCTGGAACCTAATTTTTAACTAGGCCGGACACTAGGTCTGGACAGGGCCAAAACTAGTCAAAAAACTATAAAAAGAGCTAGAGAGCTCATTTTTGAGGTTAGCTTGTTAGAGAATAGAACTTTTGTAAGAGAACTCTTTTGCAATCTAAGCTTTCCATTGTTCCTCTCTTTGATCTTACTTTGTGCGCGTGTGTGTGTATGTGTGTGCATGTTTGTGTGCTTTCACTCACGCACTTGTGCCTTCACTTGCTCGTGCTCTTCATACCGGTCCTCACGTCTCCGCGGATTGACAAGTAAAGGAGGTGGTGCTTACGCTTGAGCTACACCAAATTTTGGCGCCGTTGCCGGGGAGAGAGCTTCGAGGACGAGCGTTGTGATGGTAAGATCGTAGATTTGCGACGTTGGAAGGTAAAAAAAACTGTCATTTCAGTTCATTTTCTGTTTTTTCCTCTTCATCTTCATCATCATCATCATCTCCACCTTCTTCCATCTTCTTCTTCACAGAAATTTCTTGTTTTTAGTGCATTTTCACCATTTTCATATCATTTTTCATGCATTATTGTGTGGGAAGGAGTTAGGAGGTGCAAGGGAGAGCAAGCACTGCATTTTTTTTATGATTTTCTGCTCATATGGAGCTCGCCATAGCCGGCGCTCAGAAATTTGAATTTCCCGCCAAAAAACGCGATTCTGTGATGAAAATCGCGATTCTGTGAAAATTCAAAATTTTTTGAAAAATCACGATTTTCAGTTTTCCCGCCTAAAAGTGGTTGAAAAAAATCGCGATTCTGTGTTTTTCTCAAAAAAAAAAAAAAACACGATTCTCTGCTCAAAATCGCGATTCTCAAAAAAACACGATTCTCTGCTCAAAATCGCGATTCTCACCAATCACGATTTTCAGCAAAAAACACGATTTTGTGAAAAACACGATTCTGAGAAAACACGATTTTCAGTCAAAAACACGATTTTGTGAATCACGATTCTCTTAGTCAAAATCGCGATTTTCAGAAACACGATTTTGTGATCAACATCGCGATTCTCTGAAACACGATTTTGTGATCAACATCGCGATTCTCTGAAACACGATTTTGTGATCAACATCGCGATTCTCTGAAACACGATTTTGTGATCAACATCGCGATTCTCTGAAACACGATTTTGTGATCAACATCGCGATTTTCAAATCACGATTTTCAAATCACGATTTTCTGCTCAACATCGCGATTTTTTTGACTTCACAGCATCGCGATTTTCAGAAAATTCACAAAATCGCAATTTTCTCCAAAGGTCCTGTTTGCCTGTTTTGACCCCCAGGAGCCTGATTTGACATAACTTTCTCATCCAAAGTCCATTTTTTGAGCTCTATAGCTTGTTGGAAAGCTCGTTTCAAATCCTACACGATCTCAACTGTTTTTTTCAAGAATAATGCGTTGATTTTGAGATAGGATAATTTGAAGTTGACCCTCAGGTGGGACTAGGGAACCAAGGGGGCTCTAAAGAATTGTGAACCATACCAAAGGGAAAATTTGGACTCTTGACTAAAGCTTATGAACCTGAGATCTGGTAGACACTTAGGCAAGGATAAACAAAGCATTAGATCTTCTGAGGCTAGTGTCAACCATACATCCAAGTCTTGGGCACAACAACTAAGTGGTCATCTTTTACTCAGATCAGACACAAGTGATTCAGAAATGTCTTTTAGTATGGGAAAACCTGTAGGGGGCTCAGGGACTGCCCATCTACAAACACCGGAAGGTCCCTATAAGACACAGTTGGAATATATTCGGACCAACCAATTAGGTGCTCGCATCTATGAGGATGGTCTGAGGCGATCAGTGGTCCAACTCAAAAATCCAGATCAATCCTTTGGACTTGAACACCCGGTGGTCAAGTTCGAAGAGGGTTCATACATTGATAAGGAAGGAACCATGTATGTGGTTACCAACCAACCAGATAGGACCGATGAGTTTGGAAATATCATTCATGAGAATGAGATAGGAGACCTAGAACAAGGAAACGTAGGACAAGGACCCCAGACTCCTAGAGGTAAGTCAGTTTTGACCCGAGTGATCACTCCGGACTGGATCCCTCAAGACAACAAAAGCATAGAACTATTTTTGAATAGAGAAACAGAGGAAGCCTTTTGGAGGTTCAAGCCAGATCAACCTAGCCAATTGGGCATAGTTATCATCTATGAATTCAAAGATCCTGAGATACCAGGCAAAGTTGTCTACCTGGATAACACATCAGAGAAAATTTTCTTGGTAACGGAACATGATAGACATGCATATACATGGAAGAATGACATGATTTTCCCCCCACCAAGATCCAATGTTTCCCATGGCCTCCAAGGGGTAGGATCATCCCAGGCTCATGAAGCCCAGAGAGAAAGAACTAGAGAGAGACCTGAGGTAAGTTTTGCACACACCGTGGGCAGGAATAGGTCAGGATTTGAAAATGAAAGACCTGAAAGAGAGAGACATCAAGCACATAGGCAACAAAGAGATGAACAGGATTTTCCATTGCCTAGACCCTGGGAGTACCCAAGAACCCTTAAACCCAGTCACGTGATCAAGGCAATGAAGAACTATTTCGATGGGACAGGGGATCCTTATGATCATGTGGCCGAGTACAAACAAGTGCTGAGAGCCGAACAAATTGAGGACTGGTTCACCCAGTACGAGGCATTTGGTTTGACTCTTAAAGGCACTGCCTTAGCTTGGTTTCAACCATTGAGTAGAAGCAGCTATCGCGATATAGGTCAACTGCTAGACGAATTCATTGTAGAATTTTCCAAGAGTGGTATCAGGCATAACACATCGTCCCTGATCCATAGTTTCAAGCAGACACCCCAAGAAACAGTGCGACTAGCAGGTAGAAGGTTCAGACAGTACCTAGAAAGATGCCCTGCTCCAGAGCTACCCACACCAGCCAAACAAGTGGCTTTGTTTTTAGATGGCTTATTGAGCACAAAGTTAAGATCCTATGTATACTTGAAAGATCCTAGATCCATAGAAGAGTGTGTGCGGACGTGCATAGACATAGAAGATAACTTGGGTGAGGAGTTAGGATTGGCCAAACTCTACAAAGATTCGGATAGTTCTACTAGTCATACTTCAAAGATCTCCACAGAAATAGAAGAGATAGCTGAGCAAGTTGCCAAGAAGCTGGGAGTCCAAAATAAACAAACACAGGGAGTCACTTCATTGAATCGGTGCTATACTTGCGGAGGTGACCACATGGCTAACGTATGCCCAATGCAAAACCAAAACATTAGAGAAAGGAATGCTCCATATTGCACTATTGAGAGAAAATACACAAACCACACGGCTCAAGATTGTCCCTACAATAGGCAGGCTGTTAGACAAAATTATCAGCAACCTTACCCACAAGGTAGGTATCAGAATCAATACCAACAGCCATATTACAGACCACAACAGCAATATCAGGTACCATATAGGCCACAACCTGTCTTGGTAAACCAACCACCAGCTCCAGCCAACGTGATTCCAGTCAAGTATGCTGTGGGAGAGGAAAATCCAAATAGAGCTTTGGTGCCACTAACCCCATTGATACCAGATAATGACTCTCATGCTCATAGTTCAGACTACTCCCATGAAGGTAGTCCACATGCTTATTACACAGAGTCACCTGAACATAGTGAGATTTACTCGTATCAATATGAGGCACCGCCTATGGAGCAAAATTGGGAGCCAGAATACTCCAATGTCATGTACACAAATCCTAACCCTAGGCCCCAGTTGAGACAAATGAGACCACAAGCCCCTAGAGGATCTTGTTTCAGATGTCATGGTGACCATTTCATTCGTGACTGTCCCCACCCACCATCTCCGAGTCAAGGACAGGCTATCACAATACAGGCTTTTTGTCCTGATTGTGGCAAAGACCATCTCCCCAGAGATTGTCCAAGAAACCCCTCTAGTGCACCCAAGATTACACCCATTAATGTGGTAGGCTTAGTGGCAGATCCAAGTTCAAGTAGTAGCAATGTGGCTCCTATACAAGCTGTCACTAGAGCACAAGCCTTAAAACAGGATAAACCAGTAGAACAATCAGAGTCGAGTGAATCGGGAGAGCCTAGTAAGAGGAAAACAAGAACATGGAAGGATACCAGAGAGAAGGCCAATCGCAAGTGGAATAAAAAGTTATCGGAACTAGAAGAAAGCTTAAAAGAAGCGAAAACAAAAATAGAAGACATTGCATCTCAAAGCCCCTCGCATGCCGAAACTCCATCCACTCCACCTCATCCCACCCCACCACCCATTGTAAATAGACCGCAACCAGGGTCTGTTCTTGCAGATCCAACCCCAGAAGGCTTGGACATGATGTTCAAGGCCTACCAGGCTCGACTTCAAGAAGGGCCTACAGCGGCAAACCTAGACAAGAGTTACCCTAGAGCAGATTTAGAGATTGAACGGATGAAAATGTGCATGAAAATGGTAGAACAAGCTCAAGCCATACTTGAGACTAGTCAAAAGTTCAATCAGACAAACTCTATCAAATCGGATTTGCATTTCCAGGGCTTACTAGAACGATTAGAGCAGTTGGTAAACAAACCACAAGTTTCTCTACCTCCACAGGCTCAACCAGTTATTGAAAGAGGAAGCTCACCACCAAGGGGAGCTTATGTTCCTAATTCCACGGATGCTGGAATACCTCCTTCTATTCAACAGTACTCTCAAGAGTTCTTGCGGGAAATACAAGAGGAGAAATGGGCCAAGGAGAAGGGTAATTCCCCTCCTATTCCTGAGATTGATGATCTTCATGATCAATTTCCCCAAGACATTCCATCTATTTACGAAGATGAAGCAGAACAAGAAGACGAAAGATTAGATTTTGAATCTAATACCTTAGAAGAACTGCCTCAATTTCCAGGCCCATGGGAATCTGAATCACTCCAGATTAGAGCTCCCACAATACTAGTAAGAAATGAAGACTCAGTGGTTCCAAGGAACACGGATGTCGTGAAGAACACTAAGGTTCAGTGTCATCTCACTGTAGAAGAGTTGCTCAAAGCAAAACCTGAGTTACGGAATCATGTGAAGGATCAGGTCCCAGAACTTGAGTCCAATATGCCAAAAGTAGGCTCTAAGCAAAGGGTACCAGAGATACCTCTAGACAAAATAGGGGACATGTGTGAGGGTGAAGAAGGTAATACTTATCTTCCAATCACCTACCAAGGTTACACAACCAAAGCAATCATAGATTCAGGTGCTGGTGTTGCTATTGCGATCACCTCCTTGTGGAAGCAATGGGGCAAGCCCACATTAAGACCAACTAGAATGAAGCTTCAAATGGCTGATGGTCATTTTGAAAGACCTCTAGGATTGCTAGAAGGGATCACTCTAACCACTTGTGGTGTAGAGTTTGAGCACACATTTGCTATATGTGACTTTGAGAAAAATAATGTCTTTGAGATGATCCTAGGAAGACCCTTCCTACGACAATTGCAAATAGTACAGGATTGGGGAACTAACTCCTTGTACTTACAGCACTTAGGGGTCACCACTAAGGTCAATTTGAAGGATTACACCTTCAGAGATGTACCACCCCTACAGTGGAATTCTATCCACAAAGCAAAAGAAGATTCCATCTCTGGGCTGCATGAAGATACTCATTTGTGGATGTGCAAGGTTGCAAAGGAAGAGGAAAAACGTTTAAAGGCAAGAGAAGAAGGAACTTCGTTAGGAGATAGACCAGTTAGAGACCCAGCCTACACACCGATGATCTTTCCAGATGAGGAGTTTGAGCCTCATGGCTGGCCAGAAATCTTAGCCACCATGGACATTGCTGTCAATGAGGAACAGTGGACACCTCATTGTGATGAGGAGGGTTATGATATCTCAGTGTTCATGTGTCAACCCTTGCTAGAAGAATGTGACCCTAGTGATGTCATAGAAGAGGAAGAGAATGACGATGATCTGGAGTCTATTGTGATGGATAGTTGCTTTAACTCAGAGCAGCACTATTTAGAAGATATAGGAGTGTTCACCCAGAAAGAAGAAGAACCTCTCACAAGTATTAAAACAGTAAACTCAAAGGATGGAAGTGAGAATAGTCAAAAGAAAAAGAAAAGAAAAGCAGTGAAACAAGAAAAGGAGGAATCATTGTTTGAAGTACCAGAAAACTTCAAGAAATATGAAGTTGACGACCGCAAAATTTTGGTACGAATGCCTAAGAGAGAGGCCATCATAGGAGAATCATATGATAATAAAGAAAAGACCAAGAAGATTGTAGTGACCATTGAAGAGAACGAAGAGAGATGCACATATATAGGAGATGACCTAAGTGCAAGAGAAGAAATGGAGCTCATAGCTCTATTAAGGGAATATAGGGATGTGTTTGCATGGCACTATAGAGACTTGAAAGGGGTAGATCCAAGAATTTGCTCTCATACTATCCCCATGACTGCTGATGCTAAGCCCACCAAACAGAAGCCCTACACATATAATGATACCTATGCAGCCAAAATCAAAGAAGAAATTGATAGGTTGATTGAGGCTGGATTCATCTATGAGATTGAGCATACCGAATGGGTGTCCCCCATTGTTGTGGTACCCAAGAAGAACGGGAAGTTGCGAGTGTGTATTAACCTTAAAAAAGTTAATGCCGCTACGATTAGAGATAGTTATCCACTTCCAATCACATAACACCTATTGGAGCGTGTTGCAGGCAAGGAAGTTTATAGCTTCCTTGATGGATTTTCAGGTTACAATCAAGTAGCCATTGCCCCAGAAGATCAACACAAAACAGCTTTTGCTACAGAGTGGGGAATCTTTGCATTTCGGGTGATGCCATTTGGGCTCACCAATGCACCTGCAACATTCCAAAGGCTCATGTGTCATGTCTTCAAAGAGTTCTTGCGAAAGAGCTTAGAAGTGTATGTGGATGATTTATGTGCTCATTCCCAAGAAAGAAGGGTTCACATCCCTGAACTCAGACAAATCTTCAACAAGTGTAGAGAATATCGAGTGTGTCTGAACCCAGAAAAGTGTGTGTTCATGGTGCGTCAAGGTAAAATCCTCGGTCATATTGTTTCTAAGAATGGAATCTCAACGGATGAAGATAAGGTACGAGCCATAGCGGAGCTGCCAAGGCCAAGGAACGTTAAAGAGGTACAAGCCTTTATGGGCCATTGTGGATATTACCGTAGGTTTATCCACATGTACGCGATCATAGCTAGACCCCTTTATGCCTTGTTGTCTAATTTTGAGTGGAACGACGAATGCGAGAATTCTTTCAATGAACTGAAGAAACGTTTGTGCACAGCACCAATACTGACCACTCTTGATTGGAATAAACCATTCCATGTCCATGTGGATGCATCCAATCATGCCATAGGATGTGTGCTGGCACAACCCACAGGTGAAGGGAATTTAGATTTGCCCATAGCATATGCTAGTAGACAACTAAACCCAGCCGAAAGAAATTATACCACAACCGAGCGAGAAGGGTTAGGCATGGTATATGCTGTAAAGAAGTTTAGACACTATTTATTGGCCAACAAGTTCAAGTTCTTCACTGATCATCAAGCTTTGTTATATTTGGTCAATAAACCTTGCAATATTGGACGCTTAGTAAGATGGTTCCTCTTACTAATGGAGTATGACTTTGAAGTTGTTGTCAGGAAAGGTAGAACCCACCTTCGGGCAGATCACCTTTCTCGCATTACTTCAGGAGAGTCACCACAAGGAGTGTCTGATGAACTACCTGATGCTTATCTGTTCAATTTGGAAGTTGTTCCTAAATGGGCAAATAAGTTGGTACCAGTCCTAACCTTCGGCCCTGCAAATAAGAATGTGAAAACATCACAAGAAGAAATTGTAAAATCACAAAAATATCACATATTGGCAGGAAGCATGTACAAACAAGATACTGAGGGTGTATTAGCTTGTTGTGTCGAGGATGATGAACATAGTAGTTGGTTGCAGCAAGCTCATGAGGGATTGCTAGGAAATCACTATTCTAAACAACGAACATTGCAGAATTTGAAACGTTTAGGAGTGTATTGGCCTAGCATGGACAAAGAAATACATGAGTGGATCAAGAATTGTCTAATGTGTAGAGAGAAACCACCAGTGGAGCATGCGACCCTTTATCAAGTATCATTAATTCCAGATTGGAGTACTCCATTGGTAGAGTTTATGAGATCGGGAAGATTACCCAAAGAGGCCAGTCTAGCAAGAAGACGAAATATGGAGCAAGAGGCTCAAGGCTATGCCTTAGTAGGAGAAAACCTATACCGAAGAGGTAAAGATGGTTACTTAAGACTGTGCGTTCATGAATCAGACTATTTAAGGGTCTTAGAGACTGCACACAGTGGTGTTGCAGGTGGACATTTTGGCCCTGACCGAGTGATTAAAACCATTCTATTCTCAGGACTTTGGTGGCCCACGCTTCATATGGATGCACATACCTATGTGAAGAAATGTGACACATGCCAACGTGCACAATATCCAGTGAGAAAAGACGAGATGCCCTTGAGGCCAATGATGGGAGGACGTGCATTTTCGAAGTGGGGCATAGACTTCATAGGTCCTATTAACCCCCCAGCTAGAAACTCCCATGCAGAATACATCATTGTAGCCACAGATTACCTTACAAAGTGGGTAGAAGTCAAAGCCACAACAAAGAATGATGCTCAGACTACGGCTAAGTTCTTATTCGAGAATGTGTTCACGAGATATGGACTACCAATAGAGTTGGTGAGCGATAGAGGCACACACTTCTTGAATGAAGTCATTGAAAATCTTCTCCAAGAATTCTTGGTGATACATAAGAAATCCGCCCCCTATCATCCACAAGCCAACGGACAAGCCGAGAGTACCAATAAGATCCTCTGTAACGTATTGACAAAATTGGTAAATAATAAACGCTCTGATTGGGACAAACAACTTCATCATGCTGTTTGGGCTTATCGAGTTGCCTACAAAACGGTACTCAACGCCACCCCATTTCAGATGGTCTTCGGACAGAACGCTGTGCTACCATTAGATTTCTTAATCCCTGCCTTAAAAGTAGCACAAGAGTATGAGTGGAATGGGCATGAATTGTCCTCTAGGATCTTTGATCTCGAACGCTTGGGTGAAACGAGGCTACGAGCGGCAGCAGGCATCTACGCTGCAAAGAAGAGGCAAAAGGCATACTTTGATGCACACATCAAGGATAAGGGATTGAAAGAGGGAGATCTAGTGTTGGTATACACACTAAAACAACATGCCCGTAAGTTGGAAAAAAGAGGTTATGGACCCATGATCATTAATA
This sequence comes from Ceratopteris richardii, assembly GCA_020310875.1. NCBI lineage: Eukaryota > Viridiplantae > Streptophyta > Polypodiopsida > Polypodiales > Pteridaceae > Ceratopteris > Ceratopteris richardii. The sequence goes on along the minus strand of CM035440.1, from coordinate 116,844,684 downwards.
GAATTTCCACTAGTGGTGCAGTTCAGTTGGCCACTCTAGAAGGAGATATCTTGCCAAACTATATTAGTGGCTGTAGAGTCAAGCTATATCAAGAACCTCTTACTGAGGATATGCTAATGAGACTCAACACTGCGAAGAAGCGAAAAGAAGAAGAGTTAAGAGTGAGAGAAGAAGCACAGGAAGAGGCCAGAGAGCGTATTAGGCAAAATAAGTTAAGGCGATTAGGCCTAGATGTCAACTCAAAAGCCCCAAAATATCACATGGATATGTGTCAAAAGTCAGGCATTGCGACTTCTCAGGTCATTGACCGAAGACCCTTTGTGACCATAGAGATAGGACAAGGGAAGGGTGCAAGGACGGTGAAAGCATTGATTGACTCAGGTGCAGCAAGTAGTGCAGTTAAACTTTCCTACTGCCAAGACTTGGGGTTGAACATCAATCCCATAGAAGCTTATCTCATAGGATTGGGAGGTGTGGAAACCCCTTGTTTGGGCGAGGTGGAACTTCCCATCTACCTTCAAGATGTTCCAATGAAAGTCAAAGCGCTAGTATGTCAAGATGAGAACCTTACAGAACCACTTGTCTTGGGTCAAGATTGGATCTATGACCATGCAGTTAACTTAAACCTAAGAAGTCAAATTCTTCAAGTTTGGGTACATGAACAATGCATTACATTAGAATTAGAGAACTGCATGCTCCTAGATCATGGCACCACACACTCTCTTAGTTCTTCCAAGACTAATCATATGAAAGAAGATGTTGTATGTGTCAAAAGCTCTATGATGCAGAAGGAGTCAATCGTGGAAGACCAGGTTCGAAGGCGGGTGGATCTTTCTTCTTCTCCAAAGACTCAAGTAGCCACAGTAGTGAGCCCACCACACAAGCAAACACAACCGTTCACGACAACTGCTACATCAAATAGAAAGACACCATTCGATAAAAAAGCGGTTCCGGGCATGAAGCAGATCTGGGTACGCAAAGGAGAGCAACCACCAGCCTTACCCCCACAAATCCCATCCATGCACACTAACCAAGCCAGAAGACGAAGGAAGCAGCTCAGACAAGCTCCGTCACAAGATATCCAACAAGTTTGGGTGCCTAAGAAGTTAGCTGCAGCTCAACAAGGGCAATTACAGATGTGGGTACCTAAGAAGATCCTACACCCACAACAACCTTTGTTCTCCCACATGCAAAAGGTTTCAACAAAGAGGCCAAAAAGAGAAAAGGGTAAGAACCACGTACAGAGACCAAAGGAAGATCAAATCAGCTCTTCAACATTAGTAGGAAGACATGCAAAAAGGATATGGGTTTGGAAGCCAAAAGTGCAAGTAGCCTCCACCGAACCAAAGCATCAACCACACTGGATACCACAGTTCAGAAAGCATCCAAAGAGAAAGACGCCTGAAGTGACCTCTACAGTGCCAAATGATGTTCTAAAATGGACTCCAATAAGGAGGATTACATCAGTTCGAGACTCAATGGATACCTCCACTAAGGCCGGCATCAACCTCCACAAATAACATCGAAAGCCTCGAACGAGCAACAACCATGTGCTCCTTGCACAACCCTGTCTTTTGCACCATTTAGGTCATGCATTTCCAAAGTATGCATTAATATAGGGCCACATTACACGGCCGTGCATAGACACACTTGAGAATCCCATGCACAAGAGCACAGTGACATATGTCGAACATTTCTATCGATACTAACTTTTGTGTTCTTGTTTTGTGATATCCTGTTCCTCAAAAAAAAAAAAAAAAAAAAAAAAAAGAGAGAAGTGGGAGAGAGCTTGTTCCCAGTGTGTCTCGGCCAGCAGTGAGATTATTGCTGCCTTATCTGGTAGAGGACAAGCATTTGGCATGAACATGGCATCTACAGCTATGATTTTCTCTTACCATGGTAGGAATGAAGAGCTTGAAGGTCCGCAACTTGCGTGATGCTTAACTACTTCATGTACCAGAGCATCCAAGGAGATATCTGCAAAAGGTAGTTCTGGAGGAGAAGACTCCTGCATAAGGTGAGCTAAAGAGTATATGTGAAACACAGCTTGGTGTAGTTACCCGATGTTGCTTGCCAAGGAATATAAAGCAATTCAATTCTCAGTATTTCCTGAACCAGTATGGAACAGTAGCACTGGTGAATGGTCTATGTCAATCAGCATGGTAATCTCTTAGAAACCGGCACGTGTCCAATATTCCTCTGAGTGTCAATATAGGGAAGTGAACGTGCATGAGCCCAAGCTCAGAAATGCACATTGTTAGTGACAAATGTTGCTTTGAAAAGAGGAGAGGGGATCCACCACTCAAAAGATCTCATCAGTGGACAATCAACATGGACATTCATCAACAAGGTTCCATCCCAAAGGCCGAGTGTACAACACGAAGAGGCAAACATCCATCAACCTTCGCCATGGTAAGTATCTTTACTCTGGAAACACCATAACCATGATAGTTTAGGAAACCTCTTCGTCAGCATACCCTTGAGCACTTAGCTCAAGACCCGCAATTTTTGCACCATACTTCTTCCAATGCATTTTCCAAGTAAGCATGCGTAGGGCTACATTACAAGGCCGTGCACAAGGCACATACTTTTTTCAACCCATGCACGAACACACTTACCCACCACTCAATATGGGTTATGAGTACTTGGCTTGACTACTATGAAGATCAACTTTGGAAGATCTAGAAAACATCAACGGAGACTCACAACGACACAGTCATGCTGGAATACAAGGCAGAAGCACATACCAAGAGACTACAACCTACAAAGACTCACAAGTGATAGATGAAGAACGTCGGATGACTTGTGTTCATACAAAAGGGACACTCCCTCTCAAGGCACTACTTGGAACAATCACTACAACAAGGGTCTGTCAGGGACGACAGACTCGAGAGGGGGGGGAGTGTTGAAGCTCAAGGTCAAGGACAAAGCATGGAAGCACATCCAAGAAGTGGACATAGAAGAAGAGAGAGCAAGTAGGGAGCTCCAAGAAGTGTATGTCAAATTTTTAGAAGAATCCCCTACAAAAATAGTGATTTTCATCACTAGAAACCATTGTAAATACCATTATCTATTTTTAGTAACTCCATTTTGTTCAAGCCGAGGAGTCCTCGAGCTTGAGGAGTATTAGAAGTACCATCGTACCAATTTTCATAATTTTTAGACTTCGTTTGAGCCCTCAAATAAGCCCTGGAACCTAATTTTTAACTAGGCCGGACACTAGGTCTGGACAGGGCCAAAACTAGTCAAAAAACTATAAAAAGAGCTAGAGAGCTCATTTTTGAGGTTAGCTTGTTAGAGAATAGAACTTTTGTAAGAGAACTCTTTTGCAATCTAAGCTTTCCATTGTTCCTCTCTTTGATCTTACTTTGTGCGCGTGTGTGGGTATGTGTGTGCATGTTTGTGTGCTTTCACTCACGCACTTGTGCCTTCACTTGCTCGTGGTCTTCATACCGGTCCTCACGTCTCCGCGGATTGACAAGTAAAGGAGGTGGTGCTTACGCTTGAGCTACACCCCCATATAGTAGAATCTCATCCATAGAGCTAGAGATTACATAGAGTTGATGCATTCCATAGGATCAGGATTCTCATGGATGCATGAAGACACCCACTTATAGATGTGAAAAGTTGTAGTGGAAGAAGAGAAAAGAGAAAATGCTAGAGAGGTAGGTGTGAAGGAAATTTATAGTTTAATTAGAGGCCCAACCTATGCATCTATATTATTTGCGAGCGAACATTTTGACCTCATGGTTGGGTAGAAATCCTAGCCACAATGAACATAGTTATCAATGAAGAACAATGGACACCCCATTGTGATGAAGATGGTTATGAAATCTCAATTTTCAGTGTAGAACCAATCACGTGTGATTGGAAATCTCAATTTTCAGTGTAGAACCAATCACGTGTGATTGGGTTATTAAAGAGTGTGTCTAGTACAAATGAACTTGAACAAGCAAGTGACTCACATTTAGAATCAAATATTATGGATCTTTTTGTGCGTCCAAAGAGGAATACATGTATGTAGTAGAAGCTCACCCTCAAGTATGAGAAGAGCTTACGAACGATATGAGGTTAACCACACAAGTACCCAATAAGACTGAAGGCAAGAAAAGAAATAAGAGAGAACTCCTACAAGAAGAGGAAGAATCTTCCTAAAATTTTTAAGAATTATGAGGTGGAGTATAGGAAATATGATTCGAATCCCTAAATGAGAAGCACTCATAGGAGTGGCCTATGATAACAAAGAGACAACTAAGGAATCTCTCTATTGCTCAAGTCTAAGCATCTGTCATTGTTTTTTTGGGTTTTACCAAAATCCCTTTAAGGATAGGCAAACATTATGTTTTACCTTTCAAAGACTTAATTACCGTCATCATGATTGCAGACTACATACTTGGAATATTTCACTCGGTTCAGACTTGGAACAACTTACTCTTTTCACACTTTTCCATTGGATAAATGGAACTTGAGTAGAAAGTTCTTAAAAGGAGTTTGATTGCCAATACTTGGGCAAACTTCAAAGAAGTTCCAATCGCAAGTTCTTGGACAATCATGGCCAAGCTTGATTCAAGTCTAGTTGACATTGCGACAAGAATAAAGACTTAGTCTTTATCGTTAAGATCTTTTAAACTAACAAAGGCATCTTTCCTTACCCATGGGATTTTAAAGACATTTCCCTCAACTTAAGTCCAAGCATATGCTAATGCATTTTTAGATTATAACGCTAAGAATCTTATTAATATTGAGACACCTATAGGTGATCTCAACCATTGGACACACTCTAGGTGATATCAACCATTGGACTTTAAGTATCACTTTTGGTGGTTTTGGACTTCTAGGGAACTACTTGCTTCTAGGGAACTACTTTCATTCTCACTACTAGGGAGAATGTCATTCTTCAAGGACTTGAGATTCCTTCTAAGGAACGAAATAACCTAAGCAAATGATTCATCATTGAATCCATTGCACTACTGTACTCATTTTTGAAAGAATTTCTTGACCTTTGGAAAAGATTCTCAAAGTTTTATTGCTATAATGGTGTTCATATCTTGAATATCAAACTAAAGGATCATTCTAGGACATGTTTTCCCATTTATTGATGAAAGTTTCACTTGAACTGTCATGGACAAGGAAACCATCTTAAACCTTAGATTCCATGTGAAATTTCCATATCTCATTATTGGCTCTGAGCTTGGATAAAATAATTCTTCCATTGTGTCCGGAATGTGCCAAAACCCCAAGATCGACTGTCTACTTGCTAGATTCTGACATGTAGAGGTCTTGTTTTGAATTGATGACATTGTCAATTTGTAACTGCTATAGAGCACTACCTTTGAACACCTATAAAAGGAGGGCTTTGCCACATTCATACTCAGTCTTGTGGATGCCAGTCTTGGGAGCTCAAGGAATCCTGATCACCAGGTAAGTACTTTCAAGTTCCAGTTCAAGTTCTAGTCTTATCTCTTGCTCTAGTCTTGTATCATGGACATCCTTTCTTGTCATGTTGTAATCTCGTAGTATGCGATACTTTCTAGTTATTTCTTGTATCTAGTTCATATCCCTAAAGGGAGTTCTTGTAACTCGGATATTGTGTTTTCTACCTGCAATCGCGGGTTTTGGGATCTCATGTATCATCTCTAGTCTAGTTTTCCATACCTATCGGTCCCAGGTTGTGGGACATCATCTATCAATCACATATTCTTGTATTGTTCTCCCTACATGGGTGTTCTGGTAATCGGAAGTAGAATTCCGAAATCTTTTCTACTGTAGTCAGAGAGCACAATCTAGTGCTTTCCTGACATTTGGAAAGACTACCTTCATCAAGACCAGACACCATGGATTCCCTATGCAAGGAGATTCAATCTCCCATAATGGACTTAATCGAACATGTCCAAAAGATGAAAAGATTGCTACGACAAGATGATCGATAAGCTTCATCAAGCTATGCATTGAATATCAAGATGATGTTTTGTGGAACTACATGTCAAGAAGGCCACATGGCTAATCAATTTCAAAGTGGCCTCAATCCTGAAGTCAGATATCTCTTCCTATCCATGCCTCAAGCGAATACCTTGGAGGATGTTATCAATGAGGCAGTTCAATGTGAGAATCAATTATTCAAAGAAAACCAAGTCCAAGAGCCAGAAGTGTTGAATAATCAAGACACTATTCCTCAAAAAATTGAATCAAGAACTTTTGAATACCAAGAAGTCATTATGAATGATATGAAGCATACAAATTATGAAGATAACAAGAAGATAAAGGACAAGGAGGAGTTCATGTTCAATCAAGGAGGTGTGCTTACTCAAAGTACTCCATCAAAGATCTTGGAAACACTACAATGCACCACTAAAAGCTCAAAGTACCTATCTTGTGATGAACCTAAGGAAGCTCAAGGGAGACCCAACCCTTGACCACCTTTCAAGATTAAGGATCATGAAGAATTAGAGGTTGATCATATCTTAGATTCAAGAATCTCTCAAGGAGGATTGGAGTACTTTAGTCATTGGAAAGAGTATGACATCAGTGATTGTACTTGAGAGCCTACAAAAAGTCTTCAGAGAGAAAAATTCAAGGTTCACAAGTTCCATAGGATGAATCCAATGAAACCAAAGCTAAAGAACATGGCCACTCCTCATGGAACTCATCACTTGAGGGGAAGGTGATGTCATGGCCAAAGAAACCATCTTAACCTTAGATTCCATGTGAACTTTCCATATTTCATGATTGGCTTAGATTTTGGAGAAAGTAATGCTTCCATTGCATCTCGAATGTGCCAAAAACCCCAAGATCGACTGTCTACTTGCTAGATTCTAACATGTAGAGGTCTTGTTTTGAATTGATGACATCATCAATTTGTAACGGCCAGAGAGCACCGCCTTTAAACACCTATAAAAGGAGGGCTTTGTCACATTCATACTCAGTCTTGTGGATGCCAGTCTTGGGTGCTCAAGGGATCCTGATCAAGTAAGTACTTTCAAGTTCTAGTCTTGTCTCTTGCTCTAGTCTTGTATCATGGACATCCTTTCTTGTCCTATTGTAATCTCGTAGTATGAGACCCTTCTAGTTATTTCTTGTATCTAGTTCATATCCCTAAAGGGAATTCTTCTAACTGGGATATCTTGTTTCCTACCTATGATCCTGAGTTGTGGGATCTCCTGTATCATCTCTAGTCTAGTTTTCCATACCTATCGATCTCGGGTTGTGGGACGTCTTCTATCAATCACATATTCTTGTATTGTTCTCGTTATGTGGGTGTTCTTGTAATCAAAAGTGTAATTCCAAAATCTTTTCTACTAGAGTCAGAGAGCACAATCTAGTGCTCCCGTGACATGAACTTTCATTTGTATGTGAAAAATGTTATCTTGAGTTTGAAAAAATTATTATCATTGTTCCATCTTGTGATGTTACTAGATTACTTTAAACATTATTCGACAATCAACTTTGATTGCATGGTTTACAGTTAAATAATCCTTTGATGATTGAGCCAATGTATAATAATTGGACTATGAACACTTCATCATCTTCTTTATCACTTAAGAATCATCGAGATTCTTTTCTAGAAGTGATAGCTTACCAATATCTTAGAAGACATTAATAATTGGGCTTTACAAATAGCTTGTCCAAAAGATACACCTTTCAACTTGAATTAGTGCATCTGTACTTGAGTGTCAAGAAAGATAATGCTTTGCTCCTCGACCTGGTAAACAAGCAGCTTTAGGGTTAGACATCCCATTCTTTTCCAGACTTTAGCATGCCTAAAAGTTATTTTGTAGAATAAACATCTATATCTTGAAGATGTTTATTTTCCCCTCTATTGAATTTGATCCCAAGCCTCCCAATTGTGTTCTCTTTAGTCTTGGGGAGAAACTCCTTTTTGAAAAGGTTAGTGAATTCATCCCAGGTTGAGGATTTTTTATGAGTCTCAGAGAGACTGATCCACTAGGTGTAGGCCTTAGGGCCTTACGACAAACTGGCCTCTACCACTCGCACATGTTCGGGGGTGTTCTTGAGTTGGTGGACATTGTTCTACTTTTCCAAGAACGTTAAGAGTGCATCCTTATTTTGATCCTTGTCTTCAATTGAGAAGTAAAGAGGACTTAGATCTTTCCCTAAAGAAAGATTTGATAGATTTCTTACAACTATTGATTGCCGTGAAGGGTTTGCAAAAAGCTGAGTGATAGAAGTCATCAAAGTGAGATGACTCAAACTACCAGTTAAGGGAAACAAGTCCGTTTGGAAGATGGATGGATCATTATCCTTTTCCAACAAAAAAGACATAGTGGAGATCACCATTGTATCAGTATGGACAAAGTAGCCCGAAAGTGATTCTAAACCCCTGGAAAGGATTGATGAAGCTCTACAACCTCATGATGGACATTGGAAAAATGTCAAAATCCATGCTCTAATTTTAACATGCTATCTTCAAATTTGTTCCTCTCATATGAAATGGTGTTGGTTTCCCTTGGTTACATGGTGAAAGAAAGTTGGAGGAGCTTGGAGAATCTTGGAGAGTTGAGTTATCAAGTGGTGAAGTTGGTCTAGCAAACTAGCATAGGAATAGTGCTAGCTCTTTGGATATTAAAGTAGAACTTTTAGGATTGTGGTTAGTGGAATAAATCCCAATAGGTACTTTGGAACATCAACAAGAACAAGTTGATGCAAAATAGATAACTTGAACCTTGATTAGCTCACAAAAGACCTTCTAAAAATGAAGGGAAATTGTGACTTCAAACATTGAGAGTAGCCAACACAGTAACAATTGGAAAAATTCCTCTTCAAGGAGTGTCATACATACAATTGGCTGTCTAAAATGTAACAATTGGAAAAATTCCTCTTAAGGGATTGTCGTACATAGGAGTGGCTTGCTAAAATGCATAAAATCCCTAATTTATAACAACTATAGAAGGAGCAATCACCTTAACACTGAACTAGTGTTATCTCGATTTTTCAAGGATGTGTAGAGAATGAACCCGAGACTGAAAAACTTCCATTTCTTTGAAAGTATTGAACCAACTGACTTGAAAATTTGTACAGATAAATTAGACAATTGTACCTTTCCAATGAGTGCTTAAACACTGGCTTTAAAGCTCTATAGAGAGAGAGAGCAAAAATCTCTACAAGTTGATTGAATCTGAGGAAGGAGTAGTGAACAAAAATGGCACCAAGAAATGATCGAAGAGTATATGTATTGCTTCAAATCAACAATCTACTTAATGTAAAAATGTTTTTGAGTCTTTATATAAACTCATTAGGATATGAACACACCTTTTCTTTCATGGATTTGAATTCGAATTCAGGCGGGTTTGCTACTTTAGATTGATTGGAATCTTTTCCTAGAATCTAGGAAAAGAGAAAGTTGAATTCATATCTACCCTTTGATTGATTGATTGAGAATCAATCCCAACCGCTTCTAACTTGTGGCTTTTAGGACTTTTACTTTTCCTTTTTACAAAGTTAAATACTTTCCAACAAACATAAGAAAGTGATCATATGTGATTAATCACTCACTATAATAAACAAATGCAAATAAAACTATTCGAGGAGTGTATGTAGCATCATTCAAATGATGGATTTGATGAAGATCATGTCCACCTCAAGGATAATGACATTTTGATGTTCCAACATGTGCTTAAAGCTAAAGTCGTTGATTCTATGTTCCATGCATTAGGCGCATGAGTTAGAATTGAAATCATTCTTGCACATGCATGCGATGCACATGATGCTATAGGTGGGCTAAACATGAATGAAGATAGTGATGAAAGTGGTACCAAAACATACATAGATATGTTTGTGCTACTCATAAGTGCGACGTGGCTTGAAGTACCTTCCATTGCAAACATTTCGTTATTAAATTTCTTTAGATTTTGTAACATGAGTAGTGCACGATAAAATGAAGAGAATAATGCACAATATCACAAGAGTACTTCCCGATTTAATTTTGCTTTGTCGTAGAATCGATTCTAGTAGAGGGTGCTAGAAATACAATGTGGCAAACCTCCAAGAATAGATGGAATCCACAATGTCACTCTCGTATGTTGAACAGTTTGGTACATGGTGGATGCCTTTATTTGCTACACTTGGTATATGTAGAGCCTCTCTCCCGGATGGTCGAGTGGTTCGACACTTGTCTTTGCTCGATGCACATACTTGGTTCAATACCTGCATATGTAAGAATTTATAGATGAACTATTCCTTTACCATTGGTTCCAAGAAGTATTGGAGTGAACCAAAAGTCATAAAGTCCTTCGTGAACACAAGCATAAAATTAGTGTCGGTGGCATGTCTAAGACATGAACTCTTGATATCTTGTTCATGGGCTTGAATCCTGAAAGTTCAGCCATTTGTGAATAGCAGATGAGAACATGTATACGATCTAACAAAAATGTAAATATTCTACTACCATAGCACGATGGTAATGCTCTCGCCTATGGAGTGCTATGTAATTAGTTAGGTTACTGTCCTCACGGTCTCAAATTATTTTCAAGTTCGAATCGAATTCTGAATGTCTCATTGAAGAAATTTTTTTATCTTTTTTAACACGTTGATAGTCTAGAGAACTTCCTTTAACAGGATCATGGGTTCAAGTCTTGTCTCTTGCTCTTGTCGGCTAAGAAGAATGTATCTTTTCTTTTGCTTTCAATTGCGCAAAGAAATCAGCTCTCAGTTGAGCCTGGTAGTGGATGCCTTGCATCAGTAGCATGCCATGCTCATCGCTTTGTCATAGATGTGCTTGAGCGTGCATCAGCCTCATCATTTTATCACAGATGTGCCTTGCATACTTGGCAGAAAAAACAAAGGAAATAATACAATAATAACTCCTTGAGCACGCAATGAAACATTACTATATTGTTTTCAAATACCAAAAAAACCATTTAAAGGTTGTAATTCGTAACGCAATAGCAAACATATGCAGAAATACACATGCAAAGTGTATAAATGAAACAGAATCTCATCACATAGACGAGATGAGCAAACATCAAATTCTCCATGATATCTTCAGGAGGAAATGATAATTAATATAGCTTTCTCCAAGGGACCGCCTTCTTGGGCAGGTGGATTCTAACCATCCATGTGTTGGCCATGTAACTACATGTGCACCAAGTATCCTAGTTAACTGTGAGTGGATGCTTCTAGAATACTCTAGATCTCTTTGGGCAAAATACTCTCCCCATGTTCCCCATGGGGGTTGAACCCAAAACCTCCTCCTTCACACCCTTTAAAATTAACCACAGCTAAGTGGATCACTTTTTTACAAGAGCACATGACCTGCTACATAAGTCAAGTGTCGAGATCTTTGGTCATACACATGGGGGACCAAATGGTGTTCGATTTCAGATCTCCCTGAATTGGCCGACCCTTAGATTATAGACTTACTTTATTATAATGTAGCTATCATATTTTCCAATCTTTCCAAGAATCCATCGAAGTGTAACTATGTTTTGGTTAAGTTTGTGCAGTTGAAGAGAGGACTGACCTCAAACATAGTTTGGGCCAATTCTACCATCCTTGCACAAAGCTCAGTTTGTTCAATCCCTAGGTCAACCCTGGGGTAACACTTGTCACGTTCCATCACATTTGACCCTTCTTGAATTCTTGCTTGATAGGCTTTAAGCATCATGTGTAAATCCTTTGGAGAAGGATCTGTTAGGACTCATCTTGCTCTAGGTAGTGGTGAGTCTATGGGATGGTTTTGGGTGGATGGAGATATTGGAGATTGTGGGTGGAAAGAGATCAGACCACAAAACGAAGTAAGCCCAAACCTTTGTAGAGAGCTTCAAAATTCTCCCTAGGCAGAGGATTTGTGAAAAGGTCTGCAACGTTATCTTTTGTGGGCACATATTCCAAACTGATCTCTCCAACAGAGAACCTCTCCCTAACATAATGATAGTGCACCTCAATTCGCATAGTGCGAGCATGGAACACATGATTCCTTGCAACTATCAATGCAATTAGACTCTCAGTGAAGATTGTGGTGGTAGAAGAGTGACCAACATCCAAGCTAGCCGAAAGGAATCTAAGCCACACACGCTCAATAATCCTTGTGAAAGCTACCCTATACTTAGCCTCACAACTAGAACTGGCCATAGTAGGTTACTTCTTGCTCAACCAAGATATGCATGAGCTATAGTAGTCTATGGATTATACATATGGTAGCCTTTTTACTCCAAACTATACACAACAAAAATACATTTTATTGCTTTATCATCCAACTTTTTGTGTTTTCGTTCAAGCACTAATGCATATTCCAGACAACCAAAGATACAGAGATGAGAAATACATGGCTTGTGACCATTCCAAGCTTTACATGGATTGATGCACTATAATGCTTTGGTAGGACACCTATTAAGTACATATCCTACACACATATGGCCTCAACCCAAAAGCTATGTGGAAAAGCCTCATTTTTTACCTTACAATATAAGAGACATGTGAAGTATTTCGATGGTGATGCACCATATTGCACTCTCCTTCTCGAGAGCTCCACGACGATATCCTCAGAGTAGAAAACTGAGCTCCTAAGGACGCACTGCAGAATACGTAGAAAACACAGTACACAGGGAGCATGAAGACAGACTTCTTAGGTCTTACAAATGCGGTCGAACTTAGAGCTTGCGACTGACAAGGCCACTATATGTTTTATTAAAGAACATATACAAAGAAGTGTCCAGTGGTCATTTGGCCTTTCACATGGACACTAACGGTAACAATCTCCCATTAAAGGCCAATATGGCCAAAGTAACTATGCGACAAAAATAAAGAATGATAAAGAATACCTGAGCGTAAGTATACAAACTATACCTCCCACCTGATGGGAATGTTACATAGTATACAAGTGATTGTGTAAGATCAAGAATCAAGTAACCCGCATCAAGTGACAACAGTGTCGAAAGCTATCATGTGGTAGAGCTTTAGTCAAAGCATCTGCAGCATTATCTCGAGTGTGAACCTTCTCAAAAATAATGTGCTCAGTGGCTAAGCAATCTTGAATGAAGTGATACCTCACCTCAATGTGCTTGGTTTTTGCATGATAGACCGGATTCTTAGCCAAAGCAATGGCACTCTGACTATCAGTGAGCAAACGAGGTACATGCTGAGGTAAATCCATATCACAAGCAAGACGAGAAAGCCACAATGCTTCCTTACATGCTTCACTTGCTGCAACATACTCTGCTTCTGTGGTGGAAATAGTTGTACATTCTTGAAGACGAGATCTCCAATAGATAGCACCTCCAACAAAATGAAAAATGTACCCTGATGTAGGCTTATGATTGTCTACACAACTAGCATAGTTAGAATCTGTGTAACCAATAATGGATGCTTTCCCTCTACCTAAGCATAGACACTTGTCCTTAGTGCCACTGAGATATCTTAAAATCATCTTAAACGCTTCCCAATGTTCCTTGCTAGGATTAGACATATATCTACTCACAACTCCCACTACAAATGCAATGTTTGGTCTCGTAGCTACCATAGCATACACGAGACTACCAATAGCAGACTGATAGGGAATTTTGTTCATGAATTCCTTTTCCTCATCTGATTTGGGGCAATCATCCTTGCTCAATTTCACATATGTGGGTAAAGGTGTACTCAATGCCTTTCCACCCTGCATATTGAACCTGTGAAGTACTTTGGATATGTACTCACTTTGAGACAAGTATATGCATCTTTTACTCCTATCACAAGTAATGCGCATGCCAAGAATATGTTTGGCATCCCCCAAATCCTTCATATCAAATGTCTGACTCAACTTCTTTTTGAGAATTGACAAATCATAAGAGGACTTCCCAACAATCAACGTATCATCGACATAAAGTATCAAGCATATCAAGCTGCCATCTGAGCATCTCTTTGTGTAGAGACAATGATCCTCATTACTTCGAGAATAGCCTTGAGACTTCATAAAAGCATCAAACTTTTGGTACCAGTGTCTAGGGGACTGTTTAAGTCCATACAAGCTCTTCTTAAGCTTAGAAACTAGACTTTCCTTGCCAAGAACTACATAACCCTCTGGTTGTTCCATATAGATCTCATCTGTAAGATCTCCATGCAAGAAAGCAGTTTTCACATCCATTTGGACTAGCTCTAAGTCCTCCATTGCAATGAATCCAAGCAACATGTGCAAGGTAGTCATCTTGACCGCCGGAGAGAAGATTTCCTCGAAATCGACACCATGTTGTTGCTTAAGACCCTTTGCAACAAGTCATGCTTTATACTTTGGAGAAGCACTATCTGATGTGAATTTCAGCTTGGTAAAGCTTTCCTACCCTTTGGCAAAGGTACTAAATCCCTAGTACCATTTTTGTGAATAAAATCCAACTCACTCTTCATGGCACGCTCCCATTTGACATGATCCTTTGTCTACATAGCCTCTTTGTAGCAAGAGGCATCCATTATCATAACAAAATCTAAGCCTGGAACATATCTATCAGGTGGATGTGAGACATGTGCAGAAGGTCTCAATGATTGCTGAACAGGAACATGTGCAGACTGATCTGAATGAACATTCTCTTGAACATCCCTATGTGCTGCATTTTTATGCATGCTAACTAGAGGACTAGTATCCTCAAACAACACTCTTCTCACTTCAACCTCCTTAATGGGCTATTTATTCATCTTAGACTCATTGAAAATGACATCACTACTTCTAATCACTGATCGTTTTTCAGGATCCCATAAGCGATATCCAAATCGTCCTTCTCGACCATATCCAAGAAAAATGCATTTCTTTGACTTATGAACCAAGTTTTGTCTAAGATTCTTGGGTATATGAACATATGCTTCACACCCAGAAACTCGAAGATGATCATAATATGGTGGCTTCTCTCTCCATAACTCTTGTGCCACTTTCAGACCTTTAGCAGTACTAGGTGAAAGGTTAATCACATGAACTGCAGTCAATACTACTTCCATCCAAAAGCCTTGTGAGAGGTTTGCATGATGCAAAATAGAGACTACTCGATCTTGAATAGTTCTATTCATTATCTCAACTAGACCATTCTATATTGGGGTATAAGGAGCTGTAAACTCTCTACGAATCCCTCTAGACTGACAGAAAAGGTTGAATTCATGTGAGGTATACTCACCCCCATTATCTGAACGTAAAGCATCTTCTGTGAGGTATTTTCTAGTAGCATCTTCTATGAAATTGACAAAGTAAAGAGAACCACCTAAGGACCTAGTGGGCATAGGACCACACACATCTGTATGAACAAGATCTCAAGGCTGAATTGAAGAGTCAATGTGTGTTCTATGCACATTTCTGGTTTGCTTTCCATATTGACAATGCTCAAGACTGAGGAGGAATGCGATTGGGAGGCTTGGGATCAAATTCAGTAGAGTGGAAAATAAACATCTTCAAGATATAGATGTTTATTCAAGAGAGTTATTCTTGGAAAGAGAAACAAACAAAGCATTGGGAGACATAAACCGACCAGTCTAATGAAGTTGGGGTAGTCACCATATATGAGTTTAAAGATCCCGATACACCAAGAAAGATGGTCTACTTAGACAAGACCTTAGAGAGAGTGTTTCGGGTATCGGAGGACGGTAGGCATGCCTACACTTGGAAGGGTGAATTTTTTCCCCAACCAAGATCAAATGTCTCTTTTGGCCACCAAGGAGCTAGAACATCCCAAGCTCATGGAACTCAAAAGAACAAGAGTAGAGATATACCTCAAGTAAGTTGTGCACTTGGAAGAGGACGAATAGGAGCAAAAGTGGGTATAATAGATAATGAGAGGCATAGAAGCCTAAGACTTCAGAGAGGCATGGATGAGTTTCCCTTGCCAATGCCCAAAGAACATCCTAGGATCTTGAGGCCTACATAGTTGGTTAAGTCCATGAAGAACTACTTCGATAGCACAAGAGACTCGTATGAGCATGTAGCAAAGTTTAGACAAGTTTTGAGAGCTAAACAAGTTAAAGACTTGTTCACTCAATACAATGCTTTTGTCATAATTCTTAAGAGCACAACCTTGAATTGGATTCAACCACCTCAATAGAGGCAATTCAAAAACATTGAACAACTATTGGAAGCCTTCATCACTCAATTTTCTATGAGTGGCATCAACCACAACACCTCATCACTGATACATAGCTTCAAGCAAACACATCAGGAAATGGTTTGACTTGCAGGAAGAAAATTTAGATAGTACTTAGAGAAATGTCATGTTCCAGAGTTACCCATACCAGCCAAACAAGTGGCTTTATTCCTAGATGGATTGTTAAGTACCAAATTGAGATCTTATGTGTACTTGAAGGAACCTAGATCCATAGAACAATATGTGCACATGTGCATAGACATTGAGGATAATTTGGGTGATGAATTAGAGATTTCAAAAATCTATAAAGATTTAGATAGTTCTACTAGCCTCACCTCCAAACCATCTACATCTATTGAGGAACTGGTAGAGAAGATAGCTTAGAAGTTAGGTGTCTCTAGCAAGCATATGCCTAGATTTGTCTCACTGAAATGATGGTCTACCTGTGGAGGAGACCAATTGGACAATGTTGGCCCAATTATGCACAGCCTTAAGGGAACCCTAGTGGCCAATACTACACAATCGAAAGGAGATACACTAACCATTTTGCACAAGATTGCCCATATAACAAGCAAGTGGTTAGGGAAAATTATTCACAGTCGTATCAACAACAAGGAAGATATTCAAATCAGCATCCACCACAACAATAATTTAGGCCTCATCAACCCTACCAACCACCCTATCCAACTCAACAAAGGCCTAAACTACTGTTAGGTCACAACCTCCACCTCCAACCAATGCGATCCTAGTGACCTATGCAGCTATTGAAGAAATTTGAATAGGGCCTTAGTGCTAGTATCACCAGTGATTTTAGAAAGTGACCCGAATAATCACAATAGACTTGAATCATATTGATAGTCCTCTGGCTTACTATATGGAGTCACCAGAGCATAACAAGAATTGCCCTTACAAAGACCCTAGTGAACCTAGTTGGGAGCCAGAATAGTCTAATGTCATGTGTGCAAATCCTAACTCTAGCCATAATCAAGATAGATAAGAACCCTAACACCTAGAGGACCATGATACAAATGCTAGGGAGCACTTCATTCATGATTGCCCTATACCTGCACCTATGCAACCCCAATTAGTGACAATTCACGGTTTTTGTTTGGATTGTGGGAAGGAGAACCTCTTATGGGATTCTCCTAAGAACCCAAAAAATGTGTCGAAGATCAGTCCTATTAACATCATTGGGTTAGTAGTAGATTCTAATAGAAGTGTGACTTCCACTACCCCAGTGCAAGTGGTTACTAGGGCTCAAGCTCTACAGCAAACCCAAGGCTAAGGTCACGTGAAGAGTTCTGAAGTAAGCAAGACTGAGAGCATAAATAAGAAAATAACGAGAGCTTGGAAAGTAAGTCGTGAGAGGATGAAGAGACAATGGACGAAGATGGGCGAACCCGAAGAGAGAGGAAACCCAAATTAATAGAAATCACATCGCAAATGCATAGCTTGGCACTTCCTTATACATGAGTCTGAGCTCTTTGTTCACCGCATCACTCCTAAGGGGGTTTTGTTGATATATTTCAGTAGTGATGTCTGCGAACACACTAAGGACTATCGAGGCACTTTTTTTCCTCTTTAGGAGGTTTTTATTTCTTGGCTCGTATATATGCCTATAACCCTAATGGATCATTTATCTTTGTGTATTCACTTTGAAATATATTCAGTTTTGTGTTGTGCTCTAAACTTCTTCTTCTTTGTTGTGCTATTGTGTGCTTCTATAGACCTCGAAGTCCAATAGGAGTTTTAGATAAGTTGATTGTAAAGGAATTATGAATTACAAACTTGGTGATAGAAATTATACATGGAATAGGAATTCGGAGTTTGCGGAATGGGAGTTCAGAAATTGGGAAAAGGAAACTGGAATTAGGAACGGAATTTGGAAATCGAAAAATGGAGGATGTGAATTAGAAAAGAATTAGGAAATTTGTAAAAGGGAAATTGAAATAACAAATGGAGCTCGGAAAGTGGAAAAAGGGACTTTGGAATTAGCAAGGGAATTTTGGAATTGGAGAAATGATGATTAGAAAGGGAATTCAGAAATTGGAAAAAAAAGGGAAAGTGGAATTATAAATGAATCGAGAAACTGGAATGATTAAATTTGAGTTAGAAAGGGAATCGGGAAATCGGAAAAAGAAACTCGCGAAAAAAAAGGAAATTGGAGTTACAAAGGGAGCTAGGATTTAGGGAAAAAGGGGGGATGGGAATTAGCAAACAATAAGTTAGAAGGAGAAAAGGGAAATGGAGAAAAAGGGACTTAGGAAAATGGAAAATGAAAATTATGGAAAATAAGAGAAGAAAAAGGATTACTAAACAAGGGAAAAAGAAAATGGGGAAGCAAACAGTAAAAAGAAAGAGAATTCAGGAATGAGAGAGGAATGCTCGAAAAATGAAAAGAAAAATGGGAAAGAAAAAGAGATATTGGAGAGTAAAAAGGGGATTTACTCAAAAAAAGAAAAGCAAAATGGGTCTTTTATTGTCTCACACTCAAAAAGGTGCTCCTTTGATGGCATGAGTGAAATCAAGATCTTACTTGTCCTTTTTGCTTGCTCGACGTTTGCTGTGGGACAATAGGTATATGATTTCTTATGCAATACCTTATAATTAAGAAAAGAAATCCAACATATGATTAAGAAAGTGTGTCCCTTGGTTAGCGCTCATCTCAAAGGGTCACCCAAAACATGAGAAGGCACGCCAAACCAAAGAATCATCCCAGTTTTGGTAGTAAAGTTAGTTGTAGCTTTAGTGGGCTAGTTTGTAGCCTCATAAAGGTATCACTCATGCGCGGGTCGAGCCATAGGATAGATAGGCCCCCACAACTCAAGATGTCTCCACAAGGTGGGTATAGTGAGGCAAATCGTTTTCTTTTTAATTTTCTTTTGGGGCCGGGGGACAAGGGGGGGGGGGGGGGGCTTAAACCCACCTAGTTGGCAGCCATAACATGACTACATATAAGTGAGGGCATCCTTGAATAGGGGTATGTACAATTGAGGTGCCTTAGAAAACGGCCATCCTTGGGTCCATCTTGTGTGTGCTTCAAGATAATCTCACAACCTTGGTAACTGTTGTAGTTGCAAGGAATTGGAAGCTACTTTAACTTGATGTGAAGAATGCCTTCCCCAATGGATGGATCAGTGAGGAGGTACATATGTCACAACCCCCAAGGTATGAAAACCCTAGGTATCCTAATTATGTACGTAAGCTTAAGAAAACATTATATGCTCTAAAACAAGCTCCTAGGGCTTGGAACTGCAGATTGATTAAATACTTGCCGGATCAAGGTTTCAAATAAAGTAATGCAGATCCATCATTTTTCATCAAAAGGATTCACGATGAAGTTATCTATTTATGTGTCTATGTAGTTCACATATTATGGTAAGTGATGATATGATTGGGACAGAATGAATCAAGAACCACATGTAGGTGGAATTCAAGATCATTGATGTTGGAAAACTCACATATTTCCTAGGGATGCAGGTTATCTATATAGATCAACGGATATACTTGACTCAAAGAAGGTATATTCAAGATTTACTTTTCAAGTTCAAAATGGATAATGCTAAACCTATGGGAACAACTATGCAGAATAATCATAAACATAGTTTTTATGAAGTAGAACACATAGAAGATGTAAAGGAATATCAAAGCCTTATGGGTAGTCTATATTATGCTACACATATAAGGGAAGATATATCCTAGAGTGTTTGAGTGCTTAGTCAATTTATACACTCTCCAAGAAATTCACATATGGATGTAGCTAAAAGAGTGCTCAAGTACCTCAAAAGCATAATAAATGAATGCATTTTCTATGCTTATACATTAGATTTGGATTTCAGATTATATTCAAATGCAGATTGGGTAGGATCCAAGGATTACAAGAGTACATCATCATGTCTAGCATTTGTAGGATCAAAGCTTGTTTCTTAGAGTTCTAAGAAGCAACCTACACTAGCACTATCCTCAATTGAAGCTGATTATAGAGGCTTGACAATAGTCACATGAGACGATATATGGTTGAAGAAGTTATATAAAAATTTGGGACTTATGAGCTCCAAAACTCACATGTTTAAAGACCAATTGACTTCAATGCATCTAGCATCTAGCCCTATATAGCATGCAAGAACCAAACATATAGAGGTTCATTACCATTCTATTAGGGAGAAACTACTATCAAAGGAGATTTATATGTCATTTGTTCCAACAAATAAGCAAGTGGTAGATATGATGACCAAAGCTCTAGATGGATTAAAGCTTTGTAGGTTCAAATCCATTGCAGGTATACAAGTCATTTCAGATTCAATACTCAAGCATGCTTCAGCTTGAGGAGGAGCTCTTAGAACAACAATCTCTCACCATGCTTGAGGAAAATATTACCATGGATAAACTAAGAACATTTCTTGGAATGAACTTTAGCATTATAGCCAATTGTAAGGCTTCAAAAACATCCTTATGCATACTCACATAATTATTTGTGTATCATATTCTTTACTCTTTATTTGAGGATTTAATTTGAAACCTAAAGCCACGAGGCAAGTGGTTGGTCACCAACCAATAGTTCAAATAAATTGATTGAGTTCCATTCCTCATATCCTAGACTCTAGGAGAAAAGAAATAAGTCACAACTAACTTAATCTTGCATAGATTTTGAAATTGTTTTGGTTGTTTAGAGTCATGATGTACCATGAGGGGATTGGTACACATCTTGCTCATTGCCCTTCTTCTTTGTGTCATCTTTTCAAAAGTTAGCAAAATTGTAGAGCTTCGGTTCTCCCTACTCATAAGTCCAATGATCATGATTAAGGATTCATTAGAAATGTAATTGTGCCTCTTTGCATTTTTCAAAATATTGTTTCATGTAAATTCTTAGATTGTGTGTTAGAGATAAATTGCTACCTTGGGGTCTATTACTACTACATTCAAAAAGTTAGTGTAACCCCATCTTGATACTAATCTCATAATTAGAGTATGTTTTGCTTATAGTTCAAGCTGTAGTGCACAATAACATCTTTACACTATTAGGAAACATCCTCTAAGAGGAACTTGACCAATTTTACTCAAGATGAGAGCACTAAGTATTTCAAGCTGGAGTTTGAAATAGAAGGTTCTTCACAGTGTTTGTTGGAGTTTGAGGTCTGTGGAAGCATGCGAATAGCACAAGGAAGAAGAAGAAGCTTGGAGCACAACAGACAAGATTGAATGTATTACCAATAGAATTTACAAAGATGAAAGACCAGTTAGGGCAATAGGCATATGTACAAGCTGAGGGGAAAAAACCTCCTAAAGAGGGAAAAAAGTGCCCCGGTGATCCTAGTGTTTTCACACACATCACTACCTAAATATATCAACAAATCCCCCTTGGGAGATTCTATCTCCTTAAGTTGAGGTGAGAAGATGGTACAAATGGTCTGAGAAAGCAAATAGCTACATTATACCCAAACAAGATGCCGTTGATCGTTTTATCAACAGTGATGACATACTTGCCAAATATGGTCGAATGTGAGAGCTTTAGAAGACAATGAAGTTCTGTGAACCCATATTTATTCATGTAAATGTATATACAATTGTCGGTACAGATCAAGGTGATAAAATCTATATACAAAAATCCTGCATACAATACATTTTTATAGATGCAAAATACATCTTCACTTTGAAAGCCAAGGACACCAAATGAAGACACTGGCTCAAAAACTGGAAGTCGTCTGGCAAAATCGCATGGGAAATAATACTCCGATTTTGGAAAAAGGAAAAGGGGGTCTCATAAAAGGACAAGAGGAGGAGGAGTACGCAGGAAGAAGGGGGGGAAATCTTATGATCGCTCATACTCACGAACAGACCGAAATCTTCTTGATAATCAGAGCTAGCGGACTTGACGTGCAGAAAATGCGGAGGAGTGGAAGCTCTGGAGGACAAAAGAGTTGTTCTAACATCTAACTAGCAGTTGGCGATTGCCTCACGAAGATCTGAAGGTGGCATGCACATTCTGAGATGGCAAGTTTTCTTCACGGATGAATGAAGAACTGGAGGGGACGACGCTCATGAGATGTTAAAGAATCAAAGAGAGGAGATGGCAACTGAGGCATGTTCTAAATTGGCAAACACAAGAGAGAATAAGAGAGCGCTGCAGCTAAAAAGAAAGGAGAGGGGCAGTTGGCGCACGTTCTGGTGGTGGGGATGATCAGAGAAAAGAGGCCATAACCCACGCAAAGGAAGTTGGATGAAAAGCATATGATCTGTTGCAGGGCTCCGTGTTCGGGGAAGCCATCCCAAAATTGCAGAAAAGGGAACGCGATATTGAAGGATGACAGAGATGTTTTTTTTTTGAAGGGATTGGTCTGAAGCTCCAAGGCAGAGGCCTTCTCTATCTACTCCCTGTGAAAAGATCAGCTGATTAGTAATTCTTTCATGTGCAAGATCTGAACAAGATAAAGGAGGACGATGACTGCTGTACCGGAGTGAAGAGCTTGCGCAAGAGTCGCATATGAAGAGGGAGTTGCAAATATAAGAGGAGGTTCTGGGCATTCATCAACAGAAGGGGAGAAAGTTACGCAGAAGGCCACTCTATGCACTCTGCTATTATACTTCGATCAATGATAAGACAGTTCTCCTGATTTATCGATCTGTCCATGTACGATTGGAATCATCTGACGCTAATCATTTTTCATATAGCTGGCAAACTCAGAAAAAAAACTTTGATGCAGAACATCAATCAAAGCTGAGGCTGAGATGAATTTATCCGGACGTCTTCAAGAATTCAAGGGAGATGCAACTTTCCGTATTACCTTCTTGATAAAGATGCGCTTCCAATCTTCTTCTACAACAGCTTTTCTTTTGCACAACTATTTTCTAAGAAGAGTTCGGGTGAACTTTAGAATAATATTTACTTTTTGTCTTTAATTACATTCAAGCTTTACATTTGATTCTGCCAACTGTAAGATCATTAGAAATATTTGGAAACTTTGATATATTTTCATTCTGAAGATTTCCGCCGCTCAACACTGAGTTCTGATGCTCTACGATGCATGGATTTTGAGTTTGACTTTCTTATTTCCTATGAAAAATTCTGTTACTGCAATGTATAAATGGCCGCCTTCAACTATGAATGCATTCCAAAGTTTGTGTCAACTTAGAAAAAGACATTGATAATTGAATTTGAATTGCATCTTCTGCGCATGATACTCAAAGAGTTAGTTAATTTAACTTTGGTACTTCACTTTGTTTTTCTTTAATGATTCTTAGACATTCAGTTTTAAAAATACTGCAGCCTTTGAATCTGACAATGTTAAACCTATGAAACATTGACCTCTGATCGAAAGTTAGAAGACGATTATCATTGAAGGAAAAGTTTCCGGTAGCTATTGAAGAACTTGTTTGATTGTTAACCTTTTTTATCTTTGAAATTTGGACCGAACAAATTTTATATATTAAAACATATGCTTAGAGTCGATCAATATATATCATATAAAATTATGCAAGTCGATAGGATGTGAATTCAATCACTCTTAGTTTGTTTAAATAAAAATTAAAGTCCAGTTACACGTTTTGCAATGATCAACGTTCTTTGTTTGTAAAATTTAAGCATTCAAGCTTGAATATTATTTTTTACGATCTTATGAAAAGGAATTCCTTTGCACATTACATGAACCACTTATTTAGGAATTGAAAGTTTTGATACTTGTATTTTTTGAGATTGTATTTGTGCATATAATAGAGACAACAAGAAAAATGATATTCGCTATATGTTGAGATTGAAATCTAGATCTTGATATATTTTAAAAATATTTTTCAATGAATAGATCAGAATGGTAAGTTGATTTTGCATACTTTGAACAAGTGAAAACTTATTTTTCTTAAGCTTTCAAGGTTATGTTAGACTTTTGCAAGTGATCAAATCAAATTGCTTGAGTTACCTGAGCCTGCTCCAGACACCTCGTGTGTGCTGTTAGGGAGACGGTTGAGCTGATCCACTGGCCGTCACGAATCGCTCCCACAACGCAAAGTCTGCACCAGCCATTTTGGCAAAGTTTTTTACCTCCTTAATATCATCTCCCTCATCAACAAGTGCATCATGTAAATCTGCATCATAAATAAAATGATCTACATCATCACATGAAACCTATAAAGGCTGAGAAGTCGCCTCATTAGGACCAACACTAGACTGTCCAACTGTAAAAAGAGGCAGCAAAGTATCATACATGTCTTTCGAGCTAATTGATATCTCCTTACTACATGAAAGTAATGGCTGAATAACATCTTCCACAAAATAAACATCGCGGCTAACCAAAATGCGTTTAGTATGTGGATGATATAGACGATAGCCTTTGTTTTCAGAATTATATCCAACAAAAATACATTTCATTGTTTTATCATCCAATTTTTTGTGTTGTTGTTTAGGCACTAATGCATATGCCAAACAACCAAAAACACGCAAATGAGAAATAGATGGCTTGCGACCATGTCAAGCCTCATATGGGGTGATAGACTATAGTGCTTTAGTGGACACATGTTAAGCACATATGTTGCACACATAAGAGCCTCAAACCAAAAACTATGTGGTAAAGTCTGACTCTTGACCATACACCTTGCCATCATGAGTAACCTATTCTTTCACTCAACAACTCCATTTTGTTGAGGTGTATACTGATAGACTATAGTGCTTTAGTGGGACACATGTTAAGCACATATGTTGCACACATAAGAGCCTCAAACCAAAAACTGTGTGGTAAAGTCTGACTCTTGACCATACACCTTGCCATCATGAGTAACCTATTCTTCCACTCAGCAACTCCATTTTGTTGAGGTGTATACAACATTGTACACTGATGTTTTATCCCACATTCAACCAGAAATGCATTAAAGTCAGAGGACATATATCCCCCCTCCCACGATCAGAATAGAGAGTTCCCATTTTACATGTTGACAGATTTTTAGCCAAAACTAGAAACTGTTTGAAGCACCTAAGAACTTTGGACTTTGTTTTCAATAGATATACCCCCATGAACGCCTTGAAAAATCATGGATAAAAGTCACAAAGTAAAGATAGTTTCCAAAAGAGAGTGTCTGCATAGGACCACAAACATCACTGTGAACAAGCTACAATTTTTTAGTAGCTCGAACAGAACCATCTTTTGGAAAGGAGGAATGGTGTGTTTGGCCCAAAATAGAGCCATCACAAACATGTTTACGAGGTGCCTCAAGTTTGGACAAAGAGGACACCATTTTAGATTTCTGCAGACGTAGCAAACTAGCAGAATTCAGATGACCAAAGCGTGCATGCCAAAGCTTTGCATCATGCATAGCCTAAGAATCATGTACTACACATGCCAAATCATTCACAAATGTTTTATAGTCTATGGAATTATACAACCCACGACATAAAATGCCAAAAGCAATGATCACATAGCCATTTGATAGATCATGAGTTGTACATGTGTCATCAACAAATTTCACAACCAAGCGAATCTTGGCTAAAGTTGAGACTGAGAATAGATTCTTATTGATCCCTAGCACAAATAAAGCATCCAACAATGTAAAAGTACTACCATCAACAGTAGTCAGAATGATCTTATCAACCCCATGATAGGATAAGAGGAGTTGTTGGTGCATGTGATAGTATTCCCTGTAGGGGAAGGCTCGAGTGAAGTGAAGAAATTGTGTTGCAAGGTAATATATTTGGTTGCCCCTCTATCAAAGTATCAAACATTTGAGTCGACTACAGACATACAATGTGTAAGAGAAGATGGTTCAAAACTACAAATAGTAGTAAATGCCCATTCTTCATTTTGCACTAGATTAGCAGACTCTGTTTAGAGCCCCATTTACCTTTGCCCTTCTGACTAGCCTAGAAAGCTTGATTTGCAATGCTCATAATGGACCTATTCTCTCTAGATTGATCCTCTTGCAACAGAACAGAGACTAACTTTACAAGAAGACCATTCAGAGCAATCTACACAAGTGAACTATTAGGCAAAACTTCATCAGTAGAAATGAATTGTTCCTTCAAATCTCTGATCTTTGTTAGAAAAT
Organism: Ceratopteris richardii; assembly: GCA_020310875.1. Taxonomy (NCBI): domain Eukaryota; kingdom Viridiplantae; phylum Streptophyta; class Polypodiopsida; order Polypodiales; family Pteridaceae; genus Ceratopteris; species Ceratopteris richardii. The sequence continues at coordinate 116,818,612 of CM035440.1, read as the reverse complement.
TATACATAGAATCTCCTTCATTCATGTGCTGACTCTCCAAATTTTTCTAGAGGTAAGCAACATGAGCTTCATTCCTTGCCTGATATAAAGTGGTAAGTGTATCCCAAGCATCCTTACTGTTCTCCAAGAGAAAATGTGAGGAATAATGGCATGTTTGATAGACAAGGCTATCAATGCATGTGCCTGAGCATCTGTACTATCCCAAGAAATTTTCTCTATAGTAGGTGTAGTAGAAATCGCAACACAAATAGGAATCTGTAGAATATCACCATCTTTGATGCCATCCACATTAGCTTCAATACCTATATTTGCAGGTGTAATAGGACATTTTTCAAGACCCTGCACAATATTCCACAGTCCTTTTATGATCAATACATGAAACATTATATAAGCCCATAATGGGTAACTCATACCATCCAACTTATCCTCAACAACCAACATACGGAATACATCACTGCTTTCAACCATGGCCGCTAACCAAAACACAACCTTTCTTTCATTCTCTTCCTTTCAAGTACTTTCAAGAACCTCCAATAAAGCAAGAAAGAGGATACATTCAATATTTGAAATAAGGTTTAGAATAGTAATTATTGTTTCTAAGGTTTTGGGCATTATTTATCATTCATCTTAATGAAATTATGAAACTTTACAACCAATTTTGAAGGCCACTTTATTTTGTAATTACTTATTGTTTGACATGATAGGACAAGCCAAAAAGGCCATCCTTTTATAAAATCGTTATATAAAATCACATGATGGGATAAGTCAAAGAGTCCTTCTTTTTTCAAAAATTTATAAAGGAAAAATTCATCACATCATCTTCCATTCACAGTAATCATAGGATTGGATTTCCTTTTCTATGCTACATACATCATTTTCTCATATGAAGAAGCAAAAGCTAACCCTAATTGGGAGAAATACATGAAAGAGGAAATAGAAGCTCTACAAGAGTTGGACACTTGGGAGTTGGTTCTTATGCAAATGAACACAAAGGTAATAGGCTGTAGATGGGTGTAGAAATTGAAAAGGAATCCAAATGGATCTATTTACATATATAGAGATAGATTGGTTGCTTAGGAATGTGCTCAAACAAAGGGCCTATACTATGAAGAAAGTTTCTCACTTGTGGACAAGATGACCACCATCAAAACCTTGCTAAGTGTTGCAGCTGTAAGGAATTAGAAGCTACTTCAACTTGATGTGAAGAATGCCTTCGTCAATGGATGGATGAGTGAGAAGGTACATATTTCACAACCCCTAGGGTATGAAAACCCTAGTTATCCTGATTATGTATGTAAGCTTAAGAAAACAATGTATGGTAAAAAACAAGCTCCTAGAGCTTGAAATGCATATTGGTGACATACCTGTTGGATTAAGGTTTCAAATGAAGTAATGTAGATCCATCATTGTTCATCAAAAGGATTCATGATGAAGTTATCTATTTATTTGTCTACGTAGATGACATAAGTATGACAAGTGATAATATGATTGGGATAGAATGAATCAAGAAACACATGCTGGTGGAATTCAAGATCAGTGATGGTGGAAAACTCACATTTTTTCCTAGTGATGTTGGTTATCTATACATATCAATGGATGTACTTGAGTCAAAGAAGTTATATTCCAGATTTACTTTTTAATTTCAAAATGTATAATGCCAAACCTACAAGAATGCCTTTGGAGATGAATCATAAACTTAGTGTTTACAAAGTAGAACACGTAGGAGATGTAAAATAATATCGAAGCCTTGTGGGTATTAGAATTTGTGCTACACATATAAGGGCATATTGTTAGACTCAAGAGATGACAAAAAGGAGATGGTTGAACCACACCCTAAGAGGAAGGATTAGGAAGTAATCCTCAACCATGGTTTTTGGTTAGCCCATCATACTCGTAGTTGGTAGGTCATGAGTTCAAATCCCACAATTGGTATCAGAGCCTAGGAAGTAGGCTTGGGGAATGAGTATGTCTAATCATAAGGATTAACATGTCTCATCATTTTTTTTAGATTTGAAAAATAATTGAGCAAATAGTTAGTGAGGTAGCAGCCTCATAGAGATTTGGATGTTGCTCTTTGAGGGAATGGCCAAATTTATTGAAATTTTGAGGGCACGTAGCTCATAGACGTATCTTTAATCTGACCAATTTTTAAGTAATTTGGATACTTTTAGAAAGGTCAAATGACCTCTACACTAAAAGTGCTGCTAATAGAGGTAGAGTCCTGAAACAAGTGCCATAGGCATGTTACAAAGGGCATTTCTCTTCATTGGTAGTGCCAAATTGAATGATTTTTGTTGGAAATGAAATTAAAAAGGATGAATTTTGTTCTTATCAAGTTTCATTATTTTTATAGATAATTTGATAGGTCAAATAATCTCTGCACATCAAAGTGCAGCCTCTGGAATTTATGAAATGACCAGAGACCATGTCACATAGAGGTGATTGGTTCTCTTAGCTCCTTTACTAAAATTGAGTGATTTTTGTTTATACCATTATCTACACACCTCTACATCATGTATACAAAATTTCAAGATGAAATGTTTCTCCATTTAGGAGATATAAAGAAAAGAGTAAACGTTAGCCTCTGTAAATGTTTAAAATATTGCAGGTATAGAGGCTTAGTATTTTGGTCATTGTGAAAGATCCAAATGTCCCAATACTATGAAACTTATATCAGTAATCTTAGATAGTAGTAGCTATAGGATACTAAAATTTGGAAGTAATTGGATATCAAGTGGTAGGTCAAATGACCTATTTTTCTCAGACCAATCTCTGGTGAGGATTTTCCAAAGAGTGGTACATGTGTCTGATGAGCACATATTATTTTCATATTGGAATGTCCAATTTAAAACATTTTTATTCGAGAAGCTATTCCAAAATTCAAGGATTTTGGAATTTATCTTCATAGTTAGAAGATATTATAAATGTGAAGCAACATTATTTCTAGGCTCACCTAAGCGCAAGTGTAGTAGAGATAGAATTATACATTTGAATAAGTATTTGATTTCATTTTGAAATGAAATTTTGTGAGTTCAAACTAGATACGTTGATCTATGTTTGAGCACAAAGAAAATAGAATTTGGAGTTCGATCAATCTAAGGGCTTCAAGAAGATGACCCTTTACATTTTGAGAGTTGGTCATCAATTGTTTGACCCTTCTAATGAAATGGATCTGAGCAAATATCCAAATCAAGTGAATTTTGAGCCTAATGAAAGCTTGAGATAACTTGAATGAGTCTTGAAAATATCATATATTTTGCATGAGTAAACAGTTGTTAAAATTAAGATTTAATCTGTTATTGTTGGAAATTGTTTATGCAGGAGATGTTGTTGAAAGGAAAAGATTGTCTACAAGTTTTTATGATATTTTTTTGATATGGTGTGATCACCATGGGAAAGCCATGCCCTAGATATTTGTTTATTGATCATTGGTTTATGGTGACCATTCTTACTAGGATAGAGGAGACTTTGTCGAAATTTTCAAAAAATGTATATAATGCCATGAGAGCATGGAACAAGAGAACTTTGCTAGTTGTTCTCATCTCATGTAATTGGATTCATACAAGTTGTATTAATTCCAATTTCTTGTGAGTTAACGTTTGATTCAAGTCGCATGAGTTGATATTTCATGCAAACGGCATCCTTCACAACTCTAATTGAGTTGGTTTTTTATATAGTTTCTCATTTCTCAACTCAAGATGAGTTGATGTTACAAATAGTATGAGTGATAGAGTCATAGGAATGAAGGTTTTGCTAGTAATGCGATCTTTTATGAACTCTTCAACATGCATATTTGTGTTTCTAGATATATTAGGGATACTACTTAATGGAATGGATGTATCATAAGGATCACTAGCAGCCATGAATAGATTTAGATAAGTCAATGACATATTCAAAACAAAGGAGGGTTAAGTGAATAAAGAGACATGTTTAATGATTGAAGTAACCCTATATAAGAGAGAAATGTTTTAATATAAGTTTCAAGTGATAAAATCACCAATCTGTAGATATAAGGTAAAACCTATACAAACACTCTAATGTAAACTTTTAATACAAGATTAAGATTAAAGAAATTGATTCTGAAAGGTGGAAGAAGTAGCACATATGCAACACCAATCTCTCAATCTCAAGTGCTCATAAATAATCTCAATGTTCTGAAAACACATTAGAAAAAATCATAAGTACTTTGTTATGAAAAATAAAACACTCATGAAGTACTTTCAATTCTTATGATATATGTATTCATTCAATTTTGCATGCATTCATCCATGCTTTTTCATTCATACATACACATTTACACATTCCTCATGCACATGCATACATCTCTCATGCACACATGTTTACATTACTATCATGCATGCTCTCATGCACATGCATACATACAAACATCCATTCCTGCATTCACCTCATACAAACATGCATCTATACTACACTCATTCATTCATGCATTCTCTTGCATACATGCATCTAATTCATACATACATGCAACTTCATCATGCAATCTCATGCATACGTGCATCTAACATGCACATACATGCAACTTCATCATGCATTCTCATGCATACATACATCTAACATGCACATGCACTCTCACATCATACTTATCATGCACATGCACATATCATTATGCATACATACTCCTTCAAAAATGCTCTCATATGCATGCATACATGCACACTTTCTCATGCATTTATCTAGACTGCACACATATGTACTCATGCATATGCATGCTGGCTCCTCACACACACACACACACACACACACACACACACACACACACACATATATATATATATATATATATATATATATATATATATATATATATATATATATATATATATATATATCATGCATACATGCATCTCACATCACTCTCACACATGCATACATTAACTTACATACATGTATACACTCATGGATACACCACCTATTTAGATGCATGCAACCATATATACATTCAATACTCATACATATGTATTTACTCATTCTAATGCATATTTCACATGCATACTTCTCACAGGTATACTTATGCATATGCATATGTATTCATGCATATATGCATTATATATTTTATGCCAAGATTAATAATTAAACTTCATAATAAATTAATCTAACTATATCTTTAAAAACAAAAGAAAAATAAAAAAACAAAATAACTCTTATTTCATCTTCTCTGCTCCCTCTCTCTATCTCTCTCTCTCTCTCTCTCTCCCGACAATCTACTATAGTGTGCCACACTTCTCTCTCTCTCTTTGTGTGTATATATATATATATATATATATATATATATATATATATATATATATATATATATATATATATATATATATATCCCCTCTACGCCGTAGTGCTCGCTAAATTCTATAGCAACCATAGTACAGGGGATGCAGCAATTTATGTGTCACCACTTGTAGAATCGAGGGGGGATGGAGAAGATCTCTCCTCTCTTTTCAGTCTCTCTTTCTCTCTCTCTCTCATTCTCTCTCTCTCTCTCGACAATCTACTATAGCATGCAACACTTCTCTCTCTCTCTCTCACTCTCATTCTCTCTCTCTCTCCCTCTCTCTCTCTCTCTCCCTCTCTCTTGGTAATCTACTATAATGCACCACACTTCTCTCTCTCTCTCTCTACATTGTTGTGTTTCTGCATTTGAGACCGAGGGAGATCTTGGCACCCGACTAAATCCCTGGTTACCAAGGATAGAGATGTGTGATGAGAGAAAGATTTCTCTTTGAAGAAGCTACCTCTGGACAGAACTAAATGGCCATTCTCGCAACATGCTTGAGCCAGAAATAGGAAGAGGGGGATGAAGGAGATTGGGATTTAGGAGGACTAATATGGTTGCCGTACTGATTCCAATCAGAATAAAAAACTGGGCATTGCTCACACAGAAGGTATTCTAGGGTAGAATCCTTTGCCCTGAAGGCGTGTTGCCCTTGGGCTGATAAGAATAGTTGGGAAGAGGATCCTTTTCCTTTACACGTCTGTGAGTTAAATTGGACAACATCTCTGCCCTCTGACGGACTGCAAAATGAAGGCCTAACAGTGAATTTAGTGAGAAAGAAAGAGTCACTATCTATGGCAAGGTCCTCGTTTCTAAAGGGAAGAAAGCCTATCTTCACAATATTAATTATGTTAGAGCTCTCAACCTTGAACATTATGGTCTTGCTTGTTACAATCTAGACAAAGATCTACATGTCAGCAATAGCAAGGATGCGAAACCAGAGAGACAAAATAAAACCAGAAGAGTAAGGATATGAGCACCAGAGATGTTATAGGGAGGGAAAACCTCTCTCTATTCTCTCTCTCTCTCACTCTACAAACACGAGAGATCATACCTGAAAAGAGATTAGAACAAACACAATATTCCATGCACACACACCTAGTTAACACACATGCACACAACACACACACTCTTTCTCATGCACACGAGTGCACACCACACACACACACACTTTTTCTCATGCACACACATGCACACCACACACAGACACTCACGTATTTAGATAGTTATACGTATTAGTTTTCTTTCTATTTTATTTCTTTTGTTCTTATTTTTATAAATCTTTAATACTTTTAACTTAGGCTTACACTAAGGTATAATGTAATAAGATACTTTAGTATTTACATACACACACACACACACTAGTACACACATTCATACTACATACACATATGGTTGCACACATACACAGAAAACATACAAGTACAAACACACACTCTTATACTTATACTATATTCCTTATAAACATAACACACACTCTTAAATGAAGAAATCACACATTTGAACTTTGAAGTACAGATTTTGGAGAAACAACATGAATCGAATGTTCCTAACCATGGACCACAAAACCTATTCAATTTGCATGATGTGAAAGTGTACCCAACATCAATCCAACAAATCTCATTTTGTTCAACTCCACTGAAATTGTACATGCACATCCCAACCTCACAAGATGCATACTTATATACTAAAAACCATCATAATGAGATACTCCCGTAACCCTAGCCTTAAATGCCTCCTCATACATAAGCATTCATTTAGATGCACATTCTTATTATCCAACATGTAAAGGGAACCACACATTTACTTTAAGAATACAGAAAACATCCATAACCCAACATTAACTGCATCCGTATGCTTAGATCATATTCATTGAGCATAGACAAAACTTTCGAACACACATATGACTTTAGATACATATATATACTCACAAAAATACATTCAATTATACCCATGCATACATAAACATAAGCACATGTATGCAAGTTTAAACAAATATATATCCAAATATATATTCAAACACTAGGCACATTCATTTTCATAGCGTTAAACATATATATTCTAGAGGATAAAAATATGTAACATAACCGCTTAGAGTAAACTCATCAACCATAATATAGGGTTCAAATGGTTATAAAATATAAAAGACTCATATAGTGAGATCCCTAATGAGTATACATCTTCATGATTTTGATGTCTAGAAGTACTAGAGAGAGACTAGTCAAATCAATAATTCATAGCAAAGGTGTTTTTGAGAGTTTAGAGATAACCACTCTAGAAAATAAATTTTTAATTTTCTTGTATGTTAATCGGAGAGATAAAGTTGTTCCAACACCATGTGGCCATAGAAATCAAACTCTTACAAGAACAATCGATTTACAGTTGACTTGATGACCTCCATGCCTTGAATGAAACTATTTCAAAAGCTTTCTACTGATGTAGAAAATGCAAATCCAACAAGCTAGGACCCATGATCATTTCCTCAAGACACCGGTGTTCACAGTTGGCCAGTTACTATTAGTCTAGAACTCTAAAGCTGATAAAAAAGTAGGGAAATTTAAAGTCAGGTGGTTCGGCCCCTACCAACTTGCGGTACAGATCGGTCCGACTACATTTCGGTTTACCACTCTCAACAAAGAACATTTACGTAGTTCCTTTAGTGGATCAAAGCTATGCCCTTTTTGCACTCCCATCAAGGAATAATGACTTTTGGTGGCTCTTTGACAGTGCACACCATCCGTGTCCAACTTTCATGCACTTTTCAATGCAATTTTGTTGTGGTTAGCAACATTCTATTACATGTACTCATTTCCCATGGTGGTTGTTTCATGTTGTTACATCATCTTTCTCCTCTCCATCTCTATTTATCCTTCGACATTTTACTTACTTCTTTTATGGTGTGTAACCTTGTGTGTGAGTTTTTGAAATTTGCATGATCCTTGTGTTTTGCCTTGCACTATTGTTGTTGTCCTTATGACCATGGAGTCCTTGCCACACCTTGCTGGCTTTGGCACTACTATGGCTCCCAATCTAGTATAGTACTTCCAAGTGTGTGGCTTGCTGTTGTTTGCACAGCTATCGGTTGATATATTTAGGTAGTGATGTGTGTGAACACACTAGGACCACCGGGGCACTTTTTCCCTCTTTAGGAGGTTTTTTCCCCCGGCTTGTATATACGCCTATTGCCCTAATGGGCTACTTATCTTTGTACATTCTCTAGTAATACATTTAGTATTGTGTGTTGTGCTCCAAGCTTCTTCTTCTTCCTTGTGCTGTTCGCGTGCTTCCGCAGACATCTAACTCCAACAATTAGTATCAGAGTAGGTCCTCGCTTCATCTAGGGTGCCATCAACACTCCTTCAATTGCAGTCTCAGAATCGCACGAATTTTGGTGAGCATACTCAGCATGTTTTCGAGATCAAAACAGCTTCACTGTGTGGTGCTGAAATCGCGATCTGAGCTCGTTTCGGCCTCCAAACGCACTATCATAGCGCTTGTGTAGGCTATTTTGTCTTTTTGTGCCAAAGGTATATACCAATTTTTGTTTGCCAGTATAAGCGTCTCGAAGTCTGCTACAGGTCTAGTAGAATTCGTCTGGGCCGTTTTGTTCAACTTTTTGAGATATAGTCAATTTTCTGCATCAAGGTATTTTAGTCACCGGCCATGGCTGAAAGCAGTGATGTATTCTGTATGTTGGCTATTGAGGATAAGTTGGATGGTACCAACTACCCATTATGGGCTTATATGATGCGACATGTGTTGGTTGCAAAAGGATTGTGGAACATTGTGCAGGGTGTCGAAAAACGTCCTATCACACCTGTAACTGTTACAACTACAGGTACTGAAGCTGATGCAGAAGGTGTCGAAGATGATAATATTCTACATATTCCTATTCGTGCTGCGGTTTTTGCTGCACCTACTACAGAGCAGATTTGCTAGGATGGCAGAGATGCCCAAGCACATGCATTGATAGCTTTGTCTGTCAAACGTGCCATTATTCCTCACAAAATTCTTGTAGAACAGCTAAGGATGCTTGGGATACACTTACCACATTGTACCAAGCTAGGAATGAGGCTCGTGTTGCTTACCTCCAAAAACAGTTGGAGAGTGAGCACATGAATGAAGGTGATTCTATGGACAGTTTCCTAACAAAGATCAAAGACTTGAAGGAACAATTGATTTTTACTGATGAGGTTATACCAGATAGCTCACTTGTGCAGACCGTTCTGAATGGTCTTCCTGATTCATATCAGAGTTTTTCTTCTACTCTTCGGTTAATGATGAAAGGCAATCCAAATGCCATGTCATTTGAGGAGTTAGTCTCTGTTCTATTGTAGGAAGATCAATCCAGCAGAACAGATCTATTATGCGTGTTGCAGATCAAGCTTTCCTGGCTAGTCAGAAGGGCAAAGGAAAATGGAGCTCTTCTACTAGTAAGCAGAATTCTGCAAATGCTGCACATTCGAAGAACCAAGACAAAGATGGGAAAAAATCAAAAAAGTAGAAATTGTTTTGTAAGTACTGTAAAGGGAATGATCATATCATAATGAACTGTCCAAAACTGGCTGCAAAAGAGGCAAAGAAGAAAGAGGCTAGAATGGTTGTCGTAGAAGCCTCTACACCAAAAATGGAGTCTCCTAATCTTGTGCAGGAAGAAGAATGGGCATTTACTACTGTTTGCAGTTTTGACCCATCTTCTCATGAGCAGTGCATGTCTGTAGTAGACTCAGATGTTTGGTACTTTGATAGTGGGGCGACCAAACATATTACCTCGCAGCGTAGTTTCTTCTCTTCACTCGAGCCTGCCCCTACACGGAATACTGTTACATGTGCCAACAACTCCTCTTATCCTGTTATGGGAGTTGGTAAGATCATTTTGACTACTGCTGATGGTAGTTCTTTCACTTTTTTAGATGCTTTATTTGTGCCAGGGATCAAGAAGAACCTGCTATCAGTTTCTACATTAGCCAAGATTGGCTTGGTTGTGAAATTTGTTGATGACAGGTGTACAGTTCATGATCTGTCAAATGGCGATGTGATTATTGCTTCTGGCATTTTATGTCGTGGGCTGTATAAGCTCATAGACTATGAAAGATCTGTAAATGATTTGGCATGTGCAGTAAATGATTCTCAGGCTATGTCAAATGCAAAGCTTTGGCATGCATGCTTTGGTCATCTGAATTTTGCTAGTTTGCTACACCTGCAGAAATCTGAAATGGTGTCCTCTTTGCCCAAACTTGAGGCACCTAGAAAACATGTTTGTGAAGGTTGTATTTTGGGCAAAATGCAGCGTTCATCCTCTCCAAAAGATGGTTCAGTTCGAGCTACTCAAAAATTGCAGCTTGTACATAGTGATGTCTGTGGTCCTATGCAGACACCTTCTTTTGGGAATTATCTTTATTTCGTGACTTTCATCGATGATTTTTCTAGGCATGCATGGGTATATCCATTGAAGGAAAAGTCCGAAGTTTTCATGTGCTTCAAACAGTCTTTGGTTTTGGCTGAAAATCTGTCAACATGTAAAATGGGCACCCTCTGTTCTGATCGAGGGGGGGAATATATGTCTTTTGATTTTATTGCATTTCTCACTGAGTGTGGGATAAAACACCGGTGTACAGTGCAGTATACACCTCAACAGAATGGAGTTGCTGAACGAAAGAACATGTCACACATGGAGATGGGGAGGTGTATGGTCAAGAGTCAGGCTTTACCAGATAGTTTCTGGCTTGAGGCTGTCATGTGTGCAACATATGTACTGAGCAGGTGTCCCACTAAAGCGCTGCAGTCTATCACTCCATATGGGGCTTGGCATGATCGCAAGCCATCTGTTGCTCATCTGCGTGTTTTTCGTTGTTTGGCATATGCATTAGTGCCTGAATCGCAGAAAATTGGATGATAAAGTAGTAAAATGTATTTTTGTTGGGTACAATTCTAAAAGTAAAGGCTATCGTTTGTATCATCCTCAGACTAAATGCATTCTGGTTAGCCGTGATGTTGTTTTTGTGGAAGATGCTATTCAGCCATTGCTTTCATGTACTAAGGAGACATCTGTTAGCTCCAAAGACATGTATGATACTTTGCTGTCTCTTTTTGCAGGTGGACAGTCTAGTGTTGGTCCCAATGATGCAACTTCTCAGCCTTTGTAGGTTTCATGTGATGATGTAGATAATTCCATTTTTGATGTAGATGTACATGATGCACTTATTGATTAGAGAGCTGATATTGAGCAGGCAAGAACTATGCCAAATTGGCTGGTGCAAACCTTGGGTCACAACAAATTAGATGCACCTCTATCATATCATTCTCGTTCAGGCTCTCATAGTGCCTGTTTTGCATCAGATTGCTATGCTATGGTTGCATCTAGTCTTTGTGATGAGAATGAGCCTGTTTCGTTTGATGAAGCACAAAATTCAGAAAATTGGATGGCTGCTATGCAATCTGAATATGATGCTATAATGAAGAATGGTACTTGGTCTTTATGTGACTTGCCTCCTGGCAAGAAGGCCATTGGCACTAAGTGGGTATACAAGCTGAAGCGTAAACTGGATGGTACAGTTGACAGGTATAAGGCTAGGCTTGTTGCAAAGGGTTATGCATAGGAAAGAGGCATTGATTTTGATGAGACCTTTGCACCTACATGTCGTATGACTACTATTCGGAGCATCTGTGCACTTGCAGCTCATCATGGTTGGAATGTACATCAGTTGGACATTAAAACAACATTTTTGAATGGTGACTTGCATGAAGAAGTGTATGTTTTCAGCCCCGTGGCTTTGTATAAAAAGGGCATGAAAACTAGGTGTGTAGGTTAAAGAAGGCATTATATGGTTTAAAGCAAGCACCACGTGCTTGGTATGAGAAGATACATGCCTATCTGATTGCACATGGTTTTTAGAACAGTCCAACTGAAAGCACCTTATATGTTAAGCGTGCTAATGATGTGCTTTTGATCATTGTTGTTTATGTTGACGACATGCTGCTCACTGGTCCTATTGAGAAGCATATTGCTGATTTTAAGGCTGATTTGCATGCCTCTTTTGAGATGTCTGATTTGGGGCATTTGCATCAGTATTTAGGCATTGAGTTTATGCAAGTTGATGGTGGAATGGCATTGTGTCAAACGAAATATATTGACACATTATTGCAGCGTTTTGGCCTTGAAGACTGTAAGCCTATTGCCACTCCTATGGAGACAGGTTTATGATTGAGACTTCATGATGCTGGAGATGCATTTGATGCTGTTCTCTATCAGCAGGCTGTTGGATGCTTGATTTACTTATATTACTCGGAAGATATTCAGTTTGCTATCTCACAGATGAGCAAGTTTATGCATTGCCTAGGAGTCAAGCATTCGCAGGCAGTTAAGCACATCTTTCGCTATTTGAGTGGTACTCAGCTACTTGTGCTGTTTTATCCCAAGGGAGGATCACTACCGCCAGATTTGCATGCTTTTTCTAACTCTGATTGGGCTGGTTGCTATGACACTCCTGTGTCCACTAGTGGCTTTTTCTTCATGCTTGGTAGCTCATGTATATCTTGGTTGAGCAAGAAGCAGCCTACTGTGGCCACTTCTAGTTGTGAGGCTGAGTATAGGGCAACTTTCACAGCGACTGTTGAGTGTGTGTGGCTAAGATGCCTTATGGCTGATTTGGGTGTTGGTCAGACTTCTGCCACCACCATCTTCACTGACAGTCAGAGCGCATTGGCAGTTGTGAGGAACCCTGTGTTCCATGCTCGCACTAAGCACATTGAGGTGCATTATCACTATGTTAGAGAGAGGTTCTCTGCTGGAGAGATCAGCTTGGCATATGTGCCCACGCAGGAGAACATTGCAGACCTTTTTACGAAGGCTCTGCCTAGGGAGAAGTTTGAAGCCTTCCGCAAAGCTTTGGGCTTACTTCCTTTTGTGGAGTGATTTCCACATAGCTTGGCACTTCCTTATACATGAGTGCCAGCTCCTTGTTCACCGCATTACTCCCAGGGGGGATTTGTTGATATATTTAGGTAGTGATGTGTGTGAACACACTAGGACCGCTGGGGCACTTTTTTCCCTCTTTAGGAGGTTTTTTCCCCCGGCTTGTATATACGCCTATTGGCCTAATGGGCTACTTATCTTTGTACATTCTCTATTAATACATTCAGTATTGTGTGTTATGCTCCAAGCTTCTTCTTCTTCCTTGTGCTGTTCACGTGCTTTCGCAGACGTCTAACTCCAACACTATCATGGCACATGGTGCCTTCTCACTCTATGGCATGAACTTAGTCCAAGACATTATGGACTTCCCTGCTTCCATCACCACCTGATTGATTGTCTAGTCGTATCTCATGACTTGCATCACCTTAGAAATTATTGCTTACCATCTCTATCTCTCAAATGTTGGTCGTACCAAATTGACTCTACTCCCCATAGCCATGATGAATGCCTCTTCCCTTGCTAGTCCTAAATGAGTATGAGATTATGTGTCAACCACCCCCTAAATAGCACACCCTTCAATTCTTAGTAGTTATCATTAACCTTCAAAAATGCGTTTATGGAATTTCTCATCCCATGTATTCAATAATTGAGCTAGAGGCCAATGAACCCATCAACCTGGAGCTTTTTTCCATTCGGTGCATTCACAAGGAATGTTGGGAAGTGGTTAAGCAGTTGTCCAAAGGGGAGTTTCTATGTACCCGGTTACCCCATAATTTCTCCTTGATCCTTCTCGATCCCCCTTTTGAGGTTATGGCATCCATCGCTCCCATCCATCCATCCTTTGTAGTTTCATCTCATATGGAAGAAGAAGATGAAGATGATTTGATGTTACTAGGTTTTCCCATAAAAGACAATGCCTCGTTGTTGTGCCAATTATGGCTTCAAGCTCCTCTTTTGCCCAAGCCAACATCACAATTTTCATCATGTAAAAGGAGGCTACGGTTGTATCTGCAGTGGCTGAGGTCCTTTCAACCTTTCTTGCTGATGGTGATGTCGAGATTACAGAAGGTATTGAGCACTCCATGGATCTGATGCCGATGGACATTGAAAAATCAAACATTCTCGTTCAATGTACTCCTTTGTAGACCGTTTTATCTTTTCCTCATGATATTATCACTCGGATTGTCGAGCAGCAAGTTTCCATGAGTGCCCAAGAGATTTCAGTGGTTTGGCCCCTCTATCCTCCTTCAACTTGCTATCCCCACTGCCCTTTCTGATCTTATTGTATCCACGAAGGCCGACCCTATCCATGATAAATCTGTTGAAATCACACCGATGGAATGCCCTATGTATTCTCCTCCTCTCGTCACCTTTGATGTACTCCTTTGCATTTCTCACTGAGTGTGGGATAAAACACCGGTGTACAGTGCAGTATACACCTCAACAGAATGGAGTTGCTGAACGAAAGAACATGTCACACATGGAGATGGGGAGGTGTATGGTCAAGAGTCAGGCTTTACCAGATAGTTTCTGGCTTGAGGCTGTCATGTGTGCAACATATGTACTGAGCAGGTGTCCCACTAAAGCACTGCAGTCTATCACTCCATATAGGGCTTGGCATGATCGCAAGCCATCTGTTGCTCATCTGCGTGTTTTTCGTTGTTTGGCATATGCATTAGTGCCTGAATCGCAGAAAATTGGATGATAAAGTAGTAAAATGTATTTTTCTTGGGTACAGTTCTAAAAGTAAAGGCTATCGTCTGTATCATCCACAGACTAAATGCATTCTGGTTAGCCGTGATGTTGTTTTTGTGGAAGATGCTATTCAGCCATTGCTTTCATGTACTAAGGAGACATCTGTTAGCTCCAAAGACATGTATGATACTTTGCTGCCTCTTTTTGCAGGTGGACAGTCTAGTGTTGGTCCCAATGATGCAACTTCTCAGCCTTTGTAGGTTTCATGTGATGATGTAGATAATTCCATTTCTGATGCAGATGTACATGATGCACTTATTGATTAGAGAGCTGATATTGAGCAGGCAAGAACTATGCCAAATTGGCTGGTGCAAACCTTGGGTCACAACAAATTAGATGCATCTCTATCATATCATTCTCGTTCAGGCTCTCATAGTGCCTATTTTGCATCAGATTGCTATGCTATGGCTGCATCTAGTCTTTGTGATGAGAATGAGCCTGTTTCGTTTGATGAAGCACAAAATTTAGAAAATTGGATGCTGCTATGCAATCTGAATATGATGCTATAATGAAGAATGGTACTTGGTCTTTATGTGACTTGCCTCCTGGCAAGAAGGCCATTGGCACTAAGTGGGTATACAAGCTGAAGCGTAAACTGGATGGTACAGTTGACAGGTATAAGGCTAGGCTTGTTGCAAAGGGTTATGCACAGGAAAGAGGCATTGATTTTGATGAGACCTTTGCACCTACATGTCGTATGACTACTATTTGGAGCATCTGTGCACTTGCAGCTCATCATGGTTGGAATGTACATCAGTTGGACATTAAAACAACATTTTTGAATGGTGACTTGCATGAAGAAGTGTATGTTTTTCAGCCCCGTGGCTTTGTATAGAAAGGGCATGAAAACTAGGTGTGTAGGTTAAAGAAGGCATTATATGGTTTAAAGCAAGCACCACGTGCTTGGTATGAGAAGATACATGCCTATCTGATTGCACATGGTTTTTAGAACAGTCCAACTGAAAGCACCTTATATGTTAAGCGTGCTAATGATGTGCTTTTGATCATTGTTGTTTATGTTGACGACATGCTGCTCACTGGTCCTATTGAGAAGCATATTGCTGATTTTAAGGCTGATTTTCATGCCTCGTTTGAGATGTCTGATTTGGGGCATTTGCATCACTATTTAGGCATTCAGTTTATGCAAGTTGATGGTGGAATGGCATTGTGTCAAACGAAATATATTGACACATTATTGCAGCGTTTTGGCCTTGAAGACTGTAAGCCTATTGCCACTCCTATGGAGACAGGTTTACGATTGATACTTCATGATGCTGGAGATGCATTTGATGCTGTTCTCTATCAGCAGGCTATTGGATGCTTGATTTACTTATATTACTCAGCGAGATATTCAGTTTGCTATCTCACAGATGAGCAAGTTTATGCATTGCCTAGGAGTCAAGCATTCGCAGGCAGTTAAGCACATCTTTCGCTATTTGAGTGGTACTCAGCTACTTGTGCTGTTTTATCCCAAGGGAGGATCACTACCGCCAGATTTGCATGCTTTTTCTAACTCTGATTGGGCTGGTTGCTATGACACTCCTGTGTCCACTAGTGGCTTTTTCTTCATGCTTGGTAGCTCATGTATATCTTGGTTGAGCAAGAAGCAGCCTACTGTGGCCACTTCTAGTTGTGAGGCTGAGTATAGGGCAACTTTCACAGCGACTGTTGAGTGTGTGTGGCTAAGATGCCTTATGGCTGATTTGGGTGTTGGTCAGAGTTCTGCCACCACCATCTTCACTGACAGTCAGAGCGCATTGGCAGTTGTGAGGAACCCTGTGTTCCATGCTCGCACTAAGCACATTGAGGTGCATTATCACTATGTTAGGGAGAGGTTCTCTGTTGGAGAGATCAGCTTGGCATATGTGCCCACGCAGGAGAACATTGCAGACCTTTTTACGAAGGCTCTGCCTAGGGAGAAGTTTGAAGCCTTCCGCAAAGCTTTGGGCTTACTTCCTTTGTGGAGTGATTTCCACATAGCTTGGCACTTCCTTATACATGAGTGCCAGCTCCTTGTTCACCGCATCACTCCCAGGGGGGATTTGTTGATATATTTAGGTAGTGATGTGTGTGAACACACTAGGACCGCTGGGGCACTTTTTTCCCTCTTTAGGAGGGTTTTTCCCCCGGCTTGTATATACGCCTATTGCCCTAATGGGCTACTTATCTTTGTACATTCTCTAGTAATACATTCAGTATTGTGTGTTATGCTCCAAGCTTCTTCTTCTTCCTTGTGCTGTTCACGTGCTTTCGCAGACGTCTAACTCCAACACTATCATGGCACATGGTGCCTTCTCACTCTATGGCATGAACTTAGTCCAAGACATTATGGACTTCCCTGCTTCCATCACCACCTGATTGATTGTCTAGTTGTATCTCATGACTTGCATCACCTTAGAAATTATTGCTTACCATCTCTATCTCTCAAATGTTGGTCGTACCAAATTGACTCTACTCCCCATAGCCATGATGAATGCCTCTTCCCTTGCTAGTCCTAAATGAGTATGAGATTATGTGTCAACCACCCCCTAAATAGCACACCCTTCAATTCTTAGTAGTTATCATTAACCTTCAAAAATGCGCTTATGGAATTTCTCATCCCATGTATTCAATAATTGAGCTAGAGGCCAATGAACCCATCAACCTGGAGCTTTTTTTCATTCGGTGCATTCACAAGGAATGTTGGGAAGTGGTTAAGCAGTTGTCCAAAGGGGAGTTTCTATGTACCCGGTTACCCCATAATTTCTCCTTGATCGTTCTCGATCCCCCTTTTGAGGTTATGGCATCCATCGCTCCCATCCATCCATCCTTTGTAGTTTCATCTCATATGGAAGAAGAAGATGAAGATGATTTGATGTTACTAGGTTTTCCCATAAAAGACGATGCCTCGTTGTTGTGCCAATTATGGCTTCAAGCTCCTCTTTTGCCCAAGCCAACATCACAATTTTCATCATGTAAAAGGAGGCTACGGTTGTATCTGCAGTGGCTGAGGTCCTTTCAACCTTTCTTGCTGATGGTGATGTCGAGATTACAGAAGGTATTGAGCACTCCATGGATCTGATGCCGATGGACATTGAAAAATCAAACATTCTCGTTCAATGTACTCCTTTGTAGACCGTTTTATCTTTTCCTCATGATATTATCACTCGGATTGTCGAGCAGCAAGTTTCCATGAGTGCCCAAGAGATTTCAGTGGTTTGGCCCCTCTATCCTCCTTCAACTTGCTATCCCCACTGCCCTTTCTGATCTTATTGTATCCACGAAGGCCGACCCTATCCATGATAAATCTGTTGAAATCACACCGACGGAATGCCCTATGTATTCTCCTCCTCTCGTCACCTTTGATAAACATGCTACTGATGATTTCACTCTCTGTCCACCGACTGCAAACCCTCTTCCCACTGGTTCCTTTCTACAGTTGGGGATTGGTCCCAATTTTGCATTAGACGATACTCCCAAAGCTGGACAATACCTTGTACAGGTTGCCAGTCTTCTCCAAATGCGAATTGAAGTAGAGAAAAATGCACTTGTAGAAGACCTTTCAAGAAAAATAAGAAATAGCCGAAGCAGATCTTGCACCTTTACAAGAGGAAGTGATGTAGTTCTAGGCACAAGAACTCCGGTTGTAGTAGTAGTTAAATGGAGAAAACAGAAAGATAAAAGAAAATATAAGAGAATATTTTTTAACAAAAATATTGAAGAAAAGACTGTCACCCCAAGTTCCTTGAGAAGAAAAAGAGAAAGATATGTTCTTCCACATCTACTACATGAAACAGAAATGATAAAAAAAGGAAACACCTTTCCAAAGATATTCTAGAGTGAGACATTTTTAGATCGATTGAATATTTATAACAACTCAATGTCACCTCATTATATATATATATATATATGTGTGTGTGTGTGTGTGTGTGTATGTGTATGTGAAGGTAGAGTATATATCATGTAGAGCTAAGTAACTTTATGAGACATCAAATCATAAAGATTGGTGCAAAGTAATGGATGAGAAAATTAACGTATTAAAGAGAAATGAAAATCAGAAAGCGTTGAAATATCCACCTAGAAAAAATGTATTGGATATAAATGGGTTTATAGATTCCAACGCATGAGTGATGGATAAATTGAAATATATAAAGCTATAGTGCATAGCTTCTTGCAAAAAAGATATGCATAAACCTATGGATTGGATTATAATAAAAAATTTAGTCGAGCTGCAAAGATTACAACACTTTGAATTGTGAGTGTCTAGGCTCCCATAAACAATTCGAAATTCATTCAAATGGATCCTAGGAATCCATTCTTGAGAAGATTCCATGAGGAAGTCTACATGCACAAAAGAAAGTATATCTTCATCCAAAGTATCTTGACTATCTTGAGAAAATTCCATGAGGAAGTCTACATGCACAAAACAAAGCATATCTTCTGCCAAAAGTATCTTGACTATGTATGAAAAAAGAATCAAAAGCATTCTTGACTATGTATGCAAATAATGAAAAGAAGAACTTAATGCCTAGAAAAAAAAGCAAATAGATCATCATGTGATGAGACATTGACGAAGATGTTCTTGTATATTCAATTATGCATCAAAGATTGACGAAGAGGTATGATGAACTGTGCATATGTGCAATCTTATGTTTAAAAAGATGATGGATGGACAAATTTTCTTTTGTGTATGATGTAAATGTACAACACATCAATCACAATGCATGTGAAACATGCCTTATGCTTAGAGGATGTGAATTGTGATAGTTTTTCCTACTTCTAAACACTTTAGCCAATTGCATTTATGCAATTCAGACTACTTTGGTTTCTTGATACAAAGGTCCAAAGTTCAACCTCTCGGCTCGACATGTAATAAATTTGGCTAGTTTAAATTAGTTGTAGTCCAGCCTACAAGTTGTAACCCAATCTAACTCTTGATTTGTGGGATAGGGGGGTCTCGTAGGTACTATGTCTATTCACCTTTATAGTTGTACTTTCAAAGTTAAAGCTAGAGGGAGTAGGGACTTGTCGAACCTCCTTACAAAGGAAAAAAAATCTGATTACTTTTGCTTATTTTTAATCAATATAAATATACGTGCATCTAAGTGCTTTCCAATGACTTTTATATACATTTTTAGGGTTTTTGATGTCCTTAAAGATGCATCAAGTTCATTGAATCTATGATCAAAATCGCTCTAGGATATAGCAAGGGTCGGCCCTTCTTTGGTGGTTAGTAACTTGGGCCCGATGTTGAAGGACAAGGCCTCAAGTGCTTCTCTAGGACTCTTTAGGATTTAACCCCTGATTGTCACCCTTCCTATGGAGAACATTTGTCTAAGCAAGAAGAGATGAAGAGAATTTGCCTCGAGAGATGTTTCATCCTAAGATGCATCTTGAATCCCTTCGAGAACTGTTCCATAAGGAGTGGTTTTCGTGTGGCTTGCCTATTAGAAAATGCTAGATTCTACGAGAAAACCATGTGCTTGTAATTTTTGAAAATGAGCAAATGGCCTTCCAAGCCTTGCAAGTTGGGGCTTGGCATGTGTAGCACACAACTTTATGCCTTTTCAAGTGGTTCCTAGATTTCATCCCAAATAAGTGAAAATTGCCTTGATTTTTCACTTAGGCTAGAACTCCCTAACCTTCCATACTTCCTTTATGGATTTATTGGGAGATCATTATGCCCACCGGCCATCTGTTGGACTCTAGGGAAGATGCCAATGGATTCATCTATGAAGGTGAAAGGTACTCAACCAACACAAGATGGCACCCACAAATCTGCCTTGAAGCAGATGCTAACTTGGTTCTACCCTCTAAAATCAACTTATAAATCAGTGAAGAAAAGTCTCCTGAACACAAAATATATACACAAGTTTGCATAATGCATGCTTTCACTATGGGGCATAAGGCTAGAGTATCAAAGACTTCTCATTGTGACAAAAAACATTCGTGATGAAACAAGATAAGAGTTTATGGTTATCAAAGTCACTATGACCCAATAGGTTGATGCATGTGCCTCTGAGGAACATTCCCTAGTATTCAAGAAAGTTAAAGAAACAAAAATCAAGGGGCATAACTCTAAGGCATTCATAGAAGTGAGGAGTAGAAGCCCAAAAGGTGGTATAGGGACGAGTCCCTCTGGCTCAATCATAGAAAGAAATATCTTCCATAATCTAGAAAAGGAGGTCAATCTTTTAGACTATGGGGGTGAAATGAATCAGTAGTTGGTTGATGAGGAAACCCTAGAGTATCTTTCCACAAGAAAACAAGGCAACGAAGAAGGGCACACCACTAGGAAAGATGATGGATTGAGCACCATCAAAGAAGATAATCCTAACATCAAAACTTCAATAATTGGATCTACTATTCCTCATCTAGTTTTGGAATCATTTACGATGGTGCTTTCACATAGAGAAACAATCCGCATGGTTCTCTTGGAAGATCCCCCTCAAAGGACAAACCCAATGCCAAGGACCCTTAACTTCAAGAAAAAAAAGAGGAAGAGAAGTACAAGAAAAAGGGGTACAAGTCCTTGTCCAACAAAGATCTCTACCTTAATCAATGATTGTTGTTTTGGTCAATGTCCAAGGGCTATCATATGCCTCAAGAGTGGCCATGATTGGTCAATGGATGTGAGATAAAACTCTCAACCTAGACTTCATCTGTTTTGAAGAGATCAAAGTTGATGATATTGAACCTCATAAGATAAAAGTATTTTGGTGTATCATTTGTGGTTCACTACACAACACCTATAGGGGAGCAGTGGCATGAATATAGACTCTAGGTCATTTTGACATGCTTTCTTGGTGGAGACTAGAACCATCGGTGGGTTGGTAATTCCTTTAAGTGCCCTCTCCATTTCACCATTGCATTAGTGTATGCACCAAATCTAGACACAAAAAGATTTCCTACATGACATTATTTGGACTTCCTACCCTTGGAGGTCATCCTATGTGTGGACTTTAATCCTACGGAAGTTTTTTTTGATAGATGGGACCAAAAGCAATGAATTATTGATGGTCTTGGGAAAAATATATGGGACTAATTTAACCTCCACCATGATCTAGTGGAAGTCAAAGAGAAGCATGGTTTTTCTCAGTTGAACCTGCACTTGAATGATGATTTGCAGAAAGCTAACCTCAAGAGAAGCTATATTACATAGAATATCATTCATAAGTTGGATGTTCCATCCTTCTCTCAATGTGTGGATGTAGTTTTCTCATATAACTATCCAATGGTTCTTATCTTTAAGACATAATTTAGAAATAAGAAAGCTGCCTAGTTTCATGCTTATCCTTCAACCCTCTTCCTTCCTTTAGTTCAAAAGATGATCTCCTCAACCTAGAATGAGGCCTTTTGCACACATTCCTCTCTAGAAAAGTATTGAAAGTTGGTTGTCGAATAGAATCAATATCTCCTTAACAAGGTTCAGATGGATATTCAAATCATTTAACATGCCAAAAGGGGAAATTTTTATCATAGGCTCCTCTATAGTTGATGTGAAGTGAATATTAGAAAATCCCACATCCAATCTGGCTCCAAAAAAATTAGAACCAAGCTTAGATAGGAAGAAGAAATACGTAGAAAGAATCTGCATATTTATTTTAAAGATTGGTGGGTAGGGAAAGTAGATGAACTGACTTATGAATGTGTAAAATCTTGAAGAAGAAGCAACATAAGGAGGAGATCATGTACATGATTGACATCCAAGGAGTGGAATGCACTATCCATGAAGAGAATAAAGAAATAATTGTATACCACTTCACTCAATTCTTGGGGGTATCCACTCCAATCACTTCTAAAAGGTGTGAATATACAGTCGCCATCTCTAGAATTACAACCAAAAGAATTTTGCAGATATTTGTGCATGTTCTTGATGCCCCCATCATCGTCACAAAATCTCTTCCCAATGGTAAAATCTCGATGTGGAAGGTCTCGCCAATGAATTCTTCAACATGTTCAAGAATTTTTTGGTTAGCCCATTATGCCTTATCTGAAAGGAATCCCTACACTTCGGTGCATTGCACGAATATCTTAATGAAGATGGATAGTAATTACAAAATGGAAAATTTGTTGCCAATCACTATGCTGCAAATTAGCTACAAGATCTTCACGAAGGTTCTCCCTAATTGTGTTGTTTTCTATCTTTCTCATGGAACAATGAGGATCAAAAAGGGTTCATAAAGTATAGATCCATCCTCTAGGCCATTATTGATGTGTGGGAAGGCCTTGAATTTGCTAAGGAATCTTCTCAAAATGTCCTCTTCATCAAGATTGATTTTGAGAAAACTTACGATCGCCTTGTGCCAGAATTCATTCTCCCATCATTTCAAGATCTTGATGTTTGGTCTAAATTCATAAGGATGACCTCAATGCTCATGAGAGATGCTTCATATTGAATTAATATCAATGTTCACATCTCTGAGATGATTAGATTAAAGTACTCTATTAGACAAGGCTATCCCTAGGTCCACTTCTCTTTGCTATTTCCATTGATTGCCTTAGTTGCTTGGTTGACCATCATGACCATCTTAGATAGATCCATGTTCGGTTGCTTCCTCGTAGCAAGATAGTGATGATCATGATAGTCTTCTTCGATGACACAAATTCTTTTGTGCATAATGATCTGAATTAGTATCACCACTTTTTGGCAATTTCTATAAACATGTTTCATTACTTTTTGATCTATAATAAATGACTCAAAAATAGATCACAAGGTGATATATGGGCCCGCTCTGCAATATCTTCTCACACAAGGATACCTAGAACTCCTTCATGGAAAAATCTTCTATCTACTCAAAATTCTGATGGGTTTTGATGTTTCCATGGATCAATGGTGGGATTGGGTTCTCACTAATCTTGATATTAAACTTGCTTACTAGAAGGGCTTGCAACGCAACCTGGTGGGGCATGCCATGGTGATCAACACCTTCCTTCTTTCATTGATTATCTATGTTTAGCTCTTGTCAAGCCCATAACACAAAGAATTTTTTAAGTTGGAAAGAATCTTCATAAATTTCCTCTAGACAGGAGATCCTAATAGAAAAGGCATACTTAGAATCAAATGGGCTATTTGTACAAACCAAAAAGATTCAGAAGATCTAAGCATTTTGGAAATTGTGAGAATGACAAATAAGCTAGTTGCCAATTGGATGATAAAGCTCCCTAAGCGAAATTGATCTTGAAAAAAGTTATAGGCTTTCCATATGGAAGTGACTTGATTTATTCACTTTGATGTTTTCTTCTTTTCTAGTGACCCCAAGTGGTTTGGAATTATTTTAGCCTCTGTGGAAGACTTGGATCAAGATGAAACAATATGCCAAGATCAATGAAAATTGTAAGTGGGCACTCAAGTTTAGACAAAATGATTCGATTTGATTCCCTATTGTGGGAATAAAACAAATTGACTTGAACAACCGCCAAAGGGCAAAGAAATTATGGAAAAAAGTGTTTCATATTTGAAACCTCTCTAGAATCAAGAGAGAATACACTAGATCAGATTTGAGGACATAGATCCACTAGGAGAGTTGAATATGATGATTTTTGCCTATCAAGAGAGAGAGAGAGAGAATCAAATCTTGGAAGAATGCAAAGAGTCGCCTCCTTCTGAGGAACAATCTTCAAAAGATTCAAGGAATAAGATGGATCAATGGCAACAAATTGGATAAGGCACTGCTTTTCATGAAGTATTTGAATCTTCATATTTGCCTTAACAAGAAATGGTTTTTGGACTAGCCCTATATCAGATGGGAATTTAAGTTCATCCACCAGAGACATCCTCTCGTAGAGAACAAAAATAAGCTCTTGTGTGGAAAATTCTCCATGTTTTAAAGCTAATAAAATATTTGGGTAAGTTCATCTTTCCCTTAGCAAGAAATGGTTTCTGAACTAGCCCTATATCGGATGGTAATTTAAGTTCATGCACCAGAGACATCCTCTTATAGAGAACAAAAATATGCTCTTTTGTGGAAAAATCTCTGCATTTTAAAGCTAATAAAATTATGCATTGCCTCTGTGGTAGATAAGATCTTGGACATCTCTTCTTTTTGTGCCTCAAGACTCACTCAGTCTGGTAGGCTCTTGCCATGATTTTGAGTTTACAACGTCTAACCAATCGGAAGTTAGTGTTACTCGAAAATAGAATATGTTGCTCTTGTGTCTTGTGGAATGTTATCAAGGGGGGAAGCACTTTGGGAGATATGGAAAGAAAGATGTGATGCCAACTTTGATGATCATCTGAAAGAATGGTTGATTGGAAAATCCCTTGGCCTTTTAGGCAAAAGAATATCTAATTGTAAGAGGTCATCTCCCTTTAGAAAATGTAGAATTACTGTCTTTGAAAATAGAAAGATCAAAAGTAATTGGGCCACCCATGAGGGAACAAAAATGATCATTAGCCTTATCTCTAACTCTCTCTAAAACATATGTTTTGTACCAAATTCCAGCCATTGCAATTGTTTTGCATTTTGACCATCCTACCCCTTCTCTATGGGATACAAGGGATCACATGGGCATTATGCTCCTTCACTGTACATTAATTTTCTTGTTAATTCATGCAAGGGAGAATTCACCTCAACTAAACTTTCTACTTTCAAAAATAATAATAAAACTTCTCAAGAAGTGAAAGGAAACCATTCCTTTTCATTATTGACAAAAAAGCTGAGGAATGCACTATAGAATAAGAAATTTTCATGTTTATTTTCAATCACTTCACTCAGCTTCTAGGAGTGACTACTCTATTGACTCTGCATAGGATGGGTTGTATGTCATCTATTGCTAGAATAGAACCAAAAATACTCCTCAAGTTAGGAGTAGGTCTCTTGAATCCCCCTATCATTAACATGGAAATTTTTAGAGGCAATTGATTCTCTTCCTAAAGGTTAAATCCTAGAGCTTGAGGACCTCACTAATCAGTTCTTGAAAACATTAAAGCATGTATGCAAGATACCTATACACCTAGTTTGGCAATAGGCTATTAAGTTTGGTGCTTTACCTGTTTCCCTTAACAAAAAAGTGGTTAATCTTATTCACAAAAAAGATATGAAAAACATTATTAAAAATTGGCGTCCTATTACAATACTGCAAATTGGTTATAAGATTTTTTTTCCAAGGTTCTTGCAAGACATATTGCCCACCACCTTTGCTCTTTAACTAATGAGGATAAAAAATGGTTCATATAAGGAAGATCCATCCTCATGTGATTATTGACTTTTGGGAAGGCATAGTCTATGTAACAAGCTGACCTCTTTTGCAAGATTGTCTTTGACAAAGTGTACGGTAAACTTGAATGTGACTTTATTTTTCAGTCTCTTAAGGATATTTAATTTGGTTTTGAATTTATCATGATGATCTCAATTCTTTGTGGCATTGCTATAGCTTATATCAGTATTAACAAACAAATCTCTAAAATGATCATATTAAAATGCTTTATTAAATAAGGTTTTCCAGTCGATCATTTGCTTTTTAGGTCAATTAAATTGCTTTTAGGTCAATTAATGGGCTCTTTACTTAGTTCCTAAATGAGTAGCTATGTTGGGAGCTCCCTTATGAGGAAATCTTTCATCTATTGGAAATGTCAACGGGTTTTGATGTCTCATTGGGGCAACGATGGGGTTGGGTGCTCCCAAAACTTGACAATAAGTTGGGGTAGTGGAATGACATGCAACTAATTTTTGTGGGGCATGCTATGGTGATCAACACATTCCTCATCATTCTCATCAACTATTTTTTAGCATCTTGGAGATCAAAAAACAAAGACTTGATGAAGATGGAAAGAATTTGCAGAGATAAGAGGATGAGTACTCAAACCAAAATGTTTCTAGTGGATTAGACATTCTAGATATTGAAGCTAATACATTACTAGGAGAAATGGATGGGTAAAGCTTTGAGCAATCCCACTGCCTCTTGGGCCAACATAATATTTAGAAACAATGAATCCATTATGCTCACTAGTCACCCTCATTAAAAGGGACAATATCTACTCACTCTTTTGTTCTCTCCTTTTCCACTGACACCTAAGGGCTCAAAATTGATGTGCTCCTTATTAGTTGGAA
The DNA here is from genome assembly GCA_020310875.1 of Ceratopteris richardii. Lineage (NCBI taxonomy): Eukaryota > Viridiplantae > Streptophyta > Polypodiopsida > Polypodiales > Pteridaceae > Ceratopteris > Ceratopteris richardii. The sequence goes on along the minus strand of CM035440.1, from coordinate 116,791,623 downwards.
CAAGGTGAAACTCTATTGCACAATCAATAGCAATTGGAAATGGGCTTTTGACATAAGATAGAATGACTATTTATTTCCCAATAAAGATAATTAAGGAACTAAATTCCATGGATCTCCAAAGGGCAAAGAAATTATAAAATACAAGATTCCAAATGTAGAAACACCTCCAGAGCTAAGAGAGATAATGGATACGCTTTGAGCATATTAATCTCGGAAGAAGAGTTGAATTTGAGGATTGGAGGCTTCCTTATGGATGTGATGTATCCATGCTTCTTGAAAGGAAGTTTATGAAGCTTTCCTTCAAGACATTCTTCACATGATTATGCGTCATCCGGTAAAACAAAAGTAGGAAAAATCTCCACCATATCTTGATTTTTGATGTGCTTGAGAGTTTTGTAATTGATATGAACAAATCTAGCATGCCATAATTTCATGTTCTCCTTAAATGTAGTAGACCTACAACATTAGCATGACTAATTTTGGATAATATAAACATGCCACTTCTATCTTCACCTTGAAGTAGACAATGCTCCTCATCACGTGAGAGGATCTGACATGAATCTTTCTTAAACTCAACTTTATATCCATCTGACAAGAAAGTATAGATAGAGAGCAAATTCTTCTTTATTTGTGGAACATAAAGAACATTGGAAACTATGAAATTTCCACCTGCTCTTGACATTAGGTTCACTTCTTCAATGCCAACAACATCTAAATATGACCATCTCCAATGGTCACTCTTCTACTTGAAGAGTTAGAAAGAGAAGAAAATACCCTTCTCCAATCTTTCATTTGCTTAGTAGCTCAAGAATCAAGAATCCAAGGATTATCTTAGATTGCATTTAATGTTGCCTGATCAAAAACTAATTCTTCAATAGTAACACATGCATAGGATTCTTCCTTTGAAGATTTAGGTTTGGACCCATCGTCAACATTATTACATGATGCTTTCTTCATCTCATTGAAAATCCTTGTTTTGCATTCTGATATGAAATGGCATGGTTTCTTACAATAGTTAAAATTCCTTTCTTTGAATTAGATGTAGTCAAAGACTTTTCTTTGGGTGTAGAGGAAGCAATAGGGGAAGGACTGGAAGACTTAGGCTTAGAAGACTTAGTTTCCTTCTTGGATTGCTGACTCTTCTTTTCCTTCTTTGTCTCCTTGTTCTTTTTCTTTGATGATGATAACATGGCTTCATCATTCTCTTCCATACCGTTTTGTTGATCTTCATCTTGAGGTAATAGGAACTATAGATCTTCAAATGAAAGTTCTCTATCTCTAGCAGTAAGAGTTAAAGAAGTAACAAAAGTACGATATGCGAATGGAATTTATTTTAGAAGTATGTTTACCATCTCTTTGTCTGAAATATTTAATCCAACATTGAGTAATTGATCTCATAAATCTTTAATCTTCAAAATATGTGAATGAATTGATTCACCAACTTTCATCCTTGTGTTGAATAGTTTTCTCCTAACATGAGCTTTCCTAGCAAGGTTTCTGCTTTGATAGAGATTCTCTAATTCCAACCAAGCCTCTTGAGAGGTTCTCCATGACTTGATCAAAGGTATATTATGCCTCTCGACTCTCATAGCAATACATGAAAGTGCTTGTGCATCCCTTGAATCCCATCTAGTTTGCTCTTCTGTAGGAAGTAATCTAGTAGTAGTACGTACTCTTGACAATGAAGTAGCTCCTTCTTCTTTATTAACCTCCTCTTGAATAGAGATTGGAACAACAGGTCTTCTAGAAGTTGAAGTAGCTTCTTTTATGACTCATCTTGGACTTGGATAAGTGCCATCGACAATATTCCACAAGTCTTTAATAGATTCATTATCATAAAAATCCACATTGGATAATTAGAAATTTTCCAAAGCTTTTCTTCTTTCTCAAGTCTATACTCACTCATCTTGTTAATGGTGTAGTAAACTATTCTCTGATACAAAATGTTAGAAGTGGGATCGGTCTCAAAAAATAATAATCATAGGTTTATAGGATCTTCCAATAGATGAACCTTAGCGTACACCTTAATACTTAAAAAGAGATGAGTGAGGGATAGAGAGAGAGTAGACAAGTTTTCAAAGTGTAGGGTAAGCTAGAATGCTCACCTACACTATCTTATATTCAAATGTCAGATTACAAGTTGTGAATATGATACAAATTGAAAATATCTAAAACGAGGTAGAAAAAGAGAACTAGATACAAGAAATTATGTGTATAGGGCCTAATAGATATGAAGTGTGTGTGTGTGTGTCTCTGTGTGTGTGTGTGTGAGAGAGAGAGAGAGAGAGAGGGAGAGAGAGAGAATATGGATAATATGAACACCTTAAATAAAAAACTAGTGAAAGAACAAGTAGGAACTGAAATAGACTTGTTACTCATAGCATATCAGCAAGAGTGATGATGGTTGGTTGAACCTAACTCCTCCAAGATGTAGAGCACACCTCCTCCAAGAAAGATCTACACCCTTGGAACTCCTCTTTCTTGTAGAGTACCTCCTTGATCTCCTCCAAAGCTTGTGTACCACTTGCTATAGCTTGAGAAGATAATCCAAGAGTGACCCAAACCTCTTTATTTATAGTTTCTAGCCTTCCAAGTATGAGATCTCAAAAAGCATGCATGAGCTTTTTCTAAAATCAACGATCACAAAAATTAATGCCAAATTTAGCAAACGTTTTCAAAAAATATTGATGAATTAGAAATTGCACAAAACTTCTTTTATATCTACCATCACAGATCAAATTTGAACTCTTCCAATTTGACAAGGATGATCATGATTTTGTTTGTTCTAAACGAAGTTTTGCATGCTTTTTGTTGTGGGGTATTCTTAATTATCACACATAAGATTTCTCTACTTTTAGGATATTGAAATATTCTAAAATTGTTTCCAATAGAAGAATTGAATCATAAACCATAAGAAAGATCATGGAATCATAAACAAATAGTGAGCTAATTAAAAAAAAATTAGTAGTATTTGTTATGTGCATTGTCCAAGTCAAATAAGATTTAAATTCGAGAAAAAGTCAAACTACTGTTTAGTTGTTGGCATTTAAGATGAAAGAAAAGCTATCAATGTCACAATCTAGAAACCAAATAGTTTATGGTAAGCGTAAATGTAATATTTGTTGATATATTTAGGTACTGATGTGTGTGAACACACTAGGATTTTCAAGGTACTTTTTTTCCTCTTTAGGAGGCTTTTGCCCCTGGCTTGTATATACTCCTATAACCCTAATGGGTCACTTATCTTGTACATTCTAGTGCTAATACATTCAGTATTGTGTGTTGTGCTCCAAGATTCTTCTTCTTCCTTTTGGTGTTCACGTGCTTGCACATACCTCAAACTCCAACAATTGGTATTAGAGCAAGTTGCTGTTTCGTCTAGGGTGTCTTCGACACTTTTCCAGTCATAGTCTCAAAATCACATGAAATTTGGTGAGCATACATAGGGTGATATGAGATTGTTTTGGCCTTTGAACACACTATCATAGTGCCCATGTAGGCAATTTCATCTTTTTGTGCCAAAGATATATACAAGTTTTGGTTCGCCAGTATAAGTGTCTCGAAGTCTACTATAGCTTTAGTAGAACTCGACAATGGAGTTCTATTCAAATTTTTGAGATACAATCATTCTTTTGCATTAAGGTATTTTAGTTAGTGCCCATGGCTAAAAGTAGTGATGTATTCCGTATGTTGGCTATTGAGGATAAGTTGGATGGTACCAAGTACCCATTATGGGCTTCTATGATGTGTCTTGTATTAGTTGCAAAATGATTGTGAAATATTGTGCAGGGTGTTGAAAAACGTCCTATTTCACGTGCAAAAACAATTGCTAAAGGTGATGCAGATGATGTTGAAGATGGCAATATTCTTCATGTTCCTATTAGTGCTTCATTTCCTGCTACAACTACTACATACCAAATTTGTTGGGATGGCAGAGATGCTTAGGTACATGCATTGATAGCCTTGTTTGTCAAACATCCCATTATTCCTCACATTCACTCTTGCATAATAGCAAAGGATAGTTGGGATATGCTTACCACTTTATACCAGGCAAGGAATGAGGCTTGTGTTGCTTACCGAAAACAGTTGGAGAGTGAGCACATGACTGAAGGAGATTCCATGGATAGTTTTTTGACAAAGATCAAAGATTTAAAGGAGCAATTGATTTTTGTTGATGAAGTCTTGCCTGATAGTTCACTTGTGTAGAATGTTCTAAATGGTCTTCCAGATTCATATCAAAGTTTTGCTTCTACTTTTGGATTGAAGATGAAAAGCAATCCAAATGCCTTAACATTTGAGGAGTTCGTCTCTATTATGTTCAGGAAGATCAGTCTAGGCAAAATAGGTCCATTATGCATGTTGTAGATCAAGCTTTTGTAGCTAGTCATAAGGGCAAAGGTAAATGGAGCTCTTCTACTAGTAAATGGAAATCTACTAATTTTGCACAATCAAAGGAGGATGACAGAGACAAGAAGAAAATAGAAAAGCAAGAATTGTTTTGCAAATACTGTAAAGGAAATGATCATGTCATAAAGACTTGTCCAAAATTGGTTGCAAAAGAGGCAAAGAAGAAAGAGGCTAGAATGGTTGTTGTAGAGGCCTCTACACCCAAAATAGAGTCTACTAATTTTGTGCAGAATGAAGAATGGGCATTTAGTACCCTTTGTAGTTATGACCCATCTTCACAGGAAGAGCGTATGTCTACAGTAGACTCAGATGTTCGGTACTTTGATAGTGGGGCAACCAAACATATTACCTTGTAGCGTAGTTTCTTCACTTCACTTAAGTCTGCCCTATAGGGAATACTGTCACATGTGCCAACAACTCCTCTTATCCTATTATGGAAGTGTTAATATATTTAGGTAGTGATGTGTGTGAGCAGACTAGGATTGCTCGGAACTTTTTTTTCGCTCTTTAGGAGGTCTTTCCACCCCGGCTTGTATGCATGCCTATACCCCTAATAGGTCACTTATCTTTGTACATTCTAGTGGTAATACATTAAGTATTGTGTGTTGTGCTGCAAGCTTCTTCATCTTGATTGTGTTGTTTGCATGCTTTTGCATACCTCAAACTACAACAATTGGTATCAACGTAGGTCACTGATTCATCTATGACATCATCAATACCCCTCCGGTCATAGTCATAGAATGGCATGAAAATTGGTTAGTATACTCAAGGTGACTAAGAGATTAGAACAACTTTGCTATGTGGTGTCAAAATTGCAATTTGAGCTCGTTTTAGCCACTGAACACACTATATAGTGCTTGTGCAGGCAAATTCATCTTTTTGTGTCAAAGATATATACAGGTTTTGATTTTACAATATAAGCATCTCAAAGTTTGCTATAGGTTTAACAAAACTCGACAGGGTAGTTCTGTCAAAGGTTTTAGATATAATGATTTTTCTACATCAAGGTATTTTAGTTAGTGGTGATGGCTGAAAGTAGTGATGTATTCTGTATGTTGGCTATTGAAGATAAGTTGGATGATACCAATTATCGATTATGGGCTTATATGATGCATCATGTATTGGTTGCAAAAGGAGTATGGAACACTGTGTAGGGTGGTAAAAAACATCCTATTACACCTAAAAACACAATTTTTAAAGGCGATGCAAACAGTGTTGAAGAGGATGATATTCTTCATGTTCCTATTCGTGTTGCGGTTCTTGTTGCACCTACTACATAACAAATTCATTGGGATGGTAGAGATGCTCAGACACATGCATTGATAGCCTTGTCTCTCAAATGTGCCATTACTCCTCACATTTGCTCTTGCAGAACAACTAAGGATGCTTGGAATACACTCACCACTTTATACCAGAGAAGGAATGAGGATCCTATTGCTTACCTCCGAAAACACTTGGAGAGTGAGCACATGAATGAAGGAGATTCCATGGATAATTTTTTGATAAAGATAAAAAATTTGAAGGAACAATTGATTACTGGTGAAGTCTTGCCTAATAGTTCACTTGTGTAGACTGTTCTGAATGGTCTTCCCAATTCATATCAGTGTTTTACTTCTACTCTTTGTTTGATGATGAAAGGCAATCCAAATGCCTCAACATTTGAGGAGTTAGTCTTTATTCTATTGTAGGAAGATGAGTCTAGGCAGAACAGGTCCATTATGCATGTTGTGGATCAAGCTTTTGTGGCTAGTCAAAAGGGCAAAGGTAAATGGAGCTCTTCTACTCGTAAGCAAAAATTTGCTAATTCTGCACAATCAAAGAAGGATGACAGAGACAAGAACAAAACAAAAAAGCAAATATTTTTTTGCAAATACTATGAAGGAAATGATCATATCATAAAGATTTGTCCAAAACTGGTGGCTAAAGAGGCAAGGAAGAAAGAGGTTGGAATGGTTGTTGTAGAGGCCTCTACACCCAAAATAGAGTGTGCTAATCTTATGTTGAATGAAGAATGGGCACTTACCATTGTTTGCAGTTATGACCCATATTCTCATGAACAATGTACGTCTATAGTATACTCTGATGTTTTGTACTTTGATAGTGGGGCAACCAAATATATTACCTTCTAGCACATTTTCTTCACTTCACTCGAGCCTACCTCTACAGGGAATACTATCACATGCACCAAGAACTCCTCTTATCATGTCATGGGAGTTGGTAAGATCATCTTGACTAATGTTGATGGTAGTTCTTTTACATTGTGAGATGCTTTATTTATGTAAGGGGTCAAGAAGAATTTGTTCTCAGTTTCAACATTAGCCAAGATTGGCTTGGTCGTGAAATTTGTTGATAACAGATGTATAGTTCATGATCTATCAAATGGTGACATCATTATTGCTTTTGATATTTTATGTTGTGCAATGTACAAGCTCATAGATTCTGCAAAATCTCTGAATGATTCAACATGTGCAATTCAAGATTCTCTGACTACGTCAGGTGCAAAGCTTTGGCTTGCATGCTTTGGTCATTTGAATTTTACTAGTTTTCTATGGCTTGAGAAATCTAAAATGCCGTCTTCTTTGTGAAGGCTATATTTTGGGCAAAAAGTAGCATTCCTTCTTCCCAAAAGATGGTTCAGTTTGAGCTACTTAGAGATTGCAACTTGTTCACAATGATGTCTATGGTCCAATGTAGACACCTTTTTTTGGGAACTATCTTTACTTTGTGACTTTCATCGATGATTTTTCTAGGCATCCATGGGTATATCCATTGAAAGCAAAGTCGGAAGTCTTTATATGCTTCAAACAGTTTTTGGTTTTGGATGAAAATCTATTAGCATGTAAAATGGGCATGCTCTATTCTAATCGAGGGGGGGAATATATGTCTTTTGATTTTAATGCATTTCTGGCTAAATGTGGGATAAAACTTCAGTGTACAAAAAAGTATACACCTCAACATATGGAGTTGGTGAAAGGAAGAACAAGTCACTCATGGAGATGGAGAGGTGTATGGTCAAGATTTAGGATTTACCACATAGTTTCTAGCTTGAGGTTGTTATGTATGTAGCATATGTACTTAACAGGTGTCCCAATAAGTGGCATTCCTTCTTGCCAAAAGATGATTCAGTTTGAGTTGCTTAGAGATTACAACTTGTTCACAATGATGTCTATGGTCCAATGTAGACACCTTTTTTTTGTGAACTATCTTTACTTCGTGACTTTCATCGATGATTTTTCTAGGCATGCATGGGTATATCCATTGAAAGAAAAGTTGAAGTGTTTATGTGCTTCAAACAGTTTCTGGTTTTGGATGAAAATCTATTAGCATGTAAAATGGGCACCCTCTATTCTGTTCGAGGGGGGAATATATGTCTTTTGATTGTAATGCATTTCTGGCTAAATATGGGATAAAACTTTAGTGTACAATGAAGTATACACCTCAACATAATGGATTTGGTGAAAGGAAGAACAAGTCACTCATGGAGATGGAGAGGTGTATGTTCAAGATTTAGGATTTATCGCATAGTTTCTAGTTTGAGGCTATTATGTGTGCGGCATATGTACTTAGTAGGTGTCCCAATAAAGCATTGCAGTCTATCACTCCATATGAGGCTTGGAATGGTCATAAGCGATCTATTGCTCATCTACCTATTTTTGCTTGTCTAGCATATGCATTAGTGCCTGAACAACAATGGAGGAAATTGGATGATAAGGCAGTGAAATGTATTTTTGTTGGGTACAGTTCTAAAAGTAAAGGTTGTCATCTATATTATCCACAGACTAAACATATTTTTATTAGCCATGATATTGTTTTTGTGGAAGATGATAGTGAGCCATTACTTTCATGTACTAAGGAGACATGAGTTAGCTCCAAAGACATGTGTGACACTTTCTTGCTTCTTTTTATAGGTGGAGAGTCTAGTGACGGTCCTAATGAGGAAAATTGTCAACCTCTACAAGTTTCATGTGATGATGTAGATCATTCCATTTCCTATACAGATTTACATGATGCACTTGATGAGAGAGCTGATATTTGAGGAGGCAAAAACTATGCCAAAATGGTTGGTGCAAACTTTGCGAGATAGAAAATTAGATGCATCTCTATCATTTCATACTCATCCTGACTCTCATAGTGCTTCTTTTGCATCAGATTGCTATGCTATGGCTGCCTCTACTCTTTGTGATGAGAATGAGCCTCTTTTCTTCGATGAAGCACAAAATTCTAAAAATTGGATGGGTGTTATGCAATCAGAATATGATGCTATTATAAAAAAATGGTACCTAGTCTTTATGTGACTTTCCTCCTGGAAAGAAGGCCATTGGCACTAAGTGGGTATACAAGCTGAAGTGTAAGCTTGATGGAACAATTGACAGTTTTAAGGCTAGGCCTAGGTTTCAAGCATTGGCAGGTGGTTAAGTGCATCTTTCGCTACTTGAGTGGTACTGGGATACTTGGATTGTTTTATCTTGAGGAGGGGATCACTACCACCAGATTTACATGCTTTTACTAACTCTGACTGGGCTGGTTGCTATGACACTTGTGTGTCCACTAGTGGCTTTTGCTTCATACTTGGTAGCTCCTATATATCTTGGTTGAGCAAGAAGCAACCTATTGTGGCCACTTCTAGTTGTGAGGCTGAGTATAGGGTATCTTTCACATTGATTGTTGAGTGTGTGTGGCTCAAAGGCCTTATGGCTGATTTGGGTGTTCGTCATTCTTCTGCCATCACCATCTTCATTGACAGTCTAAGCACACTTGCAATTGCCAGGAACCCTGTGTTCCATGCTTGCACTAAGCACATTGAGGTGCACTATCATTATGTCGGGGAGAGGTAATATTTTGGAGAGATCAATTTGGCATATGCGCCCACACAAAGAGAACATTGGAGAACTTTTCACAAAGGCTCTGCCTACGGAGAATTTTGAACCTTTCTGCAAAGCTTTGGGTTTACTTCCTTTTGTGGATTGATTCTACATAGCTTGGGACTTACTTATACATGAGTGCTAGCTCCTTGTTCATTTAATCACTCCGAGGGGGGATTTGTTGATATATCTAGGTAGTGATGTGTGTGAACACACTAGGACTACCGGGTCACTTTTTTCCCTCTTTAGTTGGTTTTTTCCCTGGCTTGTACATACGCCTGTAAACCTAATGGGTCACTTATCTTTGTACAATCTAGTGGCTAGCTTCTTCTTCTTCCTTGTGCTTTTTGCATGCTTCCACAGACCTCAAACTCAGAAAATATTTGATAGGAGAACTTCATGATATGCATCAAAACATATGGTTCCAGTTGAACATGATCTTAATAGATACGCACATGATGATCATGATGCTCCAGAGCCTGGTGATAGATATAACGATCGAGAAGATATTTAGGACTTTGATTCATTTAATTTACCTACTCTAAAGTTCTCGTGGAATGAGATTTTGATATTTGATGCATGGAGAAAATTGAAAGATAAAGAAAAAATATGAGAGAATATGTTTGTAACATAGATATTGAAGAAACTGTTTTAAGAAGAGAAGCGCATGACATAACAAAAGAAGTGCATGATGTAAATATTTGTATAGGTTCATATGTAGATGCACCAATGTTTTTAATTGAACCATTTTAATCTTATGATGTTATGCTTGATATGCCTTTTCATCATCATTATAAGCCACACATTGACAATGACAAACATACCTTTAATTTTGAATTTAAAGGTATGTTTGTCATACCTTGTGCATATAGGAAAGTTACAGTTCATTGATCATTTTTGCAAATGTCATAAATGATTATACTCATACCCTTTATGATGCACATAAACATTTTATAACTATGTATAAGGACTGTTTTATGTTCCATTATCCCTTTGAACTACCATCATCTCAAGGATCTTTTGACCGTATTATAGAATTAATTCCTAGTATTTCTCCTCCTCATAAAGAAATTTATAGATATGGCACAGTTCACCAAAAGGAAATAGAAAACAAAGTTAAAGACTTACTCCATGGACTTATAAGGCCTAGTTCTTCCCCACATGGAGCACTACTTCTCTTAGTGGATAACAAGAATTAATCTTATAGGATGTGCATTGATTATAAATCCCTCAACAAGATCACAATTAAGAATAGATACCCTATTGCTAGGATAGATGACTTGTTAGATAAACTTGGAGGATCCCATATCTTTAGTAAGGTGAATCTTAAATAAGGTTACCATCAGATATGTATGATGCATAGATATATTTTCAACACTCCTTTTAGGACTCACGTTGGCCGTAATGAGTTTAAAGTTATGCCATTTGGACTTACCAATGCTCCTCCTACATTTGCACATATGATGAACACAATTTCCTTTGATTATCAAGCTTTCACTCTAGTTTTCTTTGATGATATACTTGTTTATAGTAACAAGAAAAGTGATCATGAGAAGAATCTAAAAAAAGTTTTTAATTTGTTACAAAAAAAACACACTTTAGACTAATCCTAAAAAGAGTTAAATTTTCCAAATTTAACTAGAAAATTTAGGACATATTATTTCTAGTGAGGGAGTGCATGTAGATTCGAAGAAGATTAAAGTCATTGTAGATCGGCTTATATCTCAATCACTCAATGATGTATGTTCGTTCCTTGGGTTGGCTAGTTTTAATAGGAAGCTTGTTTGAAGTTTTTCTTATTTAGCAGTGCCCCTTAATTTATTATTGAAAAATAAAATAAAATTTACATGGAGATCAACACAACAACAATTATTTGAGAAACTCAAACATGGACTTTCACCCACCTATTTTATAGTTACTTGATTTTGCACAACCTTTTCATGTAGTTATCAATGCTAGTGGCTCCCGCATAGGTGTACTTCTAATGCAAAATGAGCATCCCATTGCATTCAAAAGTATGAAGCTCAAGACATCAAGAAAGGATTATATTGCATATGATAAATAATTATTAGTAGTTTCCCATGCTCTATGAATCTGGAAACTCTATCTTATGGGATTAAAGGTATTAATAAAAAAAGATCAACAAGCTATTAAGAACTTATTAAATCAACCATTAATCTCTCATCACCATCTTAAATGGTCTTGAGTCATCCAAAATTTCTAGCTCATGATCTAGTATCAACCTAGAAACAGAGAATGTGAATTAGTGAGTGAGGGGGAGCTGTTGGAGAACCAATCACAAATCGGACATAAAGTTGAAGGTCAAAGTCTAAGAAGAAAAGCACATACCTATGTGAAGGGATAATTTCACACATGTACCATATTTGTAAAGTTCGACTTAACTTTAGTTCTAGAGTTTTCAAAAGTCATGAGATTGAGAAAATCTATATAAGTTAGTTTGTATCAATAGACATAGAGAGAGAGAGAGAGAGAGAGAGAGAGAGAGAGAGAGAGAGAGAGAGAGAGAGAGAGAGAGAGAGAGAGAGAGAGAGAGAGAGAGAGAGAGAGAGAGAGAGAGAGAGAGAGAGAGAGAGAGAGAGAGAGAGAGAGAGAGAGAGAGAGAGAGAGAGAGAGAGAGAGAGAGAGAGAGAGAGAGAGAGAGAGAGAGAGAGAGAGAGAGAGAGAGAGAGAGAGAGAGAGAGAGAGAGAGAGAGAGAGAGAGAGAGAGAGAGAGAGAGAGAGAGAGAGAGAGAGATAGAGAGAGAATGTGAGAGAGAGCTCATTTCGTATAAGTGAGAAAGCATCTCTAAAGTTTTTGAGTTTCCATAGTTATTAGAAGAAATAATAGAAGTTCCATGTATGAGACTCTCTCCTCCATCTCCATGCTTTGTCTATTGTGGTAATGACTTCAAAAGTTCAAGTTTTCTAAGCAACTCGATGAGTTTGAGCTGATAAGTTCTAATTTCATTCTTTGAGTTCTAACATGAGGTTTCTAAAAACATGAAAACATGAGGTCTTTGAAGCAACTCGATCCCTCGCATCGAATTTCAGCATAAAGTCGATGCCTAGCATCGAATCCCCAAATAAAAGTGGTTTTCTTCATATCTGTGTTCACGGTGTTGGGATGAAATCCCTCATGGAAGTGTACATCAAATTTTTTCAAGTTCATTGTTTTTTTGGTTTTTATGTGATGTTTTGATCGAGAAAGAGTTATAAACTATGCATGTTTTTGTGGATTTAATTGGTGATGAGATGCAAAATAGGTTTGATCTTTGAAACCCCTTGAAACCACTTGAAAACCCGAGTTTACCCCATGGAAACCTAACCCAAACCCTTAGAAACCCTAGGATTCTAGGTCACAAGTGTAAATAAACCCTTTAACTGATGTGTCAAAATTTAAATATAGGCAAACCCTAATTCTCCCTAACAAAGACCCTAGGCTCTGAACTTTAGATTTATCATTTAGCCTAAGTCCTAGCCCTTTAATTTGATTTAATTTTGTACATATAGTGTGGAACCAAATCATAGTCCAACAAAAATAAAAAGAGAGAAAGAAAAAGAACCAAAAATAGAAGAAGAAAAATTGGGAAAAATAAAAAGAGAAAAACCAAAATAGAATTGGGAACCATATATTGAATGAACATGCAAGATGATTCTGGAAATAGAAAGTCAGATAGGGGAACCTATAGATAGGTGTCCAAACCTCATTTGTTCTTCTTGGTGGATCTCTTGTGGAACGCCTCTCTAAGGGGATCAATGCACCCGGTGGGGCCTAATCCAACCCCGCACCACTCTCCATTCCTCTGACCTTCGTTCACTCCCCGATAGTTGAACCCAATGTCAAGCGAGGCAGTTGCTCGGTGATCCTCCACAGGCCACCCACTCCTTGAAAAGAGAGACAGGAACGTTGATGCCAGATCCAATGTTCTAGGTACCAGCATTTTAAATTCTTTGAATTTTGCATCGTTTCATGCACTTAAATAGAAAGATTGCTTTTGTCTGTCTGACTTTGATCATCCACTTTTTGCATCATTTTAGATCATATCAGTGAGCACTTTTCTATTGATGCATAGATTAAGAATCTACTTCTTAGCTTAGATCATAAGAAGAGGAAAACCAAAATGAACAAAATGATTGAAGAATAGTTTAGGAAATACAAAGAGCGATTTAAGGAAATGGAATTTAACACGAGTGAATCTATAAAATCAAAGTTTGCTTATATTATTATGACCCTAATGCAAATGATAAATGCAATATCTGACACTATTTAGCTAATGGGCATAAGTATTAAAGACATAAGAAAGGAAATAGACTCTGAGATTTTTGAATTGAAACATAAGGTTGACGTGTTGTCTAACCAAGTTAAAGACCTACAAACATTGAAATGTGATAATGAGCATGAGGTAAAAGTTCAAAGCATATCTACATATAAAGAAGAAGAAAAATCGGGAAAAATAGAAAGAGAAAAACCAAAATAGAATTAAGAGATGGGGTTTCACAAAATAGTAGATGAACATGCAAGATGATTCTGGAAATAGGAAGTCAGATGAGGTTAGAAGATTCTAGAGAAGTCCTGGGTGGGAGGGGGAACCTATAAATAGGTGTCCAAACCTCATTTGTTCTTCCTTGTGGATCTCTTTTGTGGATTGCCTCTCCAAGTGAACTTCTTACCCGTCTCTTATTCATTCTTTTCACATTCATGCTTTACTTTTTTATGTTCATGCTTTATGATTACGTGTTGTTACTCTCTCCATGACCCCACCTCTCAAGCTCGCCATCACTAGCCACCATGCCAATAGAAGACGAGAGAGAGTTTTGCTCTTATGAGATTGGATTCATGTTCCTTGTCCTCATGATTGATTTGTTATGATTTACCAAAATTATTAGGGTTCTCTATTGTGAATTATTGAATCATAAATTCTTAATCTCTTCATGATTGTGTAACTAATTGTGTCAGTTATGCCTATGGAAATAAAGTGAGAGAGATTTCTCGTATTATTTGCATCCATTTGTAACCGTTGTTATTGAGAAAGATTGGCGTGTTTTTATTTCGGTTCCCTTGGGTGAGAGTGAGAGACAAAATATAGACACAAACGGAGGTAGGGAATAGATATGGCACAGCGTCTGCAAATAATGGGGGCTGCCTCTCCTTCTCAGTCATTTGCAGCCGCCCGTGCTCCATAGAGACGGGCTTTTCATGTCACTCCAAGCGAGCGTGAGAGAGCTCTTTTAGAGAAAATTATGCCCGACATAACAGAGAAAAAGAGATATGGTAGGCAATATCTAGCGACGATAGAGGACGAGGTTGCAGAAATAGAGAGAAATACAAGGGTCGCCTCGTTGCCGCCTATAGAGACGGACGCGTGGAGAGAGAGAGAGAGAGAGAGAGAGAGAGAGAGAGAGAGAGAGAGAGAGAGAGGGGCATCTACTGGTTGAGCACTGACACAGAGTGAGAGAGATCAGGATGCCAGAGAAAAGAAAGAAAGAAAGAAAAACGAAGAGAAAAGAAAGAAGGAAAGAAAGTGAAATGAAAAAAGAAAGAAAAAAAATGAAGAGAAAGAAGAAAGAAGGAAAAAGAAAGAAAGAAAGAAGAGAAAGAGGACAGAAAAGGAGGGAAGAGAAAAGAATGAAAAGAGAAAAGGAGGGAAGAGAAAAGAAAGAGAAAGAAGGAAGAAAGGAGGGAAGAGAAAAGAAAGAAAAGAAAGAAGAGAGAAAAGGAGGGAAGAGAAAAGAAAGAGAAAGAAGGAAGAAAGGAGGGGAGAAGAGAAAGAGAGGAAGGAAGGAAAGAATGAAAGAAAGAAGAGAAGGAAAAGAGAAAAGAAGGAAAGAGAGAAGAGATGAAAAAAAGGAAGAGAAAGAAAGAAAAAGAAAGAAAGAAAGAAGGAAGAAAGGAAGAAGAGAAAGAAAGAAGAGGGGAAGAAAGAAGGAAGGAAGGAAGATGAGAAAAGAGAGAAGGAAGAAAGAAGGGAGAAGATGAAGAAAGAAAGAAGGAAGAAGGGGAGAAGAGAAAGAAAGGAAAAAGAGAATTTGAGGAGAATCACTTGCACAAAATGGAATACGTGAGCAAATGAAATCAAAAGATGCTAAAAATCATGAATGTTAGTCATGAGCATTTTCCTCTATTTCACAAACTTTCTCGAAGTGTATGAAGGAGTACTATTAAGAACCATCATGACCATGAGAAATCAGGTCATGTTCATCTATGTAAAAATGGAATGTGATTTTTTTTAGATTCATTATAATGATACTTGTGATGTTTGTTCTTACCTCCCCCCCCACCCCCATGGATCGTTTTTGTGGATCTTCTCTCTAGGTGCAGGATTCTCATGGTTTGCTAAGAAGATTATATGAAGTAAAGAGCTGAAAGATTTGAAGATCGAAGAGAAGCACTAACCCCCGTGGATCGTTTCTATGGATCTTCTCTCCAAGTATTGATGTTGAGGGATTATATGAAGTAAAGAAAGAAGCTTTGAGGGCCGAAGATAAAGAGTACCCCCCTGTGGATTGTTTCTGTGGATCTTCTCTCCAGGTACAAGATTCTCATGATTTGCTAAGATGATTATATAAAGTAAAGAATTGAAAGATTTGAAGATCGAAGAGAAGCATTACCCCCCGTGAATTGTTTTTATGGATCTTCTCTCCAGGTTGGCTGGTTGATCTTATTATATGAAGTAAAGTTGCAGTGGTTGAAGGCCGAAGTAAAGAGTATCCCCATGGATCTTGTTTGTGGATCTTTCCTCCAGGTTTTGATGTTAAGGGATTATATGAAGTAAAGAAAGAAGCTTTGAGGGCCGAAGATAAAGAGTACCCAACGTGGATCATTTCTGTGGATCTCCTCTCCAAGCTGCGATTGATTTTTCGAGATATTATATGAAGTTATTGTGGATTTATGAAGTAACGACAACTATTTGAAAAAAGCTTGAGGACCCAAAGTAAAGACCGAAGACCTAAAGTGAAGAACGATCCACGAGGACCGAAGGTGAAGCTTGTGGGCGTCTTCACGCACTGTAGCAGGAAGTCTATACTGTATTACCTGATCCACACTATAGCAGAGTTTCCATTTCGTATTGTCTAGACCGCACTGTCGGGGTTTATTTTGAGTTGTATCATTGATTTTGTATGCTGATCATTGGATGTAAATTGTTGGACCATTATTATCGAGATCGGCTATTTACTTTTAGCATTGTATATTTCGTTCTATATCTGCAATGACTTCTTCCCATGCACGTGAGCTTTCCCTTGACTCTTGGGAGGGGGCGGGCCTATGACATAGATGACGACCACCATACAAGGGGTGATACACCCAACGTGCAAACGCCGCTCGCCAGACGAGGGGGATGATGCACCCCTGATCCAACCCCATGTCGCTCTCCCTTCCTCATACCTTCCTTCGCTCTCCGACAACGGGGGTATATCAGGTTTTGAAAAAGTGGAGAGAAACACATCAATTTGATTCTTCGAATCGAATTCTTGCTGCAAGTTGATGCTAAGTTGAAAACTTTTATTTTTAGATAAGCATTTTTACTAAAATAGGCAATATTATTTCTAGTTTTGGTAACTCATATAGGGTCATCTTGTGAAGGTCATAACTTGGTGTGTAGTGCAAAGTCTTTAGCAAAGAATAGCTTCTAGGAAAGCTCTTATCTTCTATTTTCATCCCTCAAAAGATCTTGGCAAAATAATGTCTGTGCTAAGAGAAATAAGCAAAACATTGAAGGTATGTCATTTCAATGACTAGAAATTTCTATAGAAGCAAAGTTCTCAGTTTAAGCAATCATTTCTCAAATTTTGGAGAAGCATTGAGTTAATGGTGATCATAGAGGTTGTGTAGTGCCACATTAATTCGTTTATTTTGATGTTTCATACATCAACACCATCCATATTCATTCGTTTCAAGAAATGATTTCCACTTATGCATCTCATTTGTATTTCTCACATTCATGGGAGTAATTGAACTATTCATCATCTTCAAATGAAGAATATTATACATTTCATAATGGTTTCCTTTGCTTTCAACATAAATTATGCATTAACCAAGCTTTTAATGATTTTGTAATAAAAGAAATGCATGATCCATCTTACATGGGACATAGGGCATACAAACCACCACATCTGCTTGCAAACATTTTTTCTTCTAGTTATATATAGAAAAAGATATTGCACTATGCTTCCAAATTGCATTGTACATCATGTAAAATGCCATAAAGGTAAAGCATTTGGATTGTTAATGCCACTTCCCCTTCTAAACAAACCATGGGAACATATTTCTACGGATTTGATTGTTGGAGATAGACGTCTGTAGAAGCACGCGAACATCACAAGGAAGAAGAAGAAGCTTGGAGCACAAACACACAATACTGAATGTATTACTAGAGAATGTACAAAGATAAGTAGCCCATTAGGGCGATAGGCGTATATACAAGCCGGGGGAAAAAAACCTCCTAAAGAGGAAAAAAGTGCCCTGGCGGTCCTAGAGTGTTCACACACATCACTACCTAAAATATATCAACAAATCCCCCCTGGGAGCGATGTAGTGAACAAGTAGCTGGCACTCATGTATAAGGAAGTGCCAAGCTATGTGGAAGTCACTCCACAAAAGGAAGTAAGCCCAAAGCTTTGCGGAAAGCTTCAAACTTCTCCCTGGGCAGAGCCTTTGTGAAAAGGTCTGCAATGTTCTCCTGCATGGGCACATATGCCAAGCTGATCTCCGGAGCAGAGAACCTCTTCCTGACATAGTGATAATGCACCTCAATGTGCTTAGTGTGAGCATGGAACACAAGGTTCCTCGCAACTGCCAATGCGCTCTGACTGTCAGTGAAGATAGTGGTGGCAGAATTCTGACCAACACCCAAATCAGCCATAAGGCGTCTGAGCCACACACACTCAACAGTAGCTGTGAAAGCTGCCCTATACTCAACCTCACAACTCGAAGTGGCCACAATAGGCTACTTCTTGCTCAACCAAGATATACATGAGCTACCAAGCATGAAGCAAAAGCCACTAGTGGACACATGAGTGTCACAGCAACCAGCCTAATCAGAGTCAGAAAAAGCATGCAAATCTGGCCGTACTGATCCCCCCTTTGGGATAAAACAACCCAAGTAGCTGAGTACCAGTCAAGTAGCAAAAGATGCGCTTAACTGCCTGCCAATGCTTGACTCCTAGGCAATGCATAAATCTGCTCATCTGTGAGACAACAAACTGAATATCTGGCCGAGTAATGCATAAGTAAATCAAGCATCCAACAGCCTGCTGATAGAGAACAACATCAAATGCATCTCCAGCATCATGAAGACTCAATCGTAAACCTGTCTCCATAGGAGTGGCAATAGGCTCACAGTCTTCAAGGCCAAAACGCTGCAATAATGTGTCAATATATTTCGTTTGACACAAAGCAATTTCACCATTAACTTGCATAAACTGAATGCCCAAATAGTGATGCAAATGCCCCAAATCAGACATCTCAAATGAGGCATGCAAATCAGCCTTAAAATCAGCAATATGCTTCTCAATAGGACCAATGAGTAGCATGTCGTCAACATAGACAACGATGATCAGTTGCACATCATTAGCACGCTTAAAATATAAGGTGCTTTTAGTTGGACTGTTCTGAAAACCATGTGCAATCAGATAGGCATGTATCTTCTCATACCAGCACGTGGTGCTTGTTTCAGAAATGCAGTTTTAATGTCCAACTGATGTACATTCCAACCATGATGGGCTGCAAGTGCACAAATGCTCCGAACAGTAGTCATACGGCATGTAGGTGCAAAGGTCTCATCAAAATCAATGCCTCTTTCCTGCGCATAACCCTTTTCAACAAGCCTAGCCTTATACCTGTCAACTATACCATCAGGTTTATGCTTCGGCTTGTATACCCACTTAGTGCCAATGGCCTTCTTGCCAGGAGGCAAGTCACATAAAGACCAAGTACCATTCTTCATTATTGCATCATATTCAGATTGCATAGCAGCCATCCAATTTTCTGAATTTTGTGCTTCATCAAACGAAACAGACTCATTCTCATCACAGAGATTAGATGTAGCCATAGCATAGCAATCTCATGCAAAAGAGGCACTATGAGAGCCTGAACGAGTACGATATGACAGAGGTGCATCTAATTTGCTGTCACGCAAAGTCTGCACCAGCCATTTTGGCATAGTTTTTGCCTGCTCAATATCAGCTCTCTCATCAACTAGTGCATCATGTAAATCTGCATCAGAAATGGAATGATCTGCATCATCACATGAAACCTGCAAAGGCTGAGAAGTTGCCTCATTAGGACCAGCACTAGATTGTCCACCTGTAAAAAGAGGCATCAAAGTATCATACATGTCTTTGGAGCTAATAAATGTCTCCTTAGTACATGAAAGCAATGGCTGAATAACATCTTCCACAAAAACAACATCATAGCTAACCAAAATGCATTTAGTCTGTGGATGATACAGACAATAGCCTTTAATTTCAGAACTGTACCCAACAAAAATACATTTTACTGCTTTATCATCCAATTTTCTGCGATGTTGTTCAGACACTAATGTGTATGCCAAACAACCAAAACCACGCAGATTAGCAACAGATGGCTTGCCATCATGCCAAGCCTCATATGGAGTGATAGACTACAGTGCTTTAGTGGGATACCTGTTCAGTACATATGCTGCAAACATGACAGCCTCAAGCCAGAAACTATGAGGTAAAGCCTGACTCTTGACCATATACCTTGCCATCTCCATGAGAGACCTGTCCTTCCGTTCAGCAACTCCATTCTGTTGAGGTGTATACGGCACTGTACACTGGTGTTTTATCCCACGTTCAACTAGAAATGCATTAAAATCAGAACAGAGGGTGCCCATATTACATGCTGACAGATTTTCAGCCAAAACCAAAACCTGTTTGAAGCACATGAACACTTCGGACTTTGCCTTCAATGGATATACCCATGCATGCCTGGAAAAATCATCGATGAAAGTCACGAAGTAAAGATAATTCCCAAAAGAAGGTGTCTGCATAGAACCACAGACATCACTATGTACAAGTTCCAATTTCTAAGTAGCCCGAACTGAACCATCTTTTGGAAAGGATGAACGCTGCATTTTGCCCAAAATATAGCCTTCACAAACATGTTTTCCAGGTGCCTCAAGTTTGGGCAATGAGGACACCATTTCAGATTTCTGCAAGCATAGCAAACTAGCAAAATTCAGATGACCAAAGCGTGCATGCCAAAGCTTTGCATTTGACATAGCCTGCGAATCATTTACTGCACATGCCAAATCATTTACAGATCTTTCATAGTCTATGAGCTTATATAGCCCATGACATAAAATTCCAGAAGCAATAATCACATCCCCATTTGACATATCATGAACTGTACACCTATCATCAACAAATTTCACAACCAAGCCAATCTTGGCTAATGCAAAAACTGATAACAGGTTCTTTTTGATCCCTAGCATAAATAAAGCATCTAACAAAGTGAAAGAACTACCATCAGCAGTAGTCAAAATGATCTTACCAACTCCCATAACAGGATAAGAGGAGTTTTTGGCGCATGTAACAGTATTCCCTGTAGGCACAGGCTCGAGTGAAGAGAAGAAACTGCGCTGCAAGGTAATATGTTTAGTCGCCCCACGGTCAAAATAATACCAAACATCTGAGTCTACTACAGACATGCACTGCTCATGAGAAGATGGGTCAAAACTGCAGATAGTAGTAAACGCCCATTCTTGTTCCTGCACAAGATTCGCAGACTCTGCTTTTGGTGTAGAGGCCTCTGCAACAACCATTCCAGCCTCTTTCTTCTTTGCCTCTTTAGCAGCCGGTTTTGGATAGTTCTTTATGATATGATCATTCCCTTTACAGTACTTACAAAACAATTTGTGCTTTTATGATTTCTTCTCATCTTTATCTTCCTTCTTCAAATATGCAGAATTAGCAGATTTCTGCTTACTACTTGAAGAGCTCCATTTTCCTTTGCCCTTCTGACTAGCTAGGAAAGCTTGATCTGCAACTCGCATAATGGACCTGTTCTGCCTAGACTGATCTTCCTGCAACAAAACAGAGACTAACTCCTCAAATGATAAGGCATTCGGATTGTTTTTCATCATCAAACGAAGAGTAGAAGCAAAACTCTGATATGAATTAGGAAGACCATTCAGAACGATCTGTACAAGTGAGCTATCTTGTATAACCTCATCAGTAGAAATCAATTGTTCCTTCAAGTCTTTGATCTTCGTTAGGAAACTGTCCATAGAATCACCTTCATTCATGTGCTCACTCTCCAACTATTTTCGGAGGTAAGCAACACGAGCCTCATTCCTAGCTTGGTACAATGTGGTAAGTGTATCCCAAGCATCCTTAGCTATTATGTAAGAGCGAATGTGAGGAATAATGGCATGTCTGACAGATAAAGCTATCAATGCATGTGCTTGGGCATCTCTGCCATCCTAGTGAATCTGCTCTGCAGTAGGTGCAGCAGAAACAACAGCATGAACAAGAATCTGCAGAATATCGTCTCCGACAACATCTTCATCAGCTCCAGCACCTGTATTTGCAGTACTTGTAGTCAGAGGTGTAACATGACGTCTTTCAACACCCTGCACAATTTTCCAAAATCCTTTTGCAACCAATACATGTCGCATCATATAAGCCCATAATGGGTAGTTGGTACCATCCAACTTATCCTCAACAGCCAACATACGGAATACATCACTACTTTTAGCCATGGCCGGTGACTAAAATACCTTGATGCAGAAAATTGACTGTATCTCAAAAAGTTGAACAGAAATCCCCACACGAGTTCTGCTAGACCTGTAGCAAACTTCGAGACGCTTAAATTGGCGAACAAAATTTGGTATATACCTTTGGCACAAAAAGATGAAATAGCCTGCACAAGCACTGCGATAGTGCATTCAGAGGCCAAAACATGTTGATTATGCTCACCAAAATTTGTGCGATTCTGAGACTGCAAAATGGTGGAGTGTCGACGGCACCCTAGATGAAGCGAAGACGTGCTCTGATACCAATTGTTGGAGATAGACGTCTGTAGAAGCACGCGAACAACACAAGGAAGAAGAAGAAGCTTGGAGCACAAACACAAAATACTGAATGTATTACTAGAGAATGTACAAAGATAAGTAGCCCATTAGGGCAATAGGCATATATACAAGCCGGGGGAAAAAAACCTCCTAAAGAGGGAAAAAAGTGCCCCGACGGTCGTAGAGTGTTCACACACATCACTACCTAAATATATCAACATCGATCACTAGTTTTCTTATGACTTCATCCCTTAATGATATGATTTGGATGATAGTTGATAGGATAAACAAATATGCATATTTATTCCATGTAAAAAAACCTTGCCTTCACCTTAGGCTGCTAAGTTGTTCATTAAATGTAATTTTTTCAAAACATGGTTTTCCGAACATGTTTTCTAACGGCGATCTTTGTTTTTGCAATCATTTTTGGGTTGCATTGTTTCAACATTTTGTCTCTAAGATAGATTCTACTTCTATATCTCATCTAGAAAATAATGGGCATAGTGATGCTACAAATAGCACTATAATTGATTTATTACATTTTTATTCTTTGGATAGTCCCAGTAATTGGGATGAGAAATTGTCATTGCTTTAATTCTCTTAGAATAACACAACACATACAACTTTTGGCCATGAAACTTTTGAATTTGTTTATGGTAAAAAGATTCGTACTCCCATGTCACTCACTCAAATGGATTTTCCTATGGATAACACTATTGCTCAAGTTCACATTTCTATACTTCATGATTTCACAAGAACATTAAGCAAAGTTAAGAATGTTATACACATAATCTTAAAAAGAAACAATTAGTAGAAGAATTTAAGGAAAATGATTTAGTGTGGTTACATATCATTAAACAACATTTGGAAAATATTCTATAGCATCCTAAAGTTAGACTTGCACCACACTATTATGGACCATTTCACATTATTCAAAAGATTAATGATAATTCATTTAGATAAGATATACCATCTAATTTGAACATACACAAATCATTTCATATTAGTTTACTAAAACCATTAAAAGCCACTTTATTACTCACTCCAATTCTTAATGATCCTCCTTTTCTTGAAGACGAATTTGAAATCTTAATTTCTCAGAAAATAATAGATTATGATGTAATTACTAAACATATAGATACTAAATGTCACAAATATTTAGTTAAGTATACAAATCATTCTATTGAAGAATGTATTTGGATACATTAGAATTCCATAACACCTCATTATAATCACTTAATTTCTGTATATCATTCACATTCACATTAATTTAACTCCTTGGCAATACATTTTCATGCATGTGTTTTTACATGGAGCATGCTTATTTTGTTGAGTGATGGGACATATGATTTCACCATCCATGTCTATTTTATTTATATCAATTGAGGTCAATTGCTTTTTCAACTAGGGGTATGTAATCACTTATGCAATGTTGAATTTTGGAGTTTAATTAATTGAGTTATTAATGTGTTTATTGTTTTGATATAGCAATTGAAGATTTGTGAGGGCATGGACATTTCAAATGTGTCTGGACACGAATAAGAGGAATTCTAGTTTATATATATATATTGTAAATAAAGTCCCACATAGAGGGTTCTTTCTAGAAAAGTAGTAAAAATAATGGTTAAGATCAGGATCACTATAGATCGTAATTTATGTAAATAAAAGATAGGGCTCTCTAAAGAGAGCAACTTTTTACTTTCATGCCCACTTTTCAAAGTGTGATGCTCATTGTAATCTCTGTTTTTTATGTAATAAAAATCGTATAAATACATGCACTTTGTAGACTTATCGAACAAAGTTGTGGGGAGGAGATTGCATCCAACCTTTTCTACTATCCCATCTAGTGCATATCTGTGTTTTTTGTGTATTTCAATTTTTGTACTCTCTGAGTATGCATGTACATTATATCTTGCAACATCCACAAATCTATTTAGAGTCACCATATCTTGAATTCATTCGAGATTGATGTCCATATGAGAACAAGCCATTTCCAAAGACTCTCATGTAGTGGAGAGGACCTTGTATATTCTAATTTATTGATAAAGTTGTAGCATGTACCTTCTAAGAGAAACTTCTTGAGTGTGATCCAATATAAAATTATTGCTTAGTATAATGCGCACATGCAACTACCATCTATGCATCAACCCTGTGTTTTCCTTTGTAAGAATAGTTATCATGTCATCACTATGCACTAATATAAGTGTGGTATCATAGAATACTTTACCATAAAGCGCCATGTTTGCTAGTAGAAAAGGCCTACATGTGTTTAGTTTTATCAAATCCTTGACAAGTAATTTAAGTCAAGTTTTCTACTTTTCTTTTCAGAAAGGTCTTGTATGCCAAAGATAAGAGACTTAGAGAATGGAAGGCCTTCCAATTATAGAGGGAGGAAGAATTGAAACATAAACCAAATAAAAGATCATAGAATTGTAAACCAGTAGTGAGCTAATTAAAGAAAATTACTAGTATTTGTTATGTGCATTTACCAAGTCAAATAAGATATAAATTCTAGAACAAATCAAACTTTTGTTTAGTTTTTGGCATTTTAGATGAAAGAAAGGCTATCAATGTCACTATCTAGAAACCAAAGACTTTATAGTAAGCATAAATGTATTATTTAATATGAGAACTTCATGATACACATCCAAAGACATGATCATGATGCTCAAGAGCCTAGTCATATGTATAATGATCAAGAAGATATTGAAGACTTTGGTTCATTTTATTTATGTATTCTTAAGTCACTACAACATATAAGTCCTATACTGATGCTAACCATACCGACAATCATAATCTGGCATTAGTATGACCATTGGAAATGTTTGAGAAAACCACCCAATCCATACCGACCATCATTTGAGCGTTGGTATAACCAATGAAAGGTTTTCACCAGTATAAGCACCAGAAAGGCACACCGTCGATATATGCACTAATATATGTGTCAGTATAAACATCTCTATATGCATTGGCATAGGTGTTGGTAGTCTCGACAATATATTGATTCTCATACCAATGCATATCCTAATGGTGCATTTTAATAACCCGAGAGAAAAAAGTCGACACTCCTCTAGTTTGAAGTAGGATTTGTTATTGTCAAACTTGCATGCATACATTGTGCTCATCCACTTGCATTCCGCTCCTCTTGTGCACACACACACACACACAAATCTCTCTCTCTCTCTACACACACACACACACATCTCTCCCTCTCTCTCTCTCTCTTGTATCTTGGTAAGTGATTCATGCAATCTTTCACCCTCTCTCTTTCTCTATGTTTTTGCTTTCCTAATTTCTCTTTCATGTTATTTTGTAGGAGCTTTTTGGCATCGCGTTTTTGTAATTTGACAAGAGATGACTTTGAGTGTGCTTTTATGAGAGCCATCCAAAGGAAATAACATCGATGTAAGTGATTTATATACATGCATGTATTGTTTTTTTCTTTATGAGAGAGAGAGAGAGAGAGAGAGAGAGAGAGAGAGAGAGAGAGAGAGAGAGAGAGAGAGAGAGAGAGAGAGAGAGAGAGAGATACATATACACATGCATACTCATGTATTTGCATGCATACATACACACATGCATATGCATACATACATACATATACAAACACATATACATACACACACATGCATAAACACACATACATACACATGCATACACATACATATGCATAAACATACTCTCGCATGCATACACACATAAGAGACACACATATACATACACACATACACACATATTCATACATAGATTTTTTCACACATACTCATATATATACATACACACATAGACACACACATATACACACACACATGCACACATACACACTCTTGCATATGCATGCATACATACACACATGTACATGCACACACATAAACATACACATGCATATGCATACACACATGCATACACATATGCATACACATACATATGCATGCACATACATATGCATACACATACATATGCATACACATACATATGCATACACATACATATGCATACACATACACTCTCACATGCATACACATGAACTCTCATATGCATACACATAGATATGCATACACATACACTCTGACATGCATACACACATAAGAGACACACATATACATACACACATACACTCACATACACACAAACACACATATTCATACAAACACATTTTCACACATACACACATATACACACACACACTCACATGCATACATACACACTCATACATATTCATGCATATGCATGCATACATACACACATATACATACACACATGTACATACACACACATACACATACACACATGTGTATGCATACATATATAGACACACATATATGTACATGCATGTACTTACATATACATACATGCACATACATACACATCTGGACACACATACTTACATGCATATATACACACACAAAAGAGACACACATATACACACACGTAGACACACATACACATACATAGAAATGTACATACACACATATACAGATAAACACATACACATGCACACACATATACATACATACACATACACATAGATAGACATTACATAGATAGACATTACATAGATAGACATAGTCACATACACATATATACACATGCATACTCACATACACACACATATACATACACACACATACACATATATACATATGTTTTAAAGTTAGGATTTTAGGATTAGGGTTTTAGGGTTTTACATACATGCACACATGCATACACACATATACACATACATACACATACACATGCACACACATACATACATATGCATACACATAGAGACACATAGTCACATATACACATACACATAGACATACACATACATACACACACATACATACATACGTATACAAATTGACACACATAGTCACATATATGCATACACATAGACACACATGTTTTAGGGTTAGGGATTCAGGATTAAGGTTTTAGGGTTTTACATGCATACACACATATACACATACACATATATATGCACAAATACACACATATAAATGTTTTAGAGTTTTTATATACATACACATATGTATACACACATATACACATATAAACACATATACATACACACATGCACACATATACACACATATACACATACACATATATAAACACATGCACACACACACATACACATACACACATCACATATACATACATACATACATACCTACATGTACATCTTTTAGGGTTAGGGTTTTAGGATTAGGGTTTTTTGCTTTTACATACATACACACATGCATATGCACATGCATACACATATATACACACATAAAAAATTAGGGTTTTTGAATTAAAATAAATATATGTAACTAAATATATGACATATATTAGTATACATAATTATACATGAAAAGAGCTAGGGTTTTTGCATACTTATGTGGATGATGCATGACTCCCCCAATTATGGTGAATGTTCAAGTTTATGGAATTTGAGTAACAATGGTTGTCGCCTATGCACGCCAGGACTAGAAGCACACTACTCCAAAGCACTTCGGAAAACTATCTACGAAGCACATCATAGATATCTCTGTGATGGACATGTCTTACATGAAGGGCGAATTTGCTGACAAGTGCAATGAAAAATGAAATCAAGCAATTGGAAGCAGCTATGGGAGGTAGGAACACCACTATCTAGCATAAAATGGTTGTCGATCTATCATGATCTCCCTTATTGGAGTGAGTTGTTGATCAATCATTTGGTGGATCCAATGCATATTTTCAAGAATATGGGAATGATGCTCAGGAAGACATTGATCAAAAAGAAGGAAAGCAAAGCAACAAAGGAAGGACTTTTTAGAGTGAGGTCATATGCAAGAGTTGTGGGCAATCACCAAGCCAAACAGAATAGTGTCGCTACCAAGAGGTCCTTGGGTGCTCGGCAAGATGGAAGGGCAACAAGTGAAGAAGGTGATTTTAGAGTTTCAAAAACCTACTAGGTGCATGAGCTTTCTAAAGACTACCTTCACATAGAATGATGATGTCAGAGGGCTCAAGAATCATGATTAGCAACAAGTTTTTATAGTTTGTACTCTTTGTGGCTATGAAAGATTGCCTTTCGGAGGATGTGCAAACAACCATTTATAAAATCAGTTCCTTGGTACAATGGATCTCTTCTAAAGAGATAATGAGAGATAGCATAGAGAGTATCAAACTCAATGCCATAGAGGTTATTTGCATGGAAAAGAGAAGTAGTTTCCCACAAGTATTGTCACAATTCAACTTCATTTGCTAGTGGATGTGGTTGATGAAGTTGCAATAGTAGCTAGGAACTGTCCACACTCGATGCATATTCTTCTTAGAGCCATTCATGAAGACATTAAAAGGGTTTTTTCATTGGAGAGCACCTCCAAAGGGCAGCATGGCAGAGGGGTGGCTCGTACAAGAGTCTATAGTATCCATACCATAAATTCTATTGATGTTGGACCCAAAAATACCTCGTTCATGGAGCAATGATGAAGATGTTCATCTCATAGGCGATGAGCCTCAAGGTAAAGGTGTGCAAAGAAAATTGGATGTAGTTTTTAGAGAGAAGGCAATGAAGTTTTTCATCATTACCTTGGAGCCCATGTAGAAGTTGTTGGAGAGGTATGAGCTTGCTAAGGAGGAAAACCCAAAGGAAAGAGCCCAATTTCGAAAGAATCTTTCCACTCCCTTTTCCCTCTTTTGGAAAGTCTTTGAACTCTTCCACTATTTTCAATGACCAGATGGCTAGATACAGTCGTTTACCAAGCAAAGGTAGCAGAAGAGAATATCTCTCAAGAAGAGGAGGAACTCGCAAAGGGGTGTGATTGGGAGTATTACAAATACGATGCACTATGGTCTCATGAACGACACTTTAAGATCGCATGCATTGACAAAATAGGTCTACTTTTGATAGTGAGGTGATGGTGAACTTTCTCCAAAAAAGTAGAGCTAGTGCAAGAGATTAAAATACTCAATAAGGCTAGCTTGCGTATTGTGGAGTGATCCAATATATCTTGAACCTAATGTTAAGGAGGTTTGACTACTTTTTTTTTATGTTAAATGGTTCAAAGTAGTCACCACTAGAAGAAATGCAACATTCAGGTGGGATAAGAGTGGTTTGCTTCAAGTGGACTCCACAAAGCTATGGTCGGATGAAAGAGACACCATTTTACTTCTTGAACATTGTGAGGAGGTTCTCTTTATGCCAGACTTGAAAGAACCATAGTTGCTATTTGTTTTACAAGTGTCTCCACGTAGTAGAAAAATTTATGAGGATGGAGTTGTAGAAGCAATTCCATGTGTAGTGGAATCTGAGATGCATGCAATAGTCGAAGAGGAAGACATCATTTTCCAAGAAGAAGAGGTCTTTGATGAAGTCAAGGTACACTAGGAGTTAACAGACGATATGTTATATGAGGAGGATGATTAGGAAGGGGCCGCCATACCAAGAGATCTAGAAGTCATCAATGTAGAGATAGATATCCTCTACATGTCAGATCTCCAAGAGGATGCTAGAATAGAGGGCTTATGAAGCAAACACTTGTACATACTTATTTGTGTTCACTTATTTGCTAGGTTTTTTTGCAGACTCCTATTTTTCTACATTACCATCATTATCACATGCTAATTATTTGAGTTTTCTATTGTAGAGCATGATGGGACCATTCAATCTACATTCCATGATAGAGGAGCAGTTTTTAGAGTTCATACCTAAGGTACCTCCCACTTATATGCCGCTGTATCATAGTATCAGATCACTCAGGGAAACACTCCCACTGACATCACTCCCACTGGTGGCACCCCATTAGCGGCACTCCCTTTGACGGGACTAATATTGTTGGTGGTACTCCATTCGGTGGGACTACTCCCACTGGTGGTACTCCCTTTGACAGGACTATTCTTGCCGATGGCACTCTTGGCTTTATGAATCCACCACAACCATCTTCTCAGCCATCCCCTAGTGGCTCCAATAGTCAACGTATGTGTTTGACACCAGAGGATGATAGAGGTGTTGGCCCATCTCCTCCGTCCCATCAATCTAGGTCACATTTTGGATGAGTAGGTTCCATAGGTGGATTTATGGGTGGCTTTGGAGCAGGTGGATATTATGGAGGTAGAGCAAGGGACACTCTGTCACCCACTACTATTCCTAGAGAAAGTACCTTAGATGCAGGTACACCACATAGTACACCACATACACCTTAGAGTGCTCATGACCATGTTGAATCCAAGGTGTGCCATATATGTGATGGAGCTCTAGTGATGAATGCGGCCGAAAAGTCCATGCATTAGTGCATATGATAGTTGTGCTCCATATAGTTTGGATACTCTATCATGGTCAAATGGAGTGAACTAGACAAGAAGTGCAAAAATTACATCATAGATGCAATTTATTACAAGTACTCACCAACATCTTGACACCCTGTTGTCAGCTCAAAGTGGATTCATCACATGACATGTGAGGTTATGTCCCATTGATGATTAGAGGCTCGTGAAGCTTTCAACGGAGGCTTATGAAAGCCTGTATGGCTAGATCATGAGGAGTGGGAGATGATTCGTGATCAGTAGCAGTAGACTTGTGATCGATATCATCAGCCGCGAGATGTGACAGCCAAATATCTAGATATGATCGGAGTGTCGCATTTGGGTAGTGATGGGTACAACACTATGCATCGTGAGTTTGTAAGTATCATTTGATTGATTGAATTTTCTTGTGTTAAGCACTTCATGTTTGTTGATCTCACGTTTTGCATATTTTTTGTAGGAGTTTTCTGTGGGTCATCTTTCGACACCAGTGGATGAGACTTATGGATATCTTCATAGATTGGTTGCATTGTTGGAGGACTTGGAGGGACGTGATGCGATCATTTGATGGGAGCCTCTATGATGAGATGAGCTTTTGAGATTGGTTTAGTGTTTTTTAGTTATTTTTTAATAAATATCATATCAATTTGTTTCATTTCATGAATGTGCTTTGTTGCAAGACTGCAAATGTAGATGTTTTGATCCCTTTGGGAATGTGTATGGCAGTGGTGTGCCACAATTTTGTATTTGGCTCATATATGGTAGTGGTGCACCATAATTTGGTATTTGGTTCATATATGGAAATGATTTTCCACATTTTATATTTGACTCATATATAAAAACGTTTTGCCACACTTTCATACATGGTTCATTTATAGAATATCTCTTTTGTACATGGTTCATCTATGGAATATCTCTTTTGTACATGGTTCATTTATGGAATATCTCTTTTGTACATGGTTCATGGTTTATTCTGCTCCTACATATCTCTTTTATGTTCAACAATGTGTTTTGCTTTATCAAATCATGTTTTGATTGTTGATCATCTAAAACCTAAATCCACAACCTCTAGAGTATATGCCACCTCGGTTTTCTGTGGGCATAGTGTATTGTCATTTGCTACACAACAACATTGTCATGGAATGTGGCCAAAATATCCTTGAAGCAGATGTGAAAATTTTTTCATTGCAAAAATAGGTTTGTTTACAGGTTTCACAGTATCTTTACGAAAAAGAGTTATGACAATGAAATTTCAGTTCCATCCATGCTCCAATCTGCAAGAACCTTGATTTTGTCTTCCAATCTCTTTCCAATCTGTGGACAATTCATAAAAGAGTAAAACATTTTCAAATCATGAACAATAGTGATAGAATAAGATATATATATATATCTATATGTATATATGGAATACAACTCTTACCTTG
Organism: Ceratopteris richardii; assembly: GCA_020310875.1. Lineage (NCBI taxonomy): Eukaryota > Viridiplantae > Streptophyta > Polypodiopsida > Polypodiales > Pteridaceae > Ceratopteris > Ceratopteris richardii. Next base: position 116,759,637 of record CM035440.1, on the reverse strand, counting down.
TTCCCTCGTATTCGAAATTTGAAATCATGAAGATCATCATATCCCATGATAAGTAAGTGCTCTCTCAAGTTGGCCAAGTTCCAATGTTGATTAACTAAAACCACCTCCATATCATTGTTTGGTAACTTCACATTAATTTCAAATGAAGCTAAAGATCCCTCCGAGCTTTGCAAAGGTATCCACTCTCCTAGTTTACACATCCAATGATCATAATAAAATCTGATGTACAATGAGATGCGATGTTTTAAATAGCAAAACCCTATACCTGTGTCACCAATTCTACAACGATATCTATCCCCTTTTGACAATCCTTCTACATAACCCCAGTTTTCCCCTAACAATCCTTCTACTACTTCGTATGTAATATCTTTACATAGGAACATTGTAGGAGTTTCTACAAAAGGAATGCCTTGAAATATGAAAACAAAGCAATGGATTGGTAGAGTCCAATGAAGACCTATTGATCTAAACACTTGTGTGAATTTCAAAGAGTTATGTATGTCCATCACCATCTTATGCTTGAAAGATGATATGGACCAAAAATCAGGTTTTGGCCACTCTAAACTAAGAAGAGAGTCAACTTTGATAATCTCCAACCTTCCATATTCACCATCTGTGGAAGGAACAATGTACTTGTGAGTGTAAAAGAAGATCCTTTCACGAATAAGTTTAGCAAGAGGTACATTTGGAAACACTAATGCCCCAATGTCTGCATGTAATGCTTTGAAAGTTCCTGTAAGACTATGAAGTGGTTGCTCTTCCACTAAACTAGAAGGAAATATGACTGTAGCAATGAAAAACATATGAGATGAGTAATTAAGACATTTAACACCATGAAGCATTGAAAAAATAGAAATACTCACAATGGATTGGATATCTAATTCTATTGGAGTTTTCTAACTTCATGGTTGAAACTGTGAAGACATGTTGTACAATAGCAACCATCCCACCATGTGTTTGCTGCTTGAAGCCTAAGAGCTTACCTTTCCAATGAAGATCCAAATTTCCACGATCTCGAACACGATGAGGACCAAGTCCAGATGGCTGCATGTACACCCATGCACCTTTGCAAAACTCTTGTGGTAGCCAACTTCCTTCCATTGTTTTGATGTTGTGGCACGTCATTGTGTGAACTTCATCTTTTGTTCTCCTACAAGCTCTAGAGCTTTCCATGGGAGTAAGAGTTGTTGTCATTGCTGCAGAAGTTGGGAGAATGGTAGGAGGAGAAACAACGCTTCTGTTGTATGGTATGGAGGGAATAGAGGTGAAAAATATGACTTTTTGGGTTTTGGGTATCAAAATGGGAGTTTGAAGAGGGAAAATAGAGTTTTTTGAGTTATTTTGAAAAAAGTCATTTTTTTAGTTCACAAACATGCACGGATTTTGAATTAGAAGTCAAAAATAGCACTTTTGACCCTGAAAAGTGATATGGAGGTCATTTAATGGTATTATGATGAGTTTTACAACTTTTAAAAAATTTTGAATTTTTGGGCCCAACCTGATTACGAGATTTCTTCTCTCTCTAGAAGACAACCCTGAACATAGAGGAATCTTGTTCCCTCTTCCCCCTTCAACCTAGTATTTTATAGGGTATAGACTATGGCCACCACCCTCTTCTGATTAGTCCATCACTAATCACTCCTTAAGCTAAAAGGCCCATCTAGGGTTCACCTATTTTCCTAATGGGGACATATCGATGCTTATACCTCATATTGATTCATATACCATCACTTATACCATTGATTTGCAAGTAAATACCGGCATGTATACCAATGAAAACATACTTAGATCTATATCGACACTTGTATCGGTGGTGTGGGGCATGTTTCATTGCATATATCAGTGCCCATACCGAAGTTTATACCACCGTTACTGTATCGGTGTTTATACTCATGCAGGGACTAAATTGCCCTCGTGTATTTGCACTGGTATAAGAGCTGGTATACCCCTCGTATGTTGTAGTGAGTCTTCGTGGAGCAAGATTTTGAAATTTGATGCATGGAGAAAATAGAAAGATAAAGAAAATATGAGAGAATATTTTTTAACACAAATAGCGAAGAAAAGACTGTCACCCCATGTTCCCTGAGTAGAAAAAGAGAAAGATATGTTCTTCCACATCTACTAGATGAAACAATAATGATAAAAAAAGGAAACACCTTTCAAAAATATTCTAGAGTGAGACATTGTTAGAGCGATTGAATATTTATAAAAACCCAATGCGACCATATATATATATATATATATATATATATATATATATATATATATATATATATATAGAGAGAGAGAGAGAGAGAGAGAGAGAGAGAGAGAGAGAGAAAGAGAGAGATAGACACACACACACACACACACATATATATATATATATATATATATATATATATATATATATATATATATATATATTATATATATATATATATATATATATATATATATATATATATATATATATATATATATATATATATATATATATATATATATAGACACACACATATACACACACGAAGATGAATATATGTCATATAACGCTAAGTAACTTTACGAAAAATCAAATCATAAAGATTGGTGCAAAGTAATGGATGAGAAAATTAACGCATTAACGAGAAATGGGAATCAGAAATCGTTGAAATATCCACCTAGAAGAAAAGTTATTGGATATAGATGGGTTTATAGATTCAAACGCATGAGTGATGGATAAATTGAAAGATATAAAGCATATCTTCTTGAAAAAGGATATTCATACCTATGGATTGGATTATAATAAAAAATTTAGGCGAGCTGCAAAGATTACAAGACTTTGAATTGTGATTGTTTAGGCCCATAAACAATTGGAAATTCATTCAAATGGATCTTGGGAATCCATTCTTGAGCAGACTCCATGAGGAAGTCTTACACGCACAAAAGAAAGTATATCTTCATCCAAAGCATCTTGACTATGTATCTTGACTATCTTGAGCAAATTTCATTCCATGAGGAAGACTACATGCACAAAACAAAGTATATCTTCAACCAAAGTATCTTGAGTGTGTATGAAAAAACAATCCAAATTATCTTAACTATGTATGCAAAATGAAAAAAAAAGAACTTAGGTTAGAAAAAAAGAAAAGCAAATAGATCATCATGTGATGAGAGATTGACGAAGATGTTCTTGTATATTCAATTATGCATCAAAGATTGACGAAGAGGTATGATGAACTGTGCATATGCGCAATTCTTACATTTAGAAAGCTGATAGATGGGCAATTTTTTTTTTTGTGTATGATGTATATGTACAACACATCAATCACAATGCATGTGAAACAGGCCTTATGATTAAAGGATGTGAATTTTCATAGTTTTTCCTACGTCTAAATACTTTAACCAATTGCATTTATGCAATTCATATTACTTATGCTTATTGAGGCAGAGGTCCAAAGTTCACGTAATTAATTTGGCAAGGTTGAACTAGTTCCAATCCAATCTATGAGTTGTAGCTAAGTCTAACTCCTGCTTTGTGGGATACCGGAGGTCTCACAGGTAGTATGTCCATTCATCTGCATAGTTGTACTTTCAAAATTAAAGCTAGAGGAGTAGATGCCTTAAATCTCCTTACAAAGAAAAAAAATTGATTACGTTTGCTTGTTTTTTCATCAGTGTAAACGTACGTGCATCTAAGTGCTTTCCAATGACCTTTATATTTCTTTTTTCAGGGTTTTTGATAACCTTAACGATGCATCGAATTCATTTAATCCATGAGAAAAATCTTTTACCAGGGCAAAATATCCCTTGTTTTTTACTGAATTAGATTGTCTTTGTAGCTTAATTATAGTCTTCTTTGATAGCATTACGAAACTGATGCACTCGTTATATATCTCCGTAGATTTCATAGGTGCAATTCAATGTGAGAGTCTTAGCATAGATAAATGATTCTTAGTGCATAAGAATATGTGTCATGTTGTATGTGTGATTGGAAGATCTATGCATGTCTATCCGTGAAACAACATTTGTATGCAATTCAATGTGAGAGTCTTAGCATAGATAAATGACTCTTAGTGCATAAGAATATGTGTCATGTTGTATGTGTGATGGAAGATCTATGCATGTCTATCCGTGAAACAACATTTGTATGCGTGCATGAGTGTGCAATGGCCGACAAAATCCTCTATTTGCACTTCTTTTATCTGAGCAACTTGCCGATACACGCTCTGACCATAGTTGTGCAATGATAACCCATCAAAAACAATGATTGCTTGCAAAGTTCTATGGTCATAATAGAGGCAATACAGAAGGAGTGGGTCTGGATGCCATTGTTGTGCGACATATTGCTGGGCACTTTGCGTGTGTGCGAGAGGGAGGGTGTTGCGATCCATCGTCTCGAAGAATCAATGTACTGCTTTGGCAGAGCCTGTCACGATGGGCTTGCTGGGGTTCTATCGTGTTGGCTAGTGGCATGGTCTATTGTCACACTGAAATGGGAGAGCTCAAGTTCTCGGGAGTTGTGAGTCCAGTAATTGGGCAGTTGCAACAAAGCATGTAGCAAAACCATATTCTGCAGTGGTGCGGGTGTTGTCATTAGTAAGCTTCAATCTACTCTTCCTAAAATCAAAAGAGTGGATTTTCAAAAAAATGTGAGAAGCTCTTTTGTTTCTTGTTGATATATTTAGGTAGTGATGTGTGTGAACACACTAGGACTATCGGGGCACCTTTTTCTCTCTTTAGGAGGTTTTCCCCCTAGCTTGTATATATGCCTATTGCCCTAACGGGTTACTTATCTTTGTACATTCTAGTGGTAATACATTTAGTATTGTGTGTTGAGCTCCACACTTCTTCTTCTTCCTTGTGCTATTCGTGTGCTTCTGTAGACGTCTAACTCCAACAATTGGTATCAGAGCAGGTCGCCGCTTCATCTAGGGTGTCGTCGTCACCTCTCCAATTGTAGTCTCAGAATCGCATGAATTTTAGTGAGCATACTCGGGGTGTTTTAGAGATCAAAACAACTTTGCTCTGTATGTGCCGAAATCGTGATGTGAGCTTGTTTCGGCCTCCGAATGCACTATCGCAGCGCTTGTGTAGGCTATTTCATCTTTTTATGCCAAAGGTATATACTAGTTTCGGTTTGCCAATATAAGCATCTCAAAGTCTGCTACATGTTTAGCAGAATCTGTCAGGGAAGTTCTGTTCAACTTTTTGAGATATAGTCAATTTTTTGCATCAAGGTATTTTAGTCACCGGCCATGGCTGAAGGTAGTGATGTGTTTCGTATGTTGGTTGTTGAGGATAAGTTGGATGGTACCAACTACCCATTATGGGCTTATATGATGTGACATGTATTGGTTGCAAAAGGACTATGGAACATTGTGCAGGGTGTGGAAAGACGTCATGTTACACCTTCAAATATAGGTATTGCAAATACAGGTATTGGAGCTGATGGAGATAGTGTCAAAGATGACAATATTCTATAGATTCCTGTTTGTGTTGTGGTTCCTGCTGCACCTACTACAGAGCAAATCCGTTGGGATGGGAGAGATGCTCAGGCACATGCATTGAAAGCTTTGTCAGTCAAACGTGCCATTATTCCTCACGTTCGCTCTTGTAGGATAGCTAAGGATGCTTGGGATACACTTACCACATTGTACCAAGTTAGGAATGAGGATCATGTTGCTTACCTCCAAAAATATTTGGAGAGTGAGCACATGAATGAAGGTGATTCTATGGATAGTTATCAAGGATTTGAAAGAACAATTGATTTCTACTAATGAAGTTATACTAGATACCTCACTTGTGCAGACTATTCTGAATGGTCTTCCTGATTCATATCAAAGTTTTGCCTCTACTCTTCATTTGATGAAAGGCAATCCAAATGCCTTGTCATTTGAGGAGTTAGTCTCTATTCTATTGCAAGAAGATCAATCTAGTTAGAACAGGTCCATCGTGCGTGTTGTAGATCAAGTTTTCATGGCTAGTCAGAAGGGAAAAGGTAAATGGAGCTCATCTACTAACAACATGAAATCTGCAAATGCTGCACATTTGAAAAGGAAGACAAAGATGAGAAGAAATAAAAAAAGCAAAAATTGTTTTGCAAGTACTATAAAGGAAATGGTCATATCATAAAGAACTGTCCAAAACTGGCTGCAAAAGAGGCAAAGAGAAAAGAGGCTAGAATGGTTTTTGCAGAGGCCTCTACACCAAAAACAGAGTCTGCTAATCTTGTGCCGAATGAACAATGGGCATTTACTATTGTTTGGAATTTTGACCCATCTTCTCATGAACAGTGTATGTTTGTAATAGACTCAAATGTTCGGTATTTTGATAGTGGGGCAACCAAACACATTATCTCGAAGTGTAGTTTATTCACATCAATTAAGCTTGATCCTACAAGGAATAGTGTCACATGCACCAACAACTCCTCTTATCCTATCATGGTAGTTGGTAAGATCATTCTCACTATTGCTGATGGTAGTTCTTTCACTTTGTCTCATGCTTTATTTGTGCCAGGGATCAAGAAAAATTTAATATCAGTTTCTGCATTAGCCAAGATTGGCTTGGTTGTGAAATTTATTGATGACAGATGTACAATTCATGATCTATCAAATGGTGAAATCATTATTGCTTCTGGCATTTTATGTCGTGGGTTGTATGAACTCATAGACTATGAGAGATATGTGAATGATTCGACATGTGCAGTACATGATTCTCAGGCTATGTCAAATGCAAAGCTTTGGCATGCATACTTTGGTCATTTGAATTTTGCTAGTTTGTTACGCCTACAGAAATATGAAATGGCATCCTCTTTGCCCAAACTTTAGGAAACTAGAAAACATGTTTGTGAAGGCTGTATTTTGGGCAAAATGCAGCGTTCCTCCTTTCCAAAAGATGGTTTAGTTTAGGCTACTCAGAAATTGCAGCATGCACATAGTGATGTCTATGGTCTTATGTAGACACCTTCTTTTGGAAACTATCTTTACTTTGTGACTTTCATTGATGATTTTTCTAGGCATGCATGGGTATATCCACTCAAAGAAAATTTGGAAGTGTTTATATGCTTCAAACAATTTTTGGTTTTGGCTGAAAATCTTTCAACATGTAAAATAGGAAACCTCCATTCTGATGGGGGGGGGATATATGTCTTCTGAATTGAATGCATTTCTAGCTAAACGTGAGATAAAACATCAATGTATAGTGCCATATACACCTCAACAGAATGGATTTGCTAAACAAAAGAACAGATCACTCATGGAGATGGTGAGGTGTATGGTTAAGATCCAAACCTTACCACCTAGTTTCTGGTTTGAGGTTATTATGTGTGCAACATACGTACTAAATAAGTGTCCCACTAAAGCACTATAGTCTATCACTCCATAGAAGGCTTGGCATGATCGCAAGCCATATGTTGCTCATCTACATGTTTTTGGTTGTTTGGCATATGCATTAGTGCCTAAACAACATTGCAAAAAATTGGATGATAAAGCAGTAAAATGTTTTTATGTTGGGTACACTTTGAAAAGCAAGGCTATCATCTATATCATCCATAGACTAAACACATTCTGGTTAGTCGTGATGTTGTTTTTGTGGAAGATGCTATTCAACCCTTACTTTCATGTACAAAGGAGACATTTGTTAGCTACAAAGACATGTATGATACTTTGCTGCCTCTTTTTATAGGTGGACAGTCTAGTGCTGGTCCTAATGAGGTGACTTCTCAGCCTTAACAAGTTTCATGTGATGATGTAGACCACTCCATTTTTTATGCCGATTTACATGATGCACTTGTTGATGAGAGAGCTAATATCGAGCACGAAAAAACTATGCCAAAATGGCTAGTGCAGACTTTGTGTGAAAGCAAATTAGATGCACCTCTGTCATACCATAATCTTTGAGGCTCTCATAGTGCCTCTTTTGCATCAGATTGCCATGCTATGGCTGCATCTAGTCTCTGTGATGAGAGTGAGCCTCTTTTGTTTGATGAAGCACAAAATTCTGATCATTGGATGGCTACAATGCAATCTTAATATGAGGTTATCATGAAGAACTATACCTGGTCTTTATGTGACTTGCCCCCTCGCAAGAAGGCCATTGGCACTAAGTGGGTATACAAGGTGAAGCATAAACCTGATGGAACAATTAACAAGTATAAGGCCAGGCTTGTTGCAAAGGTTTATACACATGAAAGAGGCATTGATTTTGATGACATCTTTGCACCTATATGCCAAATGACTACTGTTGGTAGCATCTGTGCACTTGTAGCTCATCATGGTTGGACTGTACATCAATTGGACATTAAAACAACATTTCTGAATGGTGGGACTTGCATGAAGAAGTGTATGTTTTTAAGCCCCGTGGCTTCGTGTAGAAAGGGCATGAAAACCAGGTGTGCAAGTTAAGAAAGGCTTTATATGCTTTGAAACAAGCACCACGTGCTTGGTATGAAAAGATACATGCCTATGTAATTGCACATGGTTTTGAGAACATTCCAACTGAAAGCACCTTATATGTCAAGCATGCTAATGATGTACTTCTGATCATTGTGGTGTATGTTGATGACATGCTACTCATTGGTCCTCATGAGAAGCATATTGCTGATTTTAAGGCTAATTTACATGCCATGAGTATAGGGCAGCTTTCAGAGCGATTGTTGAATGTGTGCGGCTCAGACGCCTTATGGCTGATTTGGGTGTTGGTCAGTCTTCTACCAACACCATCTTCATTGACAGTCAGAGCGCATTGGCAGTTGCGAGGAACCCTGTGTTCCATGCTCGCACTAAGCACATTGAGGTGCATTATCATTATGTCAAGGAGAGGTTCTCTACTAGGGAGATCAGCATGTGGCCACACAGGAGAACATTGTAGACCTTTTCATGAAGGCTGTACCTAGGGAGAAGTTTGAAGCTTTCCGCAAAGCTTTGGGCTTACTTCTTTTTGTGGATTGATTGCACATAGATTGGTACATATTTATACATGAGTGCCAACTCCTTGTTCACCACATCACTCCTAGGGGAATTTGTTAATATATTTAGGTAGTGATGTATGTGAACACACTAGGATGGACACTTTTTTCCCTCTTTAGGAGGTGTCCCCCTTGTATATATGCCTATTGCCCGAATGGGATACTTATCTTTGTACATTCTAGTGGTATTACATTCAATATTGTGTGTTGTGCTCCAACCTTCTTCTTCCTTGTGTTGTTGGTGTGATTCCACATATGTCTAACTCCAACATTTCTTATACTAGGAATAGAAAATAAAAGAAGATACAATGACATTACTATATTAAGTGCGTTTTCATTCTCAAAATGGATGATTTTAATAGAAATCTTGCCATGTTTGGTTGAAGTCTCAAAAAGAAAGAAAGAAAACAACAAAAAAGGAAAAAAGAGAAAGAAAGAAAAGAAAAAAAATCATTCGCTCTTAAAAAAATAAAAAAGCAAAAAAAGCACAAAGTAGAAGAGGGAACTGCTTTAGGATATGGCAAGGGCTGGCTCCTATTTGATGGTTACTAAATTGGGCCTGACATCAAAGGACAAGGCCTCAAGTGCTTGTCTAGGACTCTTTAGGATTTAACCTTTGATTTTCACCTTTCCTATGGAGAACATTTGACTAAGCAAGAAGAGTTGAAGAGAATTTTCCTCTATAGATGTTTCATCCTAAGGTGCATCTCAAATTCCTTCGAGAATGGTTCCATAAGGAGTGGTTTCCGTGTGGCTTGCTTGTTAGAAAATGTCAGCTTATGTCAGAAAATCGTGTGCTTGTAATTTTTGAAAATAAGGAAATGGCCTTCCAAGCCTTGCAAGCTAACCGTGTGTAGCGCACAACTTTATGCCTCTTCAAGTGGTTCCTAGATTTCATCCCAAATAATTCACAACTACCTTGATTTTTCACTTAGGGTGGAGCTCCATAACCTTCCATACTTCCTTCGTGGATCTATTAGGAGATCATTATGCCCATTGGCCATCCATTGGCCTCTAGGGAAGATCTCAATAGTTTCATCTATGAAGGTGCAAGATACTCATTCAACATAGGGTGGCATGCACAAATGTGCATTGAAGCGGATCTTAACTTGGATCTATCGTCTAAAATCAACATAGACATCAGTGAAGAAAAGTCTCCTGAACACAAAATAGTATACAAAATTTTGCATAATGCATGCTTTCACTATGGGGCAAAAGGCTAGAGGATCATAGAATTCCCATTGAGAAAAAGAACATTCCGAATGAAACAAGATAAGAAAAATATGCATGTTGTAGTTAGCAAAGTCACTATGACCCAAAGGGTTGATGCACGTGCCTTTGAAGAACATTCCTTGGTATTGAAGAAAGTTAAAGAAACAAAACTCGAGGGGCATAACTCTAAGGAATTCATAGAAGTGAAGTCCAAAAGGTGGTTAAGGGATGAGTCCCTCTGGCTCAATCACAAAAAAAAAAATCTTCCATACTCCGGAAAAGGAGATCAATATTTTAGATGATGGGGCTGAAATGAATCAATACCTGGTTGAAAAGGAAACCCTAGAGTAACTTTCCACAAGCAAACAAGGAAACCAAGAAGGGCACAACTCTAGCAAAGATGATGGATTGAGCACCACCAAAGAAGATAATCTTAACACCAAGACTTCAATCATTGGATCTACTATTCTTCATATCCTTTTGGAATCATTTGCAATGATTCTTTCACATAGAGGAACACTCCACATGGTTCAATTGGCAGAGCCCCCTCAAAGGACAAGCCCTATGCCAAGAACCCTCAACTTCAAGAAGAAAAGAGGAAGAGAAGTACAAGAAAAAGAGGAGAAGTCCTTGTCCAACAAAGATCTGTGCCTTAATCCATGATTGTTATTTTGTTCAATGTCATAGGGCTATCACATGCCTCAAGAGTGGCCATGATTTGTCAATGGCTTTGAGAGAAAACTATCAACGTAGAGTTCATTTTTCTTGAACAGATCAAAATGGATGATATTGAACCTCATAAGATAAAAGTATTTTGGTGTATGATTTGTGGTTCACCACACGACGCCTACAAGGAAGTACTAGCTCAGATATAGGCTTTAGGTCATCCTGACATGCGCTCTTGGTGGAGACTTTGGTAGACTAGAACCATCGTTGGGTTGATACTTCCTCTGAGCGCCCTCTCCATTTCACCATTGCATTAGTGTACGCACCAAATTTAGACACAGAAAGACTGCCTACATGGCATTATTTTGACTTACCCTTGGAGGTCATCCTATGCATGGACTTTAAGTCTACGAAAGTTTTGTTTGATAGATGGAACCAAAATGGGTGAATTATTGATGGTCTTGGGAAAAATGTATGGGACCAATTTAATCTCGACCATGATCTAGTGGAAGCCAAAGAGGAGCATGGTTTTCTCTTTGTTGAACTTGCAATCGGGCGTTGATTTGCAAAAAGCTATACTTGAGAGAAGCTATATTACATAGAATATCATTCATAAGTTGGATGTCTCCTCCTTCGCTGAATGTGTGGATGTAGTTTTCTTAGGTTATTATCCAATGGTTCTTATCTTTAGGACATAATTTAGAAATAAGAAATCTCCTTTTCATGCTCATCCTTCAACCTTCTCCCTTCCTTCAGTTCAAAAGATGATCTCCTCAACCTAGATTGAGGCCTTTAGCACACACGTCCCTCTAGCAAAGTGTTGAAAGTTGGTTGTCAAACAAATTCAATATTTCCTTAACAACGTTCATAAGGATATTCAAAGCACTTAACACGCCAAAAGGGGAAATTTATATCGTAAGATCCTCTATACCTACTGTGAAGTCAATATAAGAAAATCCCACCTCAAAAATGGCTCCAAAAAGTTAGAACCAAGATTAGATAGGAAGCATAAATATATAGAAAGAATCTGAATATTTATTATAAATATTGGTGAGAAGGGAAAGTAGATAAAACTACTCATGAATGTGTAAACTCTTGAATAAGAAGCAGCACAAGGAAGAGATCATGTACATAATTGATAGCCAAGGAGTGGAATGCACTATTGACGAAGAGAATAAAGAACTAATTATTTACCACTTCACTCAAATCCTAGGGGTATCCACTCTGTTGACTTCTCAAAGGTGTGATTACATGGCCACCATCTCTAGAACTAGAACCAAAAGAATTCCACAAAGAATTCCACAAATATTTGTGCATGTTCTTGATGCCCCCATCATCGTCATAGAATCTCTTCCCAATGGTAAAAGCTTGGGTATGGAAGGTCTCACCAAGAATTCTTTAACACGTTCAAAAGTTTTTTGATGAATCCATTATGCCTAATCTAGAAGGAAGCCCTCCACTTTGGTATATTTCTTGACTATCTCAATGAAGATGGACACTAAAAACAAAATGGAAAATTTTTTGCCTATCACTATGCTCCAAATTAGCTCCAACATCTTCATGAAGGTTCTTCCTAATTTTATTGTTTTCCATCTTTTCTCACGGATCAAGGAGAATATTCGAAAAGGGTTCATAAAGTATAGATCCATCCTTGAGGCCATTACTTATGTGTGGGAAGGCCTTGACTTTGCTAAGGAATCTTCTCAAAATGTCCTCTTCATAAAGATTGATTTTGGGCAAACTTATGATCACCTCGTGCTAGACTTCATTCTCCCATCATTTAAAGATCTTGATCATGGCTCTAAATTCATAAGGTTGATCTCAATGCTCATCGGAAATGCTTCATATTGAATTAATATCAATGTTCAAACCTCTAAGATGATTAGATTAAAGTGGTCTATTGGACAAGGCTACCATTGGCTCCACTTCTCTTTGTTATTTCCACCGATCGCCTTAGTTGCTTGGTTGACCATCAAGCCCATCTTAGATAGATCCATGCTCCTCTAATATTATCACCACTTTCTGGCAATGTCTATAAACATTTTTCATTGCTTTCAAATCTAGAATAAATAGCTCGAAAATAGATTACAAGGTGATATATGGTCAAGCTCTGCAATATCTTCTCACTCAAGGATATCTTGAACTCCTCGATGGAAAGCTTGAAATTCTGATGGCTTTTGATGTTTCCATGGGTGAGTGGTGGGATTGGGTTCTCACTAATCTTGATAATAAACTTGCTTACTTGAAGACTTGCAACGCAACCTAGAGGGGCATGCCATGGTGATCAACACGTTCCTTCTTTCATCAATTATCTATTTTAGGTGTTCTCAAGCCTAAAACACAAAGAATGTTTTAAGTTGGAAAGAACCTTCATAAATTTCCTCTAGACGGGAGAGCTTAATAGAAAAAGGAATGCTTAGAATCAAATGGGCCATTTGTACAAACCAAAAAGATTAAGAAGATAAAAAATTTTGGACATTGGGGGAATGGCATATAAACTGGTTGCCAATGGAATGATTAAAGTGTGATGAAACACGAAAGCTTCCTAGGGAAAATTGATCTTGAAAAGAAATCGTACGCTTTCCAAATGGAAGGGGCTTGATTTACTCATTTTGATGTTTTCTTCTTTTCTAGTGACCCCAAGTCGTTTGGAATCATTCTAGCCTTTGTGGGGACTTGCAATGAGATGAAACAATATGTCAAGATCAATAAATATTGTAAGTGGGCACTCAGGATTAGACAAAATGATTGTATTTGGTCCCCTATTGTGGGAATATAACAAATTAACTTTAACAACTTCCAAAGGGCAAAGAAACTATGGGAAAAAGGGTTTCATATGTGAAAGCTCTCTAGAATCAAGAGAGAAGATAGTAGATCAGATTTTAGGACATAGATCAACTAAGAGAGCTAAATATGGAGATTCGTTCCTATAAAGAGAGAGAGAGAGAATGAGTTCTTCGAAGAATGCAAAGAGCAGCCTCCTTCTCAGGAACAATCCTCCATGAATTGAAGAGATAAGATGGATCAATGGCAAAAAATCTAATAAGACATTGATTTTCAAGAAGTACTTGAATATTCATATTTCCCTAAACAAAAAATGGTTTTTGAACTAGCCTTGTATCAGATGGGAATTTAAGTTCATGGACGAGAGACATCCTCTCATAGAGAACAAAAAATAGGTTCTCTTGTGGAAAATACTCTACATTTTGAAGCTAATAAAATTTGTGGGGTGCCCTTGGTGGTGTATGCATTGCTCACATGGTAGATAAGTTCTTGGCCACCTCTTCTTTTTGTGGCTCAGGAGTCACTCATTCTAGTAGGCTCTCGCCATTATTTTGAGTTTACAAAGTCAAATCAATTGGAAGGAGGTGTTACTCAGAAATGCAATTTGTTGCCCTTCTACCTTGTGGAATGCTACAAGGGGGGGGGGGACTTTGGGAGATATGGAAAGATAGATGTAATGAAAACCTTGATGATCATCGGAAAGCTTCGTTGATTGGAAAATACTTTGGCCTTTCAGGCGAAAGAATATGTAATTGTAAGAAGTCATCTCTCTTTAGAAAACATAGAATTATTGTCATTAGGGGAAAAAGTGAGCCCTGCATGGGCCTTGTAAGGATCCCTAATTTTTAGGGATTAAAATGCTTAATTGAAAAGATTAGAGGGTCATAAAATACCACTAGTGGTTTTCTCCAATATAATAATATTTCAATTACTGTTATACTTGCATTATTAAATGAGAAACTGTATAGCCCTTGGATGCTTAATTTGAATGGTTTAGATCAAATCTGCTTGCGAATCTCTGACACTTCGTGGGACTCACGAATTCTCACGCCATCCTTTTGCAACAGTTCTATCTTGGCTCATCCAAGGGGCACACACAAATCGGGCTGATCTCTCTTTGTGGATCGTTAGATCTCTAAGGAATCTAAGGGACGAGCACGATTCCCGCTGATCACAAGATGGGAAAGCATATGATCCATGCGATTTAGCGTCGATCCGATGGCTTGCATTAAAAGGCGCTTGGAGATATGGTATGTGAAGGTGCCAAATATTATGAGCTTTTGGATGCAAAGTAGATCCAATGGCCATGGATTCATGCGTAGTCCCTTTTGAAGATTTGATTTGGGCCGTTTGATTCACATCTGGATCCAATGGCTACCATGAAAAGGCACAATTTTTGAATCTCTTTCAATCTCAGCCATGCATACAAAATGAATCGAAGGGTCTAAATGCATTCGAGCCTTGACTTTTGCTACTCAACATAAGCCGTTGGATGTTTGAGGCACCAAGGGCTCTAGTTGATTTCCAAGGATTTCAAAACCATTTGAATACCCAAAACCATGTGTGCTAGGTGGTTTTCTCCTCTTTGACCACACAAAAACAAGGGAGAGTCCTATGCCTAGCCTATGTGATTAAGGGACTACACTGTGTCCACCACCCTCTTCTCATTGGTCCATCACTAATCACTCTTTAATCTAAAACGCCCATGTAGGGTTCATTTTTTCCCGTAATGCTTTGAAAATAAAAAGATCAAAAGTAATTGGGCCACCCATAAGGGTAGAAAAAAGGATCTTTAAAGTTTTAAGTAACTCCCTCTTAAACATATGTTGTCTACCAAATTTTGGCCATTGCAATTGTTTTGCCTTTGGCCATCCTACGCCTTCTCAATGGGATACATGGGATCACATGGGCATTATGCTCCTTCATTGTACATTAATTTCTTTGCTTATTCATGCAATGGAGAATTTGCCTCGGTTAAGATTCCTACATTCAAAAATTAAAAATAAAACTTTTCAAGAAGTGCAAGCAAACCATCCCTTTTTATTATTGACAAAAAAGTTGAGGAATACACACACATACACATAGAGTTATACATATACATGCATATACATATACACACACATACACAAGAACATGCACATATTGATACATACATATACACTTATACATGCACATGCACATACATACATATACACACACATACACATGCACATACATACATATACACACACATACATATACACTTAGGTACACACATATGAATGAATTATATAATTAAAGTATTAAAACACATATACACATGCAAACACATGCGCATACCTACATATACACCTATACATGCACATACACACATATACACATAGAGTTATACATATACATGCATATACATATACACATACATACATACACATGCATATGCACATACTCATACACACATATACACTTATACATGCACATGCACATACATACATATACACACACATACACATGCACATACATACATATACACACACATACATAATTAAAGTATTAAAACACATGCTTAATATAAACAATAATAACAATCAATAGAACAAAACTCTTCATTACTTAATACCATACCATACACACAATTCAAAACATAACTGGAAAAAGAAAAAAAAAATATATATATATATATCAATGTAAATACATATATTCCAATGTCATAATCAACTAAAATCCTAATCATCATCATCATGATCATCATCATCATCAACAATATCATGATCATTCTGATATTCCTCATCCTCATCGTCATGATCACCCTGTGACGATCGAGATCGTCCCTCTTGTGTCTGTCTCTCCACCTCATCCATATTTGTCTCTCCATAATACTCCTGTGTTACATATAACAAACATAAATAAATAAAATAATTAAAACATTCATAAAAACAGCATAATTATATAAAATTTAAAAATACTCACAAAGGCATCAGGATGATCTTGCATATACTTGCTCAAACGCCGATATCCAAAATGTGTAGCATACTGGATCTCCTATTTTGTAGGATATCGGCCATAATCCTTCCGCTGTAATGAAACAAATAAAAAACATTAGTTGCTTGCATTTTAACTAAAATAAAAAATATACTCACAATAACACATATACTTACAAACGTAGCTACAAAACCATTATGGCCCATTTGGCCTAGGTGCGATGTGCGGTCTGACTCCACTCTCTTCTTTGCAGCAGCCTGTGTATTCAAGAAAAAAATACATAAATTAAATGTAAAAAATTACTAAAATATATAAAAATTATAAATATAAACTATTAATTTGTGTACCTTCTGCTGAGGAAATGACTCCTGAAGACGTAGCTGTCTACGAAAAAAATACCACGACTCAGGTGGTATGTTAGCTCGCCTCTTATTTTTTTCGACCATACAATATCTCTTGTTAATTTAATCTCAAATAGAAAAAAAAGTGAGAATACATACACATATATACACACACATACACATACACATACACATACCCACATACACATATACATGCAAACATATACGCATGCATATATGTATACATATACACATATACATACATATAACATAAACATACATACATATCCACATATATACGTACACACACATGCATGCATATACACTCATTCATACAAAATGCATGCATTTATCCCACAATAATATGTAGTTGTGTATATGTGAATATGTGTGTATGTGTAAATGTGTATATGTGAATGTGTGTATGTGTAAATATGTATATGTGAATTTTTTGTTTATGTAGATAATCAAATTATTAATATCAAATACCATTATTTGTAGAGTGTGTGTATGCATCATTATGTGTGTCTATGTATGCATGTGTATGTGTGTATGCATCATTACGTGTGTATGTGTCTATGTGTGTATGTGTGTGTGTGTATGTGTATGTGTGTGTGTCTATGAGTGTGTATGTGTTTATGTGTATGTATGTATCTATGTGTGTGTATGTGTATGCATGTATGTATGCATATGTGTGTGTATGCATATGTATGTGTGTGTATGCATCATTATGTGTGTATGTGTCTATGTGTGTATGTGTGTGTGTGTATGCATTATGTACGTGTATGTAAGCATGTGCATTATGTATGCATATAAGTATGTATGTATGCATATGCATATGCATTATGTATGCATATGTGTGTATGTGTGTGTATGCATTATGTATGTGTATGTAAGCATGTGCATTATGTATGCATGTAAGAATGTATGTATGCATATGCATATGCAATATGTCTGCATGTATGTGTATGTGTGTGTATGTCTCTCTATGTGTGTGTATGCATATATGTGTGTGAATGTGTGTGTACATGTGTCTGTATGTGTGTGTATGCATCATTATGTGTGTATGTGTGTGTATATGTGTGTGTATGTGTGTGTGTCTATGTGTATGTGTGTGTATCTATGAGTATGTATGTGTTTATGTGTGTGTATGTGTCTATGTGTGTATGTGTCTGTGTGTGTGTATGTATCTATGCATGTGCATTATGTATGCATGTAAGTATGTATGTACATTGTATACATATGCATATGCATTATGTATGCATATGTATGCATGTATGTGTTTATGTGTGTATGTGTCTCTATGTGTGTGTGTATGCATATATGTGTGTGTATGTGTGTGTATATGTGTCTGTATGTGTGTATGCATGTGTATGTGTGTGTATGCATGTGTATGTGTGCATGTGTGTGTGTATATGTGTGTGTATGTGTGTGTGTCTATGTGTATGTGTGTGTATCTATGAGTGTGTATGTGTGTATGTGTCTATGTGTGTGTATGTGTTTATGTGTGTATGTGTATGCATGTATGTATGCATATGCATGTGTATGCATGTGTATGTGTGTGTATGCATCATTATGTGTGTATGTGTCTATGTGTGTATGTGTTTGTGTATATGTGTGTGTGTCTATGTGTATGTGTCGCTACGCGTCTATGAGTGTGTATGTGTTTATGTGTGTGTATGTGTCTATGTGTGTGTATGTGCATATTCATTATGTATGCATATGTATGCATGTATGTGTATGTGTGTGTATGTCTCTCTATGTGTGTGTGTATGCATATATGTGTGTGTATGTGTGTATGTATGTGTGTATATGTGTGTCTATGTGTGTATGCATGTGTATGTGTGTGAATGCATCATTATGTGTGTATGTGTCTATGTGTGTATGTGTGTGTGTATATGTGTGTGTATGTGTGTGCGCGTCTGTGTGTATGTGTGTGTGTCTATGAGTGTGTATGTTTGGATTGTGAAGAGAGATGGTGGATGCAATCCAAAGATGAGTAGGTGCCGCTACAACCAGCTTCACACCAGCCAACTGAGACTTCAGAGTTGATTAGTAGACCCTTTGAGCTTCCTAAATCCACCAAAATATCAGCCAAGTACTTTGGAACATGTATCCCAAAAGTTTAAGTCAAGACCGACAAGTTGCGAAATGACTAGCTCCCAAAACTTGCTATTTTTGGACATACACCTGCTGGAAAAAATGAACAGTGCTCTCAACCTGGAAGGAATTAGAAAAATTCCTTTTGGGCATAGAAAATAGACTTAGCAAGCTTCCTATTCCAAGTTAAAACACTTCAAATGATGGACTGAGCACTGAGAACAAGTTTCATCAAGTTCTGGAACATTCCCACAATTCTCGGGGCTCTGCAGAGATAGACCAGTAAGTAGTAAAATGCAGATATCTCCAAAAGTATAAATCCAATGACCTTGAAAATTTATATGTAGAAATTAGACAGGGAGAGCTATCCAACGCACTTTAAAACACTGAAAAATGTTCAGTAAAACTCGCGATATGACCTTCTGAAGTTACTGCTCTGAGTGAGTATAGCAGAGAACAAAACAGAGAGGTAGATGATAATAAATGTATAGATTCACATATGATTACAACCACATTGGCAATGAATCTTTGCACAATGGGAGTAGAATGATAGAGCTATGGAGTAAGCTCTTCAATCTCTACAAAATGACATCAAGTGGTCACGTACAAGGCTTGCTAATCGCCTCTTCCTTCTTGCTCCTTTTATAGCTATTCTTGGAGGGAGTTTTGAATTCGAATTCGAATGGCTCCACCTAAAAGTGATCCCCAAAGTTAGGAGAGATTCCCTCAGCTCAAAAATTCGTGATTTTGGTAGTTGGAGCCACGAATTTGCTTTTACATCATGGATGAGGTAAGCCATCCTTTTACTTTTTTCTTTTTCCATTTACAAGAGATAAAATGTATTCTTTTACAAGAGGTGTTCACATGACTACTCATGTGACTTACAAATGAGGATAATATCAAGCATATCAAGCATGTAGGCTTGGGCAAAATGCACCAACAGCTCCCCCTCAAGCCTAACATGCTTGGCCTCCAAATAAGTCTTCAATTGTCCTTGATTTCCTGCAAACCAATCATCAACTTGAATCTACTTAACTTCGTACCATCAAGAGCTTTCGTCAACATGTCTGCACATTGCATATCTGTAGAGACGTAGGATAGTTGAATATCCTTGCTCATTAGCTTCTCTCTTACATAATGGTAGTGGACTTCAATATGCTTGGTTCTAGCATGGTATACCGGATTAGCTGCTAGATGTAGTGAGCTTGTGTTGTCACCAAAAATGTGAGGTGTTGAAGAATGAAGTCCAAGATCTGTGTACAAAGATTTTAACCACATGATTTCTTGAGTTGCATTAGCCAAACCTCTATATTCAGCTTCAGTAGAAGATAATGCCACGGTTGGTTGCTTCTTCGATGACCAAGAAATGATTTTTGAACCTGCAAATGATATATACCCTGATGTGCTTCTTCTATCATCTTTAGATCCGGCCCAATCTGCATCTGAGTAGACCTTTAGCTCAATATCTGAAGTAAATGAATAAAACAAACCTTCATTCATGGTCCCCTTTAGATACTTGAGGACTCGCTTGGCCGCTTCCATATGTGGTTTTCTCGGCTTATGCATAAACTGACTCAATATGCTAACACTATAGCATATATCCACCCTTGTGAGTGTTGCATAGTTCAAACTTCCAACCAAGCTTTGATAGCTTGTGATGTCTTCAATTGGCTCTCCTTCATAAGCACTAAGCTTATGATTTTGCTCCATAGGTGTACCTGCACACTTTGTATTTTCCATCTTGAACTTGACGAGCATGTCATGGACATACTTCCTTTGTGTGATGTATATACGTGAATCTGTGTAGATCAACTCCAATCCAAGAAAATAAGTGAGTGGTCCGAGGTCACTTATTTTGAACTCCTCCTTCATTTGACTCTTTACCTGTTTGATTCCTTCAAAATCATTGCTTGTGATAATAATATCATCAACATACACACATAAATAGATCACTTCAGATCCATTCCTCTTTATGAACAAAGAGGTATCCGCCTTGCTAGCTTTGAATCCTTGGTCCTGCAAATAAGTAACCAATCTGAAATTCCAAGCTCTTGGAGCTTGCTTCAATCCATACAAAGCTTTCTTTAGTTTGCATACATAGTTAGGATGATGTGCATCCTCATATCCAGGAGGTTGTGCCATATACACTTCCTCAGAAATCCATCCATTCAAGAAGGCATTCTTTACATCAAGTTGATAAAGATTCCAATTTCTAGATGCAGCAAGACTTATGAGAACCCTAATTGTAGGCATTTTTGCAACAGGAGAGAAAGTCTCCTCATAATCAATACCATGGGTTTGAGCAAACCCTTTAGCAACTAACCTTGCTTTGTGTCTATTTATACTTCCATCTGGATTCCTCTTGATTTTGTATATCCATCGAGATCCGATTATCTTCATAGATGGCTTGTTAGGTACAAGCTCCCAAGTGTCATTCTCCTTCAAGGCTTCCATTTCTTCATCCATTTCATTTCTCCAAGCTTTCTTGCTTTGTGCTTCTTCGAATGTGGTAGGTTCTTCATTGGTTGAATCCTTTGCAATGTAGATTGAGTGCTTGGTGACCAAAGAAGTATCATAACCAAACCTCTCTGGTTTCTTCTTCTCCCTCGAAGACCTTCTAAGTGGTTGATGTGAGCTCTCGGGTCCATATGTAGCATCCTGCATCTTTGCTTTACCTTTGTTCTTCCATAGCTTTAGTCTTTCCAAGTCTTCTAGGTCAATCTCCGAATCACTTTCTTCAATCTGCTTTGGCTCCTTTGGTTGAAGTGATGGAAAATCTTCATCCAAGTCATATGGCAGCTTCACTTTCCTGTCATCATCAAACCATGATTTGTTTTCATCAAAAATTACATCTCTACTCACAGAAAATCCTTTATTGGTTGGATTGTACAATCTATATCCTTTTTGGTTTTGATCATAACCAATGAATACACACTTCTCTGCCTTGGGATCCAATTTCCCTCTTACTTGAGAAGGAATGTGAGCATAGGCTAAGCATCCAAAGATTTTACAATGCTCTAGACTAGGTCTTCTTCCATTCCACACTTCATATGGAGTGGTTCCATCTAGTGACTTAGATGGAAGTCTATTTATGAGATATGTGGCTGTCGACACAGCCTCTGCCCATAGGTAGTTCGGCAATCCCTTTTCGTTGAGCATGGACCTTGCAGCTTCGACGATAGCTCTATTCCTCCTCTCTGCTACACCATTGAGTTCAGGTGTATACCTTGTAGTGACTTCCCTTTTAATGCCTCTTTCATGCAAGAAGGCATCAAATTCAGAAGAGAAGTATTCTCCTCCACCATCTGATCTGAGTCTTTTCAAAGTCCTACCTGTTTGATTTTCAACAAGAGCAATATACTTCTTAAAGCAATTAAACACTTCATCCTTGTGCTTCATGAAAAACAGAATGGTCCACCTGCTACAATCATCTATGAAAGACACATAATATCTTGAGCCTGATATAGATGGCTCCTTACTTGGACCCCACACATCCGTGTGCACTAGATCCAAAGGATTTTGATACATATATCCTTTCTTATTGAAAGGTTGTCTATGAGCCTTGCCGAGTTGACAAGCTTCACACTTATAAATCATGTGTTGCCTTGTGATATTAGGCAAACCAAGTACACTTTGGTCCCTGCAAATCTGTTTGAGTGTCCTCTCACCAATGTGAGCAAGCCTTTTGTGCCATATCTCCAACTCTGTTAGAGTTTGAGATCCATAGCTAAACAAAGCTATGTTCTTTGTATCTTCCACTTCAAAAGTGAAAAGCCTTCCTGTCTTTTCTCCTTTGGCAATCCTTCGAAAGCCTTGCCTTGGGTCTTCAACATATGCTCCAAATCGATTGAATCTAACCTGCAATCCTTTTTCAACAATCTGTCCAACACTTATTAAATTTTTGGTAATTGTAGGGACATACAAGACTTTGCTTAAGAGGTTCATATTCCCATCTGATGTCTTCACATTACCTATCTTCTCCACTGAGTGTTTTGTGTCATCTCCTGTCTGCACTTCATGCTTGTTATGAGGATCTTCCAAATCAGAAAGTAAAGCCACATTTCCTGCTACATGGTTCGAGCATCCCGAATCAATGTAAAATATGTGATCATCATCCTTACCCTTCTTCGTTGATAGATTCATAATCAATAATGAATCTTCTTGACTTTGGTCCTCTGCATAGTTATTGTAATCTCTTCTTCCTCTATGGCCACTTTGATAGTTGTTGTTGTTGTAATTGTTGTTGTAGTAGTTGTTGTTGTTGTAGCCTCCATTGTATCTACCTCTATTTGATCCATAGCCACCTCTATTGAATCCTCTTCCTCTTGAGTTCCTCGGGTTCTTGAAACATTCTTGAGTAGTATGGTTAGATAAGCCACATATGTTGCAAGGTTGAGATGATTGGAATCTCCCCCTGCCTTGCTTTCCACCTCTGCCTCTTCCTCTAGCTCTTCCTCTACCTGCAAAGTTTGCTTGGAAAGAGCTTCCTTCATCTTCATTCTTCCTATTCTTTGACTTGTCCTTGACCTTAGCTTTATCAGAATATAAGGCAGAAGTTTGATTACCTCTTGAGGACTCACCACCTTTGCTAATCTTTGCTTCATGAGTGAAGAGTTGGCCCATGAGTGTGTTGAGGTCGGGTACATGCATATCCATGTATAAATCCATGGCTGTTGTGAATGACTCCCACTTGTCGTCTGCTTTGATTCCATTCATGATTTGTCTTATGATTTGCTCCTCTTCAATTACCTCTCCAATGCTTCCAAGTTGGTCGGAAATCTCCTTCATCTTTGTGACATAATCAGT
Source organism: Ceratopteris richardii (assembly GCA_020310875.1). Taxonomy (NCBI): domain Eukaryota; kingdom Viridiplantae; phylum Streptophyta; class Polypodiopsida; order Polypodiales; family Pteridaceae; genus Ceratopteris; species Ceratopteris richardii. The sequence continues at coordinate 116,735,841 of CM035440.1, read as the reverse complement.
CACATTTTGCTTCGGGCTTTTCTTCATTGTTGTGAACTCCATCCACAATTGGTTCTTCCTTGCTCGAGTGTTGGAAGAGAAGAAAGAAGCAAGTGCATTCCAGGTTTCTCTTGATGTCTTGCATCCCTTGACATGAGGTAAAAGAAAATCAGAGATTGAGTTTAGAATATAAGACCTTGCAAGTGCATCCTTCAAACACCAATTCGAAAGTCCTTCCACTTCTTCATGTGATGGTTGCCCTTTGTTCCTCATGGTTGGCATTGCTTCATCTCCGGATATGAATCCATATAGATTCCTTCCTTGAAGGTAAGCCTCCATCCTTAGAGACCATGCCGGGTAGTTGTTTCGATCCAATTTGTCAATTGTTGATGGAAATCCATCTCCCATGTTGCTTGACTATGCTCTGATACCACTGTGAAGAGAGATGGTGGATGCAATCCAAAGATGAGTAGGTGCCGCTACAACCAGCTTCACACCAGCCAACTGAGACTTCAGAGTTGATTAGTAGACCCTTTGAGCTTCCTAAATCCACCAAAATATCAGCCAAGTACTTTGGAACATGTATCCCAAAAGTTTAAGTCAAGACCGACAAGTTGCGAAATGACTAGCTCCCAAAACTTGCTATTTTTGGACATACACTTGCTGGAAAAAATGAACAGTGCTCTCAACCTGGAAGAAATTAGAAAAATTCCTTTTGGGCATAGAAAATAGACTTAGCAAGCTTCCTATTCCAAGTTAAAACACTTCAAATGATGGACTGAGCACTGAGAACAAGTTTCATCAAGTTCTGGAACATTCCCACAATTCTCGGGGCTCTGCAGAGATAGACCAGTAAGTAGTAAAATGCAGATATCTCCAAAAGTATAAATTCAATGACCTTGAAAATTTATATGTAGAAACTAGACAGGGAGAGCTATCCAACGCACTTTCAAACACTGAAAAATGTTCAGTAAAACTCGAGATATGACCTTCTGAAGTTACTGCTCTGAGTGAGTATAGCAGAGAACAAAACAGAGAGGTAGATGATAATAAATGTATAGATTCACATATGATTACAACCACATTGGCAATGAATCTTTGCACAATGGGAGTAGAATGATAGAGCTATGGAGTAAGCTCTTCAATCTCTACAAAATGACATCAAGTGGTCACGTACAAGGCTTGCTAATCGCCTCTTCCTTCTTGCTCCTTTTATAGCTATTCTTGGAGGGAGTTTTGAATTCGAATTCGAATGGCTCCACCTAAAAGTGATCCCCAAAGTTAGGAGAGATTCCCTCAGCTCAAAAATTCATGATTTTGGTAGTTGGAGCCACGAATTTGCTTTTACATCATGGATGAGGTAAGCCATCCTTTTACTTTTTTCTTTTTCCATTTACAAGAGATAAAATGTATTCTTTTACAAGAGGTGTTCACATGACTACTCATGTGACTTACAAATGAGGATAATATCAAGCATATCAAGCATGTAGGCTTGGACAAAATGCACCAACATGGATGTGTGTGTGTATGAATGTGTGTCTATGAGTGTGTATGTTTGGATGTGTAAGTGTATATGTGTGTCTATGTGTGTATGCATGTGTATGTGTGTGAATGCATCATTATGTGTGTCTATGAGTGTGTATGTATATGTGTATATGTGTGTGTATATGTGTGTCTATGTGTGTGTGTATATGTGTGTCTATGTCTGTATGCATGTGTATGTGTGTGAATGCATCATTATGTGTGTATGTGTCTATGTGTGTATGTGTGTGTATATGTGTGTGTATGTGTGTGCACGTCTATGTGTATGTGTGTGTGTCTATGAGTGTGTATGTGTTTATGTGTGTGTATGTGTCTATGTGTATGTATGTGCCTATGTGTGTATGTTTCTATGTGTGTATGTATGCATATGTGTGTATGTGTGTGTATGCATTATGTATGCATATGTGTGTGTATGCATTATGTATGTGTATGTATGCATATGCATTATGTATGTGTATGTATGCATGTGAATTATGCATGCATATGTGTGTGTACGCATGTAAGTATGTATGTATGTACGCATATGCATATGCATTATGTATGCATATGTGTGTGTATGCATGTAAGTATGTATGGATGTACGCATATGCATATGCATTATGTATGAATGTATGTGTATGTGTGTGCATGTCTCTCTCTATGTGTGTGTGTATGCATATATGTGTGTATGTGTGTGTGTATGTGTGTGTGTATGTGTGTGTGTGTATGCGTATGTGTATGTGTGTGTATATGTATGTGTATATGTGTGTGCATGTTTATGCATTATGTGTGCATGTGTGTATGCAACCTTATTTGTGTATGTGTGTATATGTGTGTGTATTTGTGTGTATGTGTGTGTGTGTCTATGTGTATGTGTGTGTGTCTCTATGTGTGTATATGTGTGTGTGTACATATGTATGTGTGTATATGTGTGCCGGGAGAAATCATTATTTTTTTTTGCATTCTAGAGCGTTGCATTTGCGACGCTCTGCAGTTTGCCAATGTCGCTCACACCGTCGCTAGGCAGCGACGAAATTAGCGACACTCTTTAATTAGCATCGCATAAGGGACGCTAGCATCACTTATGCGACGAAGGTCGGAGAAAAAAAAAATTCAAAATTTTTACCGTTGCTTATGCGATGACCTCGTCGCATAAGCGACGGTTCCCTTTTTTTTCCAATTCGGGGGCATCGCTACGCCTCCCTTTTTCTTGTAGTGGGAGGACGTGCTCTCATACCAATCATTGGAGTTCGACATCTGCAGAAACCCACAAACAACACAAGGAAGAAAAAGAAGGTTGGCCAACAACATAACAATAAATGTATTACGAAGTAAATGTACAAAGATAAATGACCCATTAAAGTTATACATGTATACACACATCAAGAGAAAAACCTCCTAACAAGGGGAAAAAATATCTGGGATTCACACATTCCTAGTGATGTGCTCACACACATCTACTACGGAAATATATCAATAACTTCAATTAATATCACCTGGGTAGGTCGCCATGCAAAAAAAGAGGACGAGAAGGAAAGAGTAAGCATGTGGAATGGATAATTTTCCCACTACAAGCACAAACGGCTGATGTTCCCATCGTAGTCCGTGACAGTGAGTGCAACATCACGCACACTCGTATATCTCGGCTATCACGTTCAACTTCATGTTACTTTAATAACCTTGCACAACGTCTCACTCTCTGTGTGGGACGATTTGTTTTTTTCTTTTAATGGAGGTTCAATCGAAACCTACTTTCAGAGTTTAATTTTAAAATTGTAATTGTACAAGTGAATGGGCATAGTACTCATGAGACCTCGGTATCTCACAGAGGAGTTAGATTTTTCAAAAGCAACACAAGAGAGAATTGATTTTAGTTAGATTTTTCGACTGGCACCCCCTCATAGAAATCAAAAAGTCTGTCCTCTTATGGCAAATCCTTCATCATGGAATCTGACCAACCTTAAGGCTAGCAAAATTTGTGGGATCCCTCCCTGGTGCAAACGCTGTCACCGGTCTATCGAAGATGTTTCACACATCTTCTTTACCTGCCCCAACTCCAACAGACTTTGGCAGGTGGTTGGAAAGAGAATTAGACTTCAAAAATGTATCAGTTGGCAGCAAGCCCTGCTGGGAGAAGCGATCGGATGCTCCGCGACTCTCTGGAACGCCATCAGAGGGGAGGTCCTATGGAAAATCTGGCGGGAAAGATGTGCTTTCAACTTCGGTGACTCCCCCAAGGAGTGGTCAATTGAGAAATCGTTGTTCCTCCTTGGCAAAAGGATTGTCAACTGTAAAAAATCCCCCCCCTTTAGGCATCATCAAGTACTCCTTCTGATCGATAACAAGCTTAAACCCAAGTGGGCCCCACATGAGGGTGATGAGAGGGTAATTAACCTTCTTTGTAATGTCATCTAAGCTCTGTAAAAGCTTCCCCTGCTTTGTGGGATTTGGGGGGTCCCGTGGGCACTAGTCTCCTTCTCTTGTACTTTTCTTTATTTAATTCAAGTCCGGGAGAGTAGGCTATTGCCGAACTTCCTTTATATTAAAAAAAAACACAAGAGAAAACTGATTTCAATAGGAATATCATGGTTTTACATTGACCTAGGTCTACACTGTCCTGCCAATAGTGGGGATTAAAGCCTTGCAGTAGCTTCAAAAGGTGAGAGGTCCACCCAACCCAATTAACCTGCGCAAGGATTGTTTTTGAACAATTACTTTGTTGTGAAATCTCTTAAATGTATTTCGTATCGCAAGCATCTCTTGACCATTTTAACGTGGAAGACGCGCACGTTCCATCAGCAGCAAACGACAGAGAACAAGAGCAGAAGGTATCGTTCTGTCACAGTCTTTCGTGCTGTGCGCGTTAAGACTTTTTTTTTTATAGCTAAGCTCACTTTCCGTCTTTGGAAAAGGTCGTTCGAGAAAAGTAAAGAGCAACTGCTTGGATAACAGTATATGTAGCCTACGAAACTTTTAGGTACTAACAACAACAAAAAAGAAAAACTAGATCGAAAGAAAAATAGGAAGAAATTACGCGAAATGATGTACACGAATTGTTTATCTTTAAGTGTTTTTTTTTTTGCAACATACAATGAATGGAAAAGACACACCCAATCTCATAATATAGAGGCACCCATACATTTGGATAGCCTCTAAGGCTGAACATGTCTAGCAGTGAAAAAAATAGGGGTGAAAAATAGCCCAATGGTGAATTTTTAGTGACATTAAAGAAAAATATTTTTATTCTGAGATTGTCTCCAAAAGCAATTTTTCAACCCTATCTTTTGTAAGATTGGGTTTTCTTCGCCATGCTAACGATTGGTTCATGCTCTTTGCCTGACACACATTGCCTTGTCTACGTAGCTCTATCACCTGAGAGCTTCACGATTTGCCCATCACGTATCTGTGCTATGGTCTATTTTCCTTCAATATTGCACGTGTGCATGAGTTTGGCACTTGCATGCATCGAGTCCTCCACCAGACTATTGCGTGACTCTGAAAGCTCGAGCCATGAGCTACTGAGAAGGCGCATGGTCTTACTATCTGTGCATGTATCGAGAAGTCTTGTTACGGGGATCGTATATGGTAACCATTTCATTTGCCAGATGCTGACTTCATTAGTTAGTAACCTTGGACTGAAGATAGATCGGATGGTCTACAGGTACTTCTCTGTATACTTGTGTCAGACTCTTCTACCCCTACAATAACAATTCATAACTTCCATATCAATATGTTTCAAGGAAATCAGTCTATGAAGATTTCTGTGTTCTCGTCTACATCAACATTTGAGAAAATCCAATTGATGGGAACTGTACATGATTTAGACAATAGTTCAAGGATATGATCCTCGGTGATGTCATTGGCAGTCCAGAGTTTTAACTTTTTGAGCTGAGGTTGCCTGCCTCCACGATAAGATGATGATATAATTACTAATGGAACATGCATACCTAAGCATCAGAATCTGAATTTTGTTACAAGTCCTGCATCTGAGATGCAACAAGCCCTCACCAAAAAGAAAACAAAAAGAAACTACAAATTTCAGTATTGTAATCTCTGAGAGGAGGATGTGGAGAGAGGAGAAACACTTCTTTTGATTATGAAATGTGCACTAACTACAACAAGTTGCAGTGGTTGCCACAATGCACTCTCTAGTTCCCCAAATAGAGCTCGTTGCTTTAGTTACTAACATTTGTTTGTGCTCTAATGATGGTTGATTCCGAACTCCATTTCATTAGCAGCATTCAACATCGATGCAAACTAGGTAATAGAACTCACCATCTGCACAACATTTCCACCTATGAATGCCATTTTGCCACTACATTTCTTTGCAAGCATCATCTCATTCCTATATCTATCCACTCCTTCAACAACCCAACACACAAAATGGTCCATGCACCATGGATAACTCAAGATCTGTTTTTGCAAGAGACAAAGGGCATTTGATCTGCTATATGAACACAGCTAAATTCCATCTCGTGCAAAGTGAATATGCATGTTTCTGATGATTTTACACTACAATAAAAAAATTCCACCTCTCTTTAAGAGTTTATCATGTTACTCCATGTAAATGTTCTATCATCTTTTAGCATTCAGTTTTATTCTCTCATATGTTTCTCAACAATTAAATCTGACAAATAAAACTTTTATAGGAATAGCATCACATGGGAGTGGTTGTAAGCCCTTTCTTTTGATTTTCATGATGCAAATTGCAAGGCTTATTTTGGCAAGGTGGTGTCCAAATGGTCATGATGTTTCACAAATTGAAGTTCCTCCTTTTCCATATTGGGCCTTAAACTAAAAAAATGCAGTAGAGGATCCTCCCTGTCTTTTGAGTCCTCTCTATCTCCTTCTTCTCCTTTCATTCTAGCTCTCCCAAATGGATCTATTCCTCAACCAAGGGAAGGTACTTTGAAGCAATTCAATTCTATTTAATTTTTGTTAATTGGGAACTAAAGCCAAAGTGGCATCTTTCTTAGTTTCTTGATATGACCCTTCGCCATCAGGGAGGATTGTGCAACCTCAATATTTCACCAAAGGAATGAATAATTTATCACACATTAGGAGATTGTACAACACCTTTAGCCAAGTATGTGGGAAGTGTCATATGTTTTCCTCAATTTACAAGTATGCTATGGATAATGGGTGGAATGTATAGCCTCAAATCGGATCACTTTGTTTTTCATGACAATGAAGCAGTAGAGTGTCTTACAAATATTAAGAACTTTATGGTTGAAAATGGTGGCAATGCTCATTTAACTTTGTTATGCACAACATTCAAATTTGACACATGGATCGTATCCAATATTGAATGTGTTGAGGAAGTATCAAGTAAAAGTAAACTTCTCAATGCAAGTTCAATTGTAGACCCTATGGTAGACCTTTGACAAGAGTGCTACAATGTTGTTTGCCGGTCGACCATAACAGATGATGCAATTAAGCTTGCATCACATGGTTCAGGTTTAGAACTAACTGTACATATGACTAGTCAAGAACAAGTGGTCAAGGATAGTGAAGGTGTTGTTTTTAATTCATTAGCCAAAGAGCTTGGTGAAGAGACTACAAATGAAGCTTTTTGGAATCGTTCCAACTATAGAGTTAACCAAGGTTTGTTTTGGAATATTATTTCTTAGAAGATAAATGAGTCTATGGAAATGTTTCCACCATGTAAATTAACTAAGAACTTAAAAGAAAAATCTCAAGGTGCTATCTTCCTAAGCTGAAAAATTCTAGTAACATAAAGAAAGTGATTTTTAACTCTTAATTTTTCCATTCAAGGCCAACCATGTTTATAAAGGAGGCCCTCTAGTAATCACATTCAGAGCAATATACTTCTTGCTGGAGTGCTTGTATCCCAACCAGCCCCCCTTGTGTCATTCTTCTTCTTTGGGAGCTCAAAAGTTTTGAGTCTTACAAAGATGTACCATAAATTTAGGTTCAAGTGTAAAGACAAGTGCTTATAAGATTTGCAAAGACACTAGTAGAAATCTCAAAATGTCATATATATAAGTTGTAATTGTGTATATGAAGTAGTGTGGCATTAAAAGAGAAGAAGAAATGTTTTTCTTCCACTCATGTTCATATGCACATGGGTGTGTGTAGAAGGCCATCTTGCAACCATGTTAAGCTTTGTAGATTCAACTCACTTATTGACTAGAAACATTATGTTTCAAGGCTCTATGCATTTGGTTTGAATCGAATGGGTAAGGTTCGTGACTTTTTCTTTACTTGTTTGTTTGGAGAGCCATCTTGGAAAACATCCTCTACTCATCAATTCTTCTCATGTGCATGGAGCAACTTTATTCTTGTGTGAATCTTTTGTCATCAAATTGATTCAAGTGTAGCTGTAAAGGTAGCCATTCTTTGCTTCACTTGAAGATGTAACATATAAGTTGTAAGTGTGTATATGAAGTAGTGTGGCATTAAAAGAGAAGAAGAAATGTTTTTCTTCCACCCATGTTCATATGCACATGGGTGTGTGTAGAAGGCCATCTTGCAACCATGTTAAGCTCTATAGATTCAACTCACTTATTGACTAGAAACTTTATGTTTCAAGGTTCTATGCATTTGGTTCGTATCGAATGGGTAAGGTTCGTTTGTTTGGGGAGCCATCTTGGAAAACATCCTCTAGTCATCAATTCTTCTCATGTGCATGAACCAGCTTTAGTCTAGTGTGAACTATCCTAGTTGAAGGCCATAGAATCCATAGCCATACAACCCAAAGCCACGTAAAGTGGAGATAACATGAACATCAAGATGGCTTAGAATCTTTTGTCATCAAATTGATTCAAGTGTAGCTGTAAAGGTAGCCCCATACATTGCTTCACTTGAAGATGTAACATGTATACATTGTTTCTTGGATGACCAAGAGATAACATAACCTCCTAGATAGAAAAAATAGCCACTTGTGCTTCCTCTTGAGTCCTTATCAACTTCCCAATCAGAATTTGATAAACATTTAAAAAAGAAATGTGAAGACTTTGAAAATACCATAGCATAATTGAAAGATCCCTTCAAATATTTGAAAACCCTCTTTACAACTTTCCAATGAATCTTGAGCAAATTGTGCATGAACATGGATACTTGAGAAACTACAAACTAAATTTCCGAACATGTACCACATAGATATATCAAGCAACCAACTGTTTGACTAATAATGTAGCATCAAATGGTTCTTAGTATTTTTTTACTCTCTTGCTGCTCAAGGTCCAGCACAAGGAGAGAGAATGCATTGAAGAAGTGGACACACAAGAAGAGGGAGCATGTAGGCAGCTCCAAGAAGTAGATGACCAATTTTCAAAAGAAACCCCTATAAAACTAGTGATTTTGATGGCTAAAAGCCATTGTAAATATCATTTCACATTTCTAACTCCATTTTGTTCAAGCCAAGGAGTCCTCAATCTTGAGGATTATTAGAAGCATATACATACCAATTTTCATGATTTTTGGACTCCATTTGTGTGCTCGAATAAGCCCTAGAACCTAACTTTTAATTGGGTTGGACACTAGGTCTAGATAGGGCTAAAGTTAGTGAACAACTATAAAAAAAATAGAAATATCATTTTTGAGGTTAGCTATTTGGAGAGTGTGCGTTTCCTACCCACCACTCTTTAACATATGCATGTAGGTTCTTTCTTTGAATTTATTCTTAGTATCTTAGCATGCTTGAAGGTTGAAACCAAGGTCTGCACATTTGGAGAGGGAAAGCGGGCCCACTTATGATGATATTCTACGTAATATAGCTCACATCAAGTCTAGCTTTCTGCAAGTCAACTCTAGATTAGAGGTTCGACCAAAAGAAATCAACTTCATCTTTGATCTCCATCTGATCCAGGTGGAGATTGGCTTGGTCCCAAACATCCTTCTCATTCACATCAATCACTCGGCCTCTTTTCTTACATCTATAAGAAAGAGCCTCCACCATATTAATGTCCCCATAAAGAACGACGTTAACGGGCATAGAGTCTAATGAATGCCAAGTGGCAATGCTCTCCAAATCAATATTGGGAGCATAAATGGCGTCTATGGTGAAATGCAACTTGATCAATCCCTTTTATTTCAAAAAGGGAGTTTGACAATAGTGTACTCTCTAAAAATTAAATTAACAGAAAGAAAACCTATACAAGTGAACGGGCCTAGCAGCCATTGGACCCTTTGTATTCCACCTTGCTAGAAGGTGGCTTAAAGCTTGCTATAGGAAATTACAAAGAAGATCGATAACCCTTTTGTCCCCCTCATGGGGTGCCCACCTGCTTTTAATCTTGTTGCTCTCAAAGGAAAAATACTATATGATGCCTAAAAGGCGGGGTTTCTTACAATTGGAAATTCACTTGTCTAAAAGGAAAAGAAACTTTTCAATCGACCAATCTTTAGGGGATAGAAAGGTTGGCGGCACATCTCTCTTTCTAGATCTTCTAGATAGTCTCATCTCTTATAACATTTCATAGTGATGAGGAACACCTGATTACTTCACCCAATAACTCGTGCTTCCAACTAATCATCGGTTTGTTTTTCTTAAATCGTTCAGCAAATCATGTGAAATGATTACAAGTTATAAGATAACGTGCACTAAAAGAATTCTAGAGGAATATTTATAGCCACATAAGAGTGGTTTTAGACTGTTCTAGAGGAACAAAGACACTTTTTTGGTCAACTGAGTGTTCCTCCACTCTTACCATTCACACAGTGGAGGTGCATGGAGGGAAGCTGGATAATACAATCCACCTTGACCTTTGAATTAAAATATAAAATTTTTTAGCCATTGCTTTTTTTTATGGTCAAGGTGTTGATGTTTTGTTATGGCGTTGGTCTGAAACATTCTGAATTTTTATTTTGATGAATAAGAGTTTGCCACCTCATACTTGGTGCCCCTGTCGCCAAGTCTAAGTCCGCACTAAGTAATGATGATTGTTCATGAATTTTCATGTGATTCAGAGACTCTGATGGTTATGGTGTCACACACTAGATGAAGGGAGGACGTGCTCTGATACCAATTGTTGGAGTTCGACATCTACAAAAACCCACAAACAACACAAGGAAGAAAAAGAAGCTTTCCCAACAACATAAGACTAAATGTATTACGAAGTAAATGTACAAAGATAAATAAATCACCCATTAGCGTTATGCATGTATACACACGTCAAGAGAAAAACCTCCTAACAAGGGAAAAAAACACCCGGGTGTTTCACACATTTGTGGTGATGTGCTCACAGACATCCACTACGGACACCCAGCTTCGTAACATGGAGACACCCATACATATGGAGTAAGATAGAAAGACGGACACCCAACCTCATAAGATAGAGACATTCATACATTTGGATAGTCTCGAAGGTTGAACATGTCTAACAGTGAAAAAAATAGGGGCAAAAAATAGCCCAAAGGTGAAGTTTTTGAATTATTAAAAAATTATTTCTATTTTCAGATAGTCTCCAAAAGATAAATATAACCAAAATGATTTTACACTACAATGAAGAAATTCCACCTCTCTTTAAGAGTTTGTCATGTCATTCCATGTAAATGTTCTATCATCTTTTCCATGTAAAGATGAAGTTTTTTCATGCTTCATTGATTAACAGGTTGCCTTCAAAATCCCTTGATGGGATGACTCCATATGAGGCTTGGAATCGAAGAAGACCTAGCTTAGATCATTGTAAAATTTTTGGATGTATTGCTTTTGCTCATGTTCCTTCACAGGTTAGAGGCAAGATGGATCCAAAGGTAGAAAGGTGTGTATTTATTGGATTTGATAACAATCAAAAGGGTTACAGGTTATACAACCCTACCAAAAAAGGATTCTTGGTAAGCAGAGATGTAGTTTTTTATGAGAACATTCCATGGTATGAAGATTCATGCAAGAAGGTCAAATTGCCATATGACCTTGAAGAAGATTTTCAAAAGCTTGGCTGAGAACATCAACCAAAGATTGGAGAACAAGATACTTCAGAAGATGATGAAGAAACTCAGATGGAAAAAATCAAAGCATGAAGTCTTAAGGTAAAGCAAAATTTCAAGAACTTGGACATGAGGCAGAATCATCACAACATGGCTTAAGAAGATCTATAAGGGAAATTAAAAAAAACAAGAAAGGTATGGGTTTGACACCTCATTGGTAACTAAGCATTCTATTTACATAGCACAGGACATAAATCAAGAGGAGCCATCATCCTTTGAAGAGGCCAAAGCAAAATCAGAATGGAAGCATGCAATGAAGGAAGAAATTGAAGCACTTGAGGAAAAAAACACTTGGGATTTGGTGCCCAGGACTTCACCTATGAAGGTAATTATAGGCTCAAAATGGGTCTATAAACTCAAGAAGAATTCTGATGGTTCCATAAACATGTATAAGGCAAGGCTTGTAGCAGAAGGCTTTGCACAAACTCAGGGAAATGATTATGAGGAGACCTTCTCTCTTGTGGAAAAGATGCCTACTATTAGGGTTTTGCTTAGTATTGCCTCTTCCAAGAATTGGAAGATACTTCAACTAGATGTAAAGAATGCATTCTTGAATGGTTGGATAACAGAAGAGGTATATATGGCACAACCACCTAGTTTTGAGAATAAAGTTTATCATGATCATGTGTGTAAACTTAACAAAGCATTGTATGGCCTCAAGCAAGCCCCAAGAGCTTGGAATTTCAGGCTTGTTTCATTCTTGGAGGACAAAGGCTTTCAACCAAGCAAGGCAGATCCTTTATTAAAAAGAGTAATTTTGAGGTCATCTACCTATGTGTATATGTAGATGATATTATATTGACAGGAAATGATGCAGGTATGAAGAAGATCAAAGATCAGATGAGAGAAGAATTCAAGATAAGTGATTTAGGTTCACTTACCTACTTCCTAGGTTTAGAAGTTGTTTACAAAGATCATGGTTTATTTCTCACTCAAAGGAAGTATATGAAGGATATGTTAGCAAAGTTCAAAATGGAGGATTGTAAAATTGCAGGTACTCCAGTGGGGGTCAACCATAAATTGAGCTCACATGAAGGTGAACTCATAAAGGACATCACATTATATCAAAGCCTTGTGGGTAGTCTCAACTATGCCACATTGACAAGGGTAGATATATGCTATAGTGTGAGTGTGCTAAGTCAATTCATGCACATACCAAGGAAACCACACATGGATGCTCCTAAGAGGATACTCAAATATCTCAAAGGAACCATAAATGAAGGACTTTATTATCCTTATGTATCTGATTTAGGGTTGAAGCTATTTTCTAATGCAGATTGGGCTAGCTCCAAAGAAGATAGAAGGAGCACTTCACGTTATCTTACCTTTGCAGGTTGAGAGCTTATTTCATGGCCATCCTAGAAGCAACCCACAGTTTCTCTCTCTTCTACTAAAGCTGAATACAGAGGTCTTGCCATAGGTACACAAGAGGCTATGTGGATGAAGACATTATTCAAAGATCTTGGATTGGAGTTTTGAACTCCAACTTTTTTTGGTGACAACATGAGTTCTATTCATTTAGCTGTTAACACTATTTTTCATGCAAGGACTAAACACATTGAAGTTCATTATCACTATGTAAGAGAAAAGGTTGTAAGCAAAGAGATTCCGATATCATATGTGTCCACTCATCAACAATGTGCAGATATTTTGACCAAAGCATTGGATGGTACAACGCTTTGCAAATTCAAACCTATGATTGGATTGCAAGTTATTCTTGAAGATTGAAGACCTCAAGCATACTTGGCTTGAGGGGGAGCTATTGCAACAAATCACTACAAGCCTAAGTATTGGCTTGGGTCTCACAAAAATAGTTAGAAGAAGTCTTGAATTGAAGTCTATGCATGAGCTCATGTGAGAACTCACTCTTGTAATTTTTTAAGACTTCACTTGATGTAAAAGTAAAGGAATCTAGAAGTGGTTGAGTCCACTTTACAAAAATGGAGAGAGAAGCCACAAATTCATGATTTGGTGGTTGGAGAATCAATCAATCTCTAAAAGTTAGGAGATCACTTTTAGGTGAGCAAGATTCAAAGTCAAATCTTGGCTCCAAAACTCCCTATAAATACATGGCAGATTAGTCACACTTTTGAGGCATGGATCATCTGAGCTTTATGCCATATCAGAGTGTGGACTCAAGGCACACATTTCTATTCGTAAGTACTTTGTATTCTATAGTCATTATGCTTTCAAATCTATGATCATTCAAGTCCATATCTTCATGTAATTGTGAGTCTACTCTTCACTGCTATACCTTTCACATTTTTCAGTCAGATTACAGAGATGATTTCTTCGTGTGTAGTGCATCTTTTTTGATGATTTAAGTTTCTAAAGTTTTTTATCGAAGCCTACTATAGGATAACACATTTTCATTGCTCTTGGAGTTTTCAATCTTTAGTTATGTTCATTTGAAGTCAACCCTGTCTGTTCATTTTTCCTCCTCTGTTAGGGACCCGAGTTTTTCACTCCTCTTGTCAGAGGTGTTTTTCCGTGCGTACTTGACCACATTCAGTGCTTTAAATCTTGTTGGATTCCTCATACTGTCTAGTAGGACCCTACAAAAGTTCATAATCTTTGGATTCTTGAATCTTGAGTTATTGCATTTTACTGCTCACTAGTCTGAGTACTGTTGCAGCCCGTGAAAATCGAGATTGTGCTCTTACTTGTTAAACTTGATTCAGATTGTGTGGTCTATCATTTTTGATGAGATTACTCTTGAAAGTTAGCTCTCTAAGATCATTAGAGTTCCCCAAAAGGAATCAAGCTAATTACTGTTGTGCTCACAGAATTATTCAAAACACTCGACAGGTGTATGAATCAAAATAGCAAGTTTTTCACCTCTAAATTAATTCCACCTCATTTGTTTTGATCTATCTTTTTGAGATTGATCTTCCAACGTACATAGGGTGTCTAACACATCAGTGGGCAAGCTAAAAGGGCCCATCGCATACTCCTGGAGTTCATTTGGCTGGTGTAGATCAAGGATTTTGCAGCACCACTTCATCTTCAAACACATATCTATCCATCTCTTCACAATAAAGCACCATGTTTGCTAGTGGAAAAGGGCTACATGTGTTCAGTTTTATCAAATCCTTGGCAAGTAATTGAAGTCAAGTTTTCTACCTTTCTTTTCAGAACGGTCTTGTATGCCAAAGATAAGAGACTTAGAGAATGGAAGGCCTTCCAATTATAGAGGGAGGAAGAATTGAAACATAAACCAAATAAAAGATTATAGATTTGTAAACGAATAGTGAGCTAATTAAAATTAAATTACTCGTATTTGTTATGTCCATTTACCAAGTCAAATAAAATATAAATTCTAGAACAAATCAAACTTTTCTTTGGTTTTTGGCATTTTAGATGAAAGAAAGGCTATCAATGTCACAATCTAGAAACCAAAGACTTTATAGTAAGCATAAATGTATTATTTAATATGAGAACTTCATGATATACATCCAAAGATATGATCATGAGGCTCAAGATCCTAGTCATATGTATAATGATCAAGAAGATATTGAAGACTTTGGTTCATTTAATTTATGTATTCTTAAGTCACTACAATATATAAGTCCTATACGACGCTAACCATACCAACGATCATAGTTTGGCATCAGTATGACCATTGGAAATGTTTGAAAAGACCACACCAGCCATACATACCATCATTTGAGTGTTGGTATAACCATTGAATGGTTTTCATCGGTATAAGCACCAAAAAGGCACACCCTCAGTATTTGCACTGATATATGTGTCAGTATAAACATTGCTATATGCATTGGCATAGGTTTCGGTAGTCCCAACAATATATTGATGCTCATACCAATGCATATACTAATGGTGCATTTTAATAACCTGAGAGAAAAAAGTCGACACTCCTCTATTTTGAACTATGATTTGTTATTGTCAAAATTGCATGCATACATTGTGCTCATCCACCTCAGTTGTGCTCCTCTTGTGCACACACACACACACACACAGATCTCGCTCTCTCTACACACACACACACATCTCTCCCTCGCTCTCTCTCTCTCTCTCGTATCTTGGTAAGCGATGCATGCAATCTTTCACCATCTCTCTTTCTCTATGTTTTTGCTTTCCTAATTTCTCTTTCATGTTGTTTTGCAAGAGCTTTTTTGGCAACACTTTTTTGTAATTTGATAAGAGATGAACTCGAGTGTGCTTTTATGAGAGCCATCCAAAGGAAATTACATCAATGTTAGTGATCTATATACATGCATATATTGTTTTGTTCTTTATTAGAGAGAGAGAGATGAAAGAGAGAGAGAGAGAGAGAGAGAGAGAGAGAGAGAGAGAGAGAGAGAGAGAGAGAGAGAGAGAGAGAGAGAGAGAGAGAGAGAGAGAGAGAGAGAGAGAGAGAGAGAGAGAGAGAGAGAGAGAGAGAGAGAGAGAGAGAGAGAGAGAAAGAGAGAGAGAGAGGGAGATACATATACACATGCATACTCATGTATGTGCATGCATATATACACACATGCATATACACACATGCATATACACACATGCATATACACACATGCATATACACACACATATACGTACACATACATGTGTAAACACACATAGATACACATGCATACATATACATATGCATAAACATACACTCTCACATGCATACACACATAAGAAACACACATATACATACACACATACACACATATTCATACATACATTTTTTCACACATACACATATGGACACACACAAATACACACACACACACTCAGATGCACACATACACACTCTTGCATATGCATGCATACATACACACATGTACATGCACACACATATACATACACATGCATATATGCATACACACATGCATACACATATGCATACACATACACTCTCACATGCATACACATACATATGAATACACATTCACTCTCATATGCATACACATACATATGCATACACATACACTCTCTCATGCATACACATATAAGAGACACACATATACATACACACATATAGACTCACATACACACATACACACATGCACACATGTTCATACAAACACATTTTCACACATACACACATAGACACACACATATACAGACACACTCACATGCATACATACACAGTCATACATATTGATGCATATGCATGCATACATACACACATGTACATACACACATATACACATGCACATGCATATGCATACATATATAGACACACAGATACATACATGCATGCACTTACATATACATACATGCACACACATATACATATGGACACACATGTAATTACATGCATATATACACACACAAAAGAGACACACATATACACACACATATACACACATACACATACATAGAAATGTACATACACACATACACATACACACATATACACATACACACATACACATGCACACACATATACATACATACACATACACATAGATAGACATAACATAGATAGACATAACATAGATAGACATAACATAGATAGACATAATCACATACACATCTATCTACACATGCATAAACACATACACATACACACGCATATACATACACACACATACACATATACACACATTTTTTAGAGTTAGGATTTTAGGATTAGGGTTTTAGGGTTTTACATACATGCACAGATGCATACACACACATACACATACACACACATACACATGCACACACATACATACATACACAAACACATAGAGACACATAGTCACATATACAGATACACATAGAGATACACATACACACACACATACATACATACGCATACACATTGACACACATAGTCACATATACACATACACATAAACACACATGTTTTAGGGTTAGGGATTTAGGATTAAGGTTTTAGGGTTTTACATACATATACATGCATACACACATATAGATATATACACATATATACACATACACATACACATATATATACACAAATACCCACATATAAATGTTTTAGGGTTTTTACATACATACACATATACACACATATACATACACGCATGCATACTTATACACATATATACACATACACATATATAAACACATGCATACACACACATACACAAACACACACGTCACGTATACATACAAACATACCAACATATAGATGTTTTAGGGTGAGGGTTTTAGGATTAGGTTTTTTGGCTTTTACATACATATACACATGCATACACACATATACACACATAAAAAATTGGGGTTTTGAATCAAAATAAATATATGTAGCTAAATATATGATAAATATTAGTATACATAATTAAACATGACAAAAGCTAGGGTTTTTGCATATTTATGTGGATGATGCATGACTCCCCCAGTTATGGTGAATGTTCAAGTTTATGGAATTTGGTTTTAATGCTTGCCCCCTATGTAGAGGAGGACTCGGAGCACAGTACTCCAAAGCACTTCAGAAAACTATCTACGAAGCACATCATAGATATCTCCCTGGTGGACATGTCTCACATGAAGGGAAAATCGGTTGAAACCTGCAGTGAAAAATGAAAGCAAGCGATTGGAAGCAGCTATGGGAGGCACGAACACCACTGGCTAGCAGAAAATGGTTGTCGATCTATCATGATCTCCCTTATTAGAGAGAGTTGTTGATCAATCATTTGGTGGACCCAATGCATATTTTCAAGAATATGGGAACGATGATCTAGAAGACATTGATTGGAAAGAAGGAAAACAAAGCAACAAAGGAAGGAATTTTTAGAGTGAGGTCATACATAAGAGTTGTGGGCAATCACCAAGCCAAACAAAATAGTTTCGCTACCAAGAGGTCCTTGGGTGCTCTTCAAGATGGAAGAGCAACAAGTGAAGAAGATGATTTTAGAGTTTCAGACACCTACTAGGTACATGAGCTTTCTAAAGACTACCTTCACATAGAATGATGACCTCAAAGGTCTCAAGACTCATGATTGCCACAAGTTTTTATAGTTTGTGCTCTTTGTAGCTATGAATGATTGCCTTTCGGAGGATGTGCGAGCAACCATTTATAAAGTTAGTTCCTTGGTACAGTGGATCTCTTCTAAAGAGATAAGGAGAGATAGCATAGAGAGTATCAAACTCAATGCTATAGAGGTTATTTGCATGGAAATGAGAAGTACTTTCCCATAAGTATTCTCACAATTCAGCTTCATTTGCTGGATGATGTGGTTGATGAAGTTACGATAGCAGTAAGGAACTATCCACAGTTGATGCATGTACTTCTTAGAGCCATTCATGAGGACATTTAACGGGTTTGCTCATTGGAGAGCACATACAAAGGGCAGCATGGCAGAGGGGTGGCTCGTACAAGAGTCTCTAGTACCCATACCATAATTTCTATGCATTTCAGACCCAAAAATACCTCGTTCATGGAGCAATGATAAAGATGTTAATCTCGTAGGCGATGAGCCTAAAGGTAAAGGGATGCAAAGAGAAATGGATGTAGTTTTTAGAGAGAAGGCAATGAAGTTTTGCATCATTACCATGGAGCCCATGCAGAAGTGGTTGGAGAGGTATGAGCTTGCTAAGGAGGAAAACCCAAAAGAAAGAGCCTAGTTTTGAAAGAATCGTTCGAAGATGAGGATATCTCTCAAGAAGAGGAGGAACTCGCAAAGGGGTGTGATTGAAAGTATTACAAATACACTGCACTATGGTCTCATGAACGCCACTTTCGGATCACATGCATTGACAAAAATAGTTCTACTTTTGATAGTGGGGTGATGGTGAAATTTCTCCAAAAAAGTAGAGCTAGTGCAAGAGATGAAATTACTCAAGAAGGCTAGCTCCCGTATTGTGGAGTGATCCAAGGTATCTTGAACCTATGTTCAGGAGGTTTGACTACTTTTTGTGTGATCTTAAATGGTTCAAAGTAGTCACCACTAGAAGAAATGCAACATTCAGGTCGGATAAGAGTGGTTTGCTTCAAGTGGAATCCACAAAGCTACGCTAATATGAAAGAGACACATTTTTACTTCTTGTAGAAGAATTTATGAAGATGTAGATGTAGAAGAAATTCCATTTGTAGTGGACTCTGTGATACATGCAATAGTTGAAGAGGAAGACATCATTGTCCAAGAAGAAGAGGTATTTGATAAAGTCAAGGTACACTAGGATGTAAGATATGATATGTTATATAAGGAGGATGACCAGGAAGGGGCCACCATACCAAGACATCTAGAAGTCACGAATGTAGAGATAGATATCCTCTACATGTCAGATCTCGAAGAGGATGCTAGAATAGAGGACTTATGAAGAAAAAACTTGTACATACTTATTTGTGTTCACTTATTTGCTAGGTTTTTTTGTAGACTCGTATTTTTCTATATTATCATCATTATCACATGCTAACTATTTGAGTTTTCTGTTGTAGAGCATGATGGGACCATTCAGTCTGCATTCCATGATAGAGGAGAAGTTTTTAGAGATCATACCTAAGGTACCTCCCACTTATATCCCACTGTGTCATAGTATTGGATTGCTCACAGAAACACTCCCACTGACATCACGCCCACTGGTAGCACCCCCATTAGCGACACTTGCTTTGATGGGAATATTCTTGTTGGTTGTACTCCATTTGGTGGGACTAGTCCCACTAGTGTTACTCCCTTTGGCACGACTATTCTTGTCAATGGCACTCTTCGCTTTACGAATCTACCACAACCCTCTTCTCAGCCATCCTCTAGTGGCTCGAATAGTGGACGTATGTATTTGACACCAGAGCACGATAGAGGTGTTGGTCCATCTCCTCTGTCCCATCAATCTAGGTCATGTTTTGGATGAGTAGGTTCCATAGGTGGATTTAGGGGTGGCTTTGGAGCAGGTGGATGTTGTAGAGGTAGTGCAAGGGACATTGTGTCACCCACTACTATTCCTAGAGCAACTATCTTACATGTAGGTACACCACATAAACCTTAAGAGTGCTCATGACCATGACGACTCCAAGGTGTGCCAGATATGTGATGGAGCTCTAGTGATGAATGCGGCCAAAAGTCCATGCATTAGTGCATACGGTAGTTGTGCTTCATATAGTTTGGACACTCTGTCATGGTCAAATGGAGTGAAATAGATAAGAAATGCAAAAATTACATCATAGAGGCAATTTTTTGCAAGTATCGACCAACACCTCTGCACCCTGTTGTGAGCTCAAAGTGGATTCATCACATGACATGTGAGGTTATGTCCCATTCATGATTAGAGGCTCGTGATGCTTTCAACAAAGGCTTATGAAAGCTAGTATGGCAAGATTACGAGGAGTGGGCGATGATTCATGATCAAACTCATGATCGATATCATCAGTAGCGAGATGCGGCAACCAAATATTTAGATATGATCAGAATGTCATATTTGGGTAGCGATGGGTACAACACTATGCATCATGAGTTTGTAAGTATCACTTGATTGATTGAATTTTCTTGTGTTAAGCACTTCCTGTTTGTTGATCTCACATTTTCCATGTTTGTTGTAGGAGTTTACCGTGGGTCATCTTTCGACACGATGTCGTCGAGATTTTCTCTCCTCTCTCACTTGTGAAGGCCTACAAAAAAAACATATTTGGTGAAGGTAGCCAGAATTCCCCGAGAAGTCCATGATGCATCAAGGATGTCAAAGGAAGGTCACATACAAAGTTTCAAAGAAATCAAGAAAGTCCATGGTAGCGGTCAAAGTTGGTCAAAGCTGGTCAAAGTTGGGAAATTAGGGTAAAAATTTCATTGTCACCAAATTAGATGAAAATCCATATACTTGTAAAGATTGTCAAAGGCAGTCTATAGCCCAAATTTCAGCAGAAAATGGATTTGGTAGCACATTGATATGCTATGTTCATTTTGTAAAAATGTATTTTTTCTAGTTTGACCCTACAAATTCTTGTATAGAAATTTATGTTAGCCATATGGTTTGGCATGTATAAAGACCATATGTGGCTACATATTTGTATAAAGTTTCAAGGCTATCCGAGCTTCCTAGACACCTTAATGCCACCTTGCAAGCTACCAAATGTAGTCAAACTTGTACAAGTTAGATTCAGATGGGAGTTTTTTCTGCATATTCCTGAAGGAGATCTTTGGAAACATAGTCCTACAATGTTTCATCTTCATCAAAGACTTTTTGGAGGGTCAAAGAGCACAAAGTCCAGTTTTCAAGGTCACCGCAGTTTTCTAGAATAAGAAAATTGAAGGCTTGAATGTCTGCCACATGTCAAAATATGATTGAACCATGTTGTACGGTCAAGATGAGCTCATATTCAAGGGTGGAGATGCACTAAAGCAAAAAGGAAGGAGGATCCACGAATTTTTTCCATAAAAGAAGACCTTTTTTACAATCAAAGATCAATAATGCAGCATTTCTCCAAAAATAGTGGTTTATGTTATCCGAATTGATGTCAGCACTGATCCGACGGTCCAGATCATCCCCAGATCCAATGGTGGAGAATGAGGGCGCCTAAATTTCACTCCTTTACACTAGATTTGATAGAAAGAACAATTCCAAGCCATTGATTTGATTAATCAAATGGTTGTAATCAAAAGTAGTGATCCTAGAGTTGAGAGTTGATTTCTCTAGATCCAAGGGCCCAAATTCATTCAAAAAACTATATAAACCCCCCTCCAAACTCCTAGAGCATCATTGTTAGGCATCCATAGGGCTCATGCTAGCTTACGGTTTCCTTGAGACGATCACCCTCGGTTGAGAGAGTGAGGATCCAAGGTGAGCTAGTATGAGTATAGAACCTAGTTTCAAATTTAAGTTAGAACTCCAATTTAGGATAGGCTCTTGAAACCAGCATCTCTATCTTGACTCACCCTCGGTGGAGCGTGTGAGTGAGTTAGAGCTGATTTTAATGAGTCTTAGACTTCTTTAGTTAGACGTTACGAGCCTAGACAGACATAGGGTCACTGGAGTGGAACTCACCTTCTTACGTGTGACATTCGGTTGAACTGTCATGGTTTGAGGGTCGGAACTACCTTTGATCAGTAGACTGCTTAGCATGACGTACCACGACGATCTTTTACATGTAAATTAATTCAAATTCTTTTAATTCATGTCACTTGTCACTTGTCTCTTGTTACCTCTCTCAGTCTCTTAAGTATTTTTACATGTCTTCTATTTCTTCTATGTGTGAGAAGGCTCCGCAGTATTGCGTTGAACCAGTGAGGATGTTTCTTTGAGCTTGTGAGTAAAATCCATCATCATAATTCACTTGCATGCATATAATCCATACAAATCCATACATATTTATTAGTTTCTGAAAGTGTATAAGAAGCTCCAATATTGGACCATTCTTCCTTTCGAAACTGATTTATGTGTAAGGATTCCATCTATTCTCACCATGCATACATATCATCCAAAGAAGGCTATACATATGGATTAGAATTAGGAAGTGTTTAAGAAGCTCCTCCAATGGACCATTCTTCCTTCCAAATTTGATTCGTGTGTATGGTTCTCTTTCATTCTTATCATTCATGTCATCAATCTAACTTGCACACCTACATTCCCATTCCCATAATTATTTCAACATCTCTCTCTTCTCCATACTCAACATTAATTTCACCTTCACATCTTTAAACATTCCAACATTCATTAGCTTCATACACCCTGTGTGTGCCACGACCGGACCCGATCCACCCGGATTGCGATCACCTCCACATTTGAACCCGACGTGAAACGCTTCGTGGTATTTGCTTCTGATCTTGTTGGGAGGTTGTGATCCATATCCTTTGTTTCATATTTTTCATCCTCATCATATCATCATCATCATTCTTGAGTGTTGCACTGGATTTCTCACAGTATCGTGCACATCTTTGTCGCGAAGTAAACACATTTGTGAGAGATCTAGAACATTGTGCATCACTTGCTTATTCACATAAGATGGAGGAAGGATTCAAATCCCTTATTGTTGAGAAACAAGGCCAAAGAATAGTCTCTTCTATGTTGAGAGAGAAGGGAAAATTCAATGGCATCAACATCACAAGCTACTTAGATTTGTTTGAAGAGCAAGCTATGATTTTTGGTTTTCCTGAAGATCTTTTGATATCATTCTTTGAACGAATTGTTGATAGCTCTATCATAAACCGTGTCACTCAATATGATAGTCTTCCTTGGAGTGATTTTAGAAAGGACATGCTCAAAGAATTCTATCTTGAAGATTATAGCCAACATAATCGAGATGGATTCTTACGATGGGTCAATTCTCCAAAGCCTAGTAGCTCTATTACTCACTTACAAAATGAGTATATTAGACGCTATGAACAACTTCCTGATGAGGATAAGATAACTTTGGAACCTGATCTTGTGATCAATTTTCTTAAGCTTCTTCATCCTGAAACTCGTAGGGAAGTTGAACGGCGATTAGAAGAACCAGATAAGCGCTATGGTCTTACTGACAATTGGCAAAAAGTGCGTAAGGTAGTAGAGGCTGTAGCCCATAGACATCAAAGACAATCCATGCTTTATGAGCAAACTAGTCTTCCTCAAGCTAGCCTTCCACAAATTAAGGAGCAATTTAGAGAACAATCCCATGCTATGCTTTTTGACTCTACTCCTATTCCTCAAATGATGGAGCCTACTCAAGGTTTTAAAGTAGAGCCAAATAAAAGTGTAGTTGAACAATCTCAAGTGGATATTCTCACTAAGCAAATGGAAAGTCTTATTGCTACACAATCCAATTTGGCCAAGACTATAGATGCTTTACAATCTAATTACACCAAAACTTTCCAAAATCAAATGAACCCAATGACTTTTCAAGAGCCTAATCAACATGTTATAGCTACCAATCAAAATCCACAAGTAGCTCCTACTCAAGCATATCAAGTTCCTCCAATGCATAATCCTCCCATGCATAATCCTTCAATGCAAAATCCTCATCCTCATGTGCAAAATCCTCAAATGTATCAAAACCTGTATCCTCAAGCTTCTCAAATAGCTTTTCAAAATCCTCAAAATCAAAATTTTCAAAATCATCAACCGTATAATATGGAAGCTCCTCTTGCACCTCAAGTACCACATGTTGCTCCCCAAGCTCCTCAAATACATCAATTGCATTTTCAAAATCCTAATTATCCTGTTCAAGCAATACCTTATCAACAAAATCCTCAATTTCAAAATTTCCCACCACAAGTTAATCAAAATCCTCAAAATCAAAATGGTTTTGTGCGTGGTCCTCGTAGGTGTCCTTGGTGTGATTCGTTAGAGCACTTTTTGAGAGATTGCGAACTATTGAAGGATGCTAAGGAGCAACGACTAGTAATAGACATAGACAAGAAAATCTGTGACTATCGATCTAGGCTACCTTTGCAAGGAAATTATGGTAAGGGAGGAATGAAAAAACATTATGAAAATATAACCATAATGGACGTAGGAACTAGAGGAGTGAAACTAGAAGCTCTTGATGAACAACAAGTAGAATCAAGTAAACCCACAAAGGAAGGTGATTTTTCCATAGAGGCTTTAGTAAGAGCACGGGATGAGATTAGGAGAATAACGGCTTGGGAGTCACCGATAGAAGATCAATCTCTTATTTCTCACATATCCAATGTAGAAGAAAAACGAAAAAGAGATGAAGCTGAGCATAGTGAAAGAAGAGTGACTCGAAAACAAACCTCAGAGGGAATAGAAACAATCATAGAGCAAGGAGAAACATCACAATCTAAAGATAAAAAACAAGAATCAGAACCCAATGAACAAAAACAAGAGGAGAAACAAAAAGGGAAGAAGACAAAGCAAAGAAAAACAGAACCAAAGCCTTTAGATAAACCAGAACAATCAAAACAAACTGAAGACCAAACACGAGAACATGAACAAAAACAAGATCCTGAGCAAAAACAAAAGAAACCAAAGAGAAAACCTAAAGCCATCTTGATTTCAGAAATTGAGAGAAAAATAGATCCTATGGAAATTTTAGATGACATTTTGCTTAAGAGTCAAGTGACTATGTCTTTAGAACAAGTTTTCTCTATTGCAAAGCCTGTTTTTAAAGATAACTTTATCGGCCTAATTAAAAGGAAGAGGTTTCCGCTTAATCTAGATACTGAGATGCAAGATTCTCTAGATCAAGATCAAGCTATGAATGAAGCCTTAAACTTTGATGAGTCTGATGAAGAGAACTTTGATGATGATGAAGTAAATGTTAATAAAAATTTCTTAGGACCTATTCAACCTGACCATGAAAATCATGAAAACAATCCTGAAAGTCACTTTAAAAGAACATTTTGGTCTAGAGGTACATCAGAGATGCATGTTAAAATAGGAAATGATAAGAACACTATCACTGTAAATGCATTAGTAGATTCCGGCTCTGAAATCAATGTGATTTCAAGAGAAGTCTATGATAAGTTTCGATGGCCCATAGATAAAGATTGTGGATGGCGTATGAGAACTACAGATAATGGTGTAGGTACCCTGTATGGAGCTTGTGCTAGTGTGCCCATATCCATAGGAGGAATCACAGAAGAGTTTCACTTTTTTATTCAAGATAATTGCTCCTATGAAGTTCTCTTAGGTCAACCCTTTATTTGTGAGAGTCGTATGGAAACTAAAGCCATGGATGATGGGTCTACCTATGCTAGATTTAAGTCTAAGGATGGAATGCAATCACTTCAAGTCATGACAATAGGAGTGAATCATCCTAGGAATCGATTGTCAATTAGAAAGAAACCTATTGTTACTCAGGGTCACGAGCATGCTTGTAGTGATTGTGCACCTCGATTCATGTTTGGAGCTACATATGATCAAAATTTCGGATAGAATCCATTGTTGAGCGGGAGAACAGTGGATATTGGTTTGACATCTCGCATCCAACCAACATGTACAATAGTTTGTCACTTTGTTTTCCACATTCTAGATTAGATTTTCTTCATAAGAGTCAATTGTCCAAGTCTTTTATCCAAAAAAGCCAAAAAAATTATAAAAACAACAAAATCATGGAACATGATGAGAACATTGAGCATGTGATTGAGACATCTCATTGTTTCTCTACTCTTGAGGAGTTAGAGTTATGTCTTCAACAAAATTCTAATTCCCATATTATTCTTATTTCTTCCCTTGATGAGTATGCTCTAATCCAAGAGTATGCTCTCAATGTTGACAAGTGCTCAAAATTTAACCAAACACATGATGCCTTAGTTGAAACAAAGTACAAAACTGTAGACAAAAAAATCAAACCCATAGCTCAACCATTACCTCAAGGAAGTAATGAAAAAATTATTGATGTGAAAAATGATCCAATTCTTCGGGATAAGAAAAACATAGGACATACATTCACGGATGAGACAATCAAACAGGTGAAAATTGGTAGAGATGATGACTTTCTTTTGCCAGCAGAGAGAGATAAATTTGAGAGAGTTATACGGAGCCATGGAAAAGCCTTTACTATGTATCCTCATGAGTTTGGTTGTGTAGATCCTAAGCTAGTTGCACCCATGATAATCTTTACTATTCCACATATTCCATGGAATCTTCGTCCTATACCTGTTCCAAAGGCTCACTTACCTGAGCTAATGAAACTACTTAAGGAGAAGATAAACATGAGAATTTTAGAGCCATCTTTTGCACCTTACTCAAACAGATGGTTCACTGTGCCTAAAAAGAATGGGAAACTACGTTTTATTCAAGATCTCCAACCCGTCAATAAAGTCACCATAAGGAATATAGGAACAGGACCCATTGTAGATGAGTTTGCTGAATCATTTTCAGGACATTCTATCTATTAAATGGGTGATCTATATTCTGGATATGACCAATTCCAATTAGCAATTGATAGTCGTGACATAACCACAATGAAAACTCCTTTAGGCTTAGTGCGAATGTGTACTTTACCTCAAGGAGCGACTACTTCTGTGGCTCATATGATGAGTGCTATGAATATGGTCTTACATGACTTTATCCCTCATATAACTATGCCATTCATTGATGATATTCCAATTAAAGGGAGTGAGGAACGTGTAAAGGACATTACTTTAGATTCATCGGGATGTCGTAAATTTGTTCTTGACCATATCTTTGATTGTGAAAGAATATTTCAACGATTTGAAGAGGTAGGTCTCACATTTTCCATAGAGAAATCTGTTTTTGGTGTCAACGAGGTACTTATTGTTGGACATTTATGTGGCCATTATGGTCGAAAGCCATACCCACAAAAAGTTGATGCCATTAGCAAGATTTCTGAAACATGTAACAACGTGAGTGAGGTACGTAGATTTCTTGGTGCTTGCATCTTTTATGTTATTTGGATCCCTCACTTTGCTCATGTTGCTGATTGTCTTTATGACTTGTTGAGGAAGAAACAAAAATTTATTTGGACTGACAAACACACTCAAGCTATGCGTAAATTGAAGAAATTATTGCTTGAAGCTCCCATCCTTAAACGTGTAGACTATTTTGCTAACAAACCTATTATATTGACTGTTGATACTAGTCCTATTGGTATAGGTTGGGTCATAAGTCAAGATGATAGTGAAGGGAATAGATATGCAATTAGGTTGGGTGCCAAAATTCTACATGAAACACAACGAAAATATCCACAGATCAAACGAGAACTATGGGGTATGGTAACAGCTTTGAAAACAGACAAAGAATATTTCATTGGTGCAAATGTCAAAGTTGAGACTGATTGTTTGCCTCTCATTGGAATGATAGCCAATTGTTCATCTCCTGATATAGCCATGCTTAGATGGATCTCATATATTAAGTTCATAAATCCTGAGTTAGTTCATATTTCAGGTAAGTCAAACTCAGTTGCTGATATGTTATCGAGAGCTAGATTTGATGATGATCTTGAAAGTGATCTAATAAAGAATGTGAATTTAGTTGACTATGTTCCACATATATATGAGTATGAGAAATTTCATGAGTTTGAGTACGAAGATGAATGGAGAGACATAGGAAAGTATCTCAGTACACTACAACCATTACCTAGCTGGACTACGAATAGATTCCGTAACATTAGGAAACGAGCTTATAACTTTTTCCTATGTAATGGTTATCTTTGGAGACATGCTAAGGGTAAGGTTAAGAATCCACAACGAGTCCTAGGAAAGAGAGGTCTTCAATTGCAAGTAATGAAGGAAATGCATGAGACATTATGGGCAGGTCATAAAGGATTTTTTGGAACATATGAAAAAATTAGAAGTACCTATTATTGGCCTAGGATGTATGTTGACATTAGTAGCTATGTTTCTACATGTTCTACTTGTCAACTTCATTCATCAGTCAAACATAGAGATCCGTTGCATCCTACTTATCCACCTTGTATTCACTACAAGTGGGTAGTAGATCTTGTAACTATGCCTAAAGGTATCGACAAAATGCGTTACATTGTACTTGCAAGAGAAGACTTAACTAATCATGTAGAGGGACGTGCACTACGATCTAAGACCACTTACAATGTTTGCAAATTCTTGCTTGAAGATGTCATAAGTCGCTTTGGGTACATAGAGAAAGTAGTTGCCGATCGTGGAGAGTTAAATGCGAGAGAAGCTAAAGAGTTCTTTGAGCGTCACGGTATTCGTTTGTCTCTCACTACTGCATATAATCCAGAGGCCAATGGTAAAATAGAGAGAGGGCATCCACCTATTGTGAAAGCCATATGTAAAGCATGTAACGGTGACATCAAACAATGGCCTAGATTCTTACCTTTTGCACTTTGGGCAGATAGAATGACATGCACACGTACTACTGGGTATATGCCTGCTGAACTTATGTACTGTCAAAAACAATTGTTTCCAATTCAATCTCATATTTTTGCATGGTCAAATTTTCCTTGGTCTGAAAACATGTCTACTGATGACTTTTTGAGTTTGCGCATTAAACAGTTAGAACAAGGTAAAGTAAGACTTGATGATGCTGTTGAAAAATTAAGAGAATCTAGAATGAAGAATAAGAATTATTTTGATAAAACTCATCGACTGCGTCCTAATCCAATTGAAGTAGGAGATTGGGTGCTCATTTATGATAGTACATTTGACTCTCAATATGATGCACGCAAAAAGCTCACTCAATGGTGGTTTGGGCCATACATTGTATCAAAAGTCAACAACAATGGTACGTATGCTCTTTGTGAATTAAATGGTGTTGCACTAAAAACTTTGATTGCAGGTAAAAGGATAAAGCTATTCAAGAAACGTGATAATGACGAGTACATTTTGGATGAGGACATTGAAGAAGATGACAACAATGAGGCCGATTCATAAACAGGAGTATCCATGCTATAAAAAATAAAAATATAAATAAAAAAAGGAAAAAAAAAACATATAAAAATATCATTAATTTTTCAAGTTCATGTTGCTTTGTTTTTTTTCAAGTTCATTCTATTTTTTTTTTCCATGCTTGTTTCATGCATGTTTTTTTTCAGTCTTTGCATTGCATTGCATATCCACATCACTTGAGTCAAAAAGGGCAAATGATGATTTCTCTACTTGTGTAAAATTGTATCTTAAGTAGTAACTTATCTACTAAGGAATTGATTATAATCTAGGATTGTGGAAAGATAGGGCATGTAGATTTGGAGGTTTATTTTGGTGACATGACTTTCATATATAAACATGCATATGTATCCTATATCGAAAGCATAATTGTTGAAATCCTAGCTCCTGCTATTGCATGTTTCTACATCCTTAGTCCATCTCACAGCACTTGTATCAGAGTTTAAACGACTGTTCTCCGTCATCAAAAATGGTTGTACCTTGTATCGGGGTTTAACTTTTCCTCGTCAAAAAAAAAAAAAAAAAAAAGCTACATGTTACCAAGAAGTTTACACTTTCTTCCACCCCAAAAAAGTGATCGTAACCATAAAGTTGCCAAATCATCATCATCATCGGAAAAAAAAAAAAGAGCAAGCCAAAGGAGGATAAAGAGGCATAGTAGAATAAATCACGCACTATATAAGCAGATTTATGCATTAGTGGAGTTTAGTTAGATTTCCTTGCATGTTATTAGAGAAAGAGCATATTCATATTTATGTAGGAAAGGAGTTGATCTAAAATAAGCTAAAGATGAAAGATGTCTCTTGAAAATCCTAAATCTTTGTTTATAATCATATTTAAGGTAGATTGCTTTATGAAAAAGGTACAAAATTTTCTTCAAGATGAGAGGAACTGATGCTTAAAACGACTCAATACAACCACTTCCACTTCATATTGATGCTTGTTTTTTTTCTTTCTTGTTGCCAATGTTGCTTGTTCATTTGCATATATGTTGCCTATTTGTTCATGCATATTCATGTTTCCTGTTTCAATTATTTCTTTCATGCAAATTTTGCTTCATGTCACGTTACCTACTTATTCATGCATATAATCAATTTTCCTTCCATGTTTCTTATGTTGCCTATAAAAGAATTTGATGCCTGGAACATTTTGTTTTTCACAGATGCTAGAGTGGCGCTTCCGGAGGAATCGCAGGTTTAGTGGGGGCAAATATCGTCGAGATTTTCTCTCCTCTCTCACTTGTGAAGGCCTACAAAAAAAACATATTTGGTGAAGGTAGCCAGAATTCCCCGAGACGTCCAGGATGCATCAAGGATGTCAAAGGAAGGTCACATACAAAGTTTCAAAGAAATCAAGAAAGTCCATGGTAGCGGTCAAAGTTGGTCAAAGTTGGGAAATTAGGGCAAAAATTTCATTGTCACCAAATTAGATGAAAATCCATATACTTGTAAAGATTGTCAAAGGCAGTCTATAGCCCAAATTTCAGCAGAAAATGGATTTGGTAGCACATTGATATGCTATGTTCATTTTGTAAAAATGTATTTTTTCTAGTTTGACCCTACAAATTCTTGTATAGAAATTTATGTTAGCCATATGGTTTGGCATGTATAAAGACCATATGTGGCTACATATTTGTATAAAGTTTCAAGGCTATCCGAGCTTCCTAGACACCTTAATGCCACCTTGCAAGCTTCCAAATGTAGTCAAACTTGTACAAGTTAGATTCAGATGGGAGTTTTTTCTGCATATTCCTGAAGGAGATCTTTGGAAACATAGTCCTACAATGTTTCATCTTCATCAAAGACTTTTTGGAGGGTCAAAGAGCACAAAGTCCAGTTTTCAAGGTCACCGCAGTTTTCTAGAATAAGAAAATTGAAGGCTTGAATGTCTGCCACATGTCAAAATATGATTGAACCATGTTGTACGGTCAAGATGAGCTCATATTCAAGGGTGGAGATGCACTAAAGCATAAAGGAAGGAGGATCCACGAATTTTTTCAATAAAAGAAGACCTTTTTTACAATCAAAGATCAATAATGCAGCATTTCTCCAAAAATAGTGGCTTATGTTATCCGAATTGATGTCAGCACTGATCCGACGGTCCAGATCATCCCCAGATCCGATGGTGGAGAATGAGGGTGCATAAATTTCACTCCTTTACACTAGATTTGATAGAAAGAACAATTCCAAGCCAGTGATTTGATTAATCAAATGGTTGTAATCAAAAGTAGTGATCCTAGAGTTGAGAGTTGATTTCTCTAGATCCAAGGGCCCAAATTCATTCAAAAAACTATATAAACCCCCCTCCAAACTCCTAGAGCATCATTGTTAGGCATCCATAGGGCTCATGCTAGCTTTCGGTTTCCTTGAGACGATCACCCTCGGTTGAGAGAGTGAGGATCCAAGGTGAGCTAGTATGAGTATAGAACCTAGTTTCAAATTTAAGTTAGAACTCCAATTTAGGATAGGCTCTTGAAACCAGCATCTCTATCTTGAATCACCCTCGGTGGAGCGTGTGAGTGAGTTAGAGCTGATTTTAATGAGTCTTAGACTTCTTTAGTTAGACGTTACGAGCCTAGACAGACATAGGGTCACTGGAGTGGAACTCACCTTCTTACGTGTGACATTCGGTTGAACTGTCATGGTTTGAGGGTCGGAACTACCTTTGATCAGTAGATTGCTTAGCATGACGTATCACGACGATCTTTTACATGTAACTTAATTCAAATTCTTTTAATTCATGTCACTTGTCACTTGTCTCTTGTCACCTCTCTCAGTCTCTTAAGTATTTTTACATGTCTTCTATTTCTTCTATGTGTGAGAAGGCTCTGCAGTATTGCATTGAACCAGTGAGGATGTTTCTTTGAGCTTGTGAGTAAAATCCATCATCATAATTCACTTGCATGCATATAATCCATACAAATCCATACATATTTATTAGTTTCTGAAAGTGTATAAGAAGCTCCAATATTGGACCATTCTTCCTTTCGAAATTGATTTATGTGTAAGGATTCCATCTATTCTTATCATGCATACATATCATCCAAAGAAGGCTATACATATGGATTAGAATTAGGAAGTGTTTAAGAAGCTCCTCCAATGGACCATTCTTCCTTCCAAATTTGATTCGTGTGTATGGTTCTCTTTCATTCTTATCATTCATGTCATCAATCTAACTTGCACACCTACATTCCCATTCCCATAATTATTTCAACATCTCTCTCTTCTCCATACTCAACATTAATTTCACCTTCACATCTTTAAACCTTCCAACATTCATTAGCTTCATACACCCTGTGTGTGCCACGACCGGACCCGATCCACCCGGATTGCGATCACCTCCACAACGAGTGGATGAGGCTTATGGATATCTTTCGAAACAAGTGGACAAGGCTTATGCAATGTTGGAGGACTTGGAGGGACGGGATGTGGTCATTTCATGGGAGCCTCTATGGCGAGATGAGCTTTTGAGCTTGATTTAGTGTTTTTCAGTTATTTTTTAATAAATATCATATCAGTTTGTTTCATTTCATGAATGTGATTTGTTGCAAGACTGCAAATGTAGATGTTCTGATCCGTTTGGGAATGTGTATGGTAGTGGTGTGCCACAATTTTGTATTGGGCTCATATATGGTAGTGGTGCACCATAATTTTGTATTTGGTTCATATATGGAAATGGTTTTCCACATTTTATATTTGGATCATATATGGAAGTGCATTTATAGAATATCTCTTTTGTACATGGTTCCTTTATGGAATATCTCTTTTGTACATGGTTCATGGTTTATTATACTCCAACATCTCTCTTTTATGTTCAACAATGTGTTTTGCTTTATCAAATCATGTTTTGATTGTTGATCATCTAAAACCTAAATCGACCACCTCTAGAGTATGTCACATGTACTCGGTTTTCTGTGGGCAAAGTGTATTGTCATTTGTTACACAACAACATTGTCATGTTGCTACAAAAAGAGACAACACAATATACTGAAAAAAGATTTTGTACATATGGTTATCGATATAGGCCTTGGTATGAGCGTGGGTATGCCTAGGCACATACTGAATATTTTGCCAAGGGACATATTGATGCTTATACTAGTGATTCTCATAACGATGCATATACCATCACTTATAGCATTGATTTACAAAAAAATACCGGCATGTATACCAATGAAAACATACAAACATCTATCTTGACACTTGTATCGACGGTGTGGGGCATGTATTAATCCGTATATCCTTACAAAGAAAAAAATTTGATTACTTTTTCTTGTTTTTTCATCAATGTAAACGTACGTGCATCTAAGTGCTTTCCAATGACCTTTAGATTTTTTTTCAGGGTGTTTGATAACCTTAGCAATG
Source organism: Ceratopteris richardii (assembly GCA_020310875.1). Lineage (NCBI taxonomy): Eukaryota > Viridiplantae > Streptophyta > Polypodiopsida > Polypodiales > Pteridaceae > Ceratopteris > Ceratopteris richardii. Next base: position 116,701,871 of record CM035440.1, on the reverse strand, counting down.
CATCGAATTCATTGAATCCAAGAGCAAAAGCTTTTACCAGGACAAAATATCCCTTGTTTTTTACTGAATTGGATTATATTTGTAGCTTAATTATAGTCTTCTTTGATAGCATTACGAAACCGATGCACTCGTTATATATCTCCGTAGATTTCATAGGTGAAATTCAATGTGAGAGTCTTAGCATATTAGCATAGATAAATGATTCTTAGTGCATAAGAATATGTGTCATGTTGTATGTGTGATTGGAAGATCTATGCATGTCTATCCGTGAAACAACATTTGTATGCAATTCCTTGTGAGAGTCTTATCATAGATAAATGACTCTTAGTGCATAAGAATACGTGTCATGTTGTATGTGTGATTGGAAGATCTATGCATGTCTATCGGTGAAACAACATTTGTATGCATGTATGAGTGTGCATGCAATGGCCGATGATTTGCAATACGATTTGGCCTTCTTCTATGTGCATTCATTGGCATGTGTGCACAAAAATCTTTTGCTACCCTTGTGCATCTAATCTTCCTAAAATCAAAAGAGTGGATTTTCTAAAAAATGTGAGAAGCTCTTTTGTTTCTTGTCGATATATTTAGGTAGTGATGTGTGTGAACACACTAGGACTCATGGGGCATTTTTTTCCCTTTTTAGGAGGTTCTTTTCCCCTAGCTTGTATATATGCCTATTGCCCAAATGGGCTACTTATCTTTGTACATTCTAGTGGTAATACATTCCGTATTGTGTGTTGTGCTCCAAGCTTCTTCTTCTTCCTTGTGTTGTTCGTGTGCTTCCGCAGACATCTAACTTCAACAATTGGTATCAGAGCAGGCCGTCACTTCATCTAGGGCATCATCATCACCTCTCTAGTTGTAGTCTCAAAATCACACAAATTTTGGTGAGCATACTCGGGGTGTTTCAGAGATCAAAACTACTTTGCTCTGTACGTGTCGAAATCGTGATCTGAGCTTGTTTCGGCTCCAAATGCACTATCGTAGTGCTTGTAGGGAAACATGGATTAAAATCATTGAAACTAGGATTGAAAGTTGGCGAAAGAAAAAACTCATAAAAAACAATTATGACAGTAGAGAAACTTTCAAATAAGGTTAGTTTCCGTTTTATCCCCCTCATGGGGACTCAATTGCTTTGGATCCTATTGTCGTACAAAAAGAAACCTTATGATGTCTAAAGGGAGGGGAATCGTTAGAATTATAAATTCTTCTGTCTAAAAGGCTAATAGATTTTTCAATCCACCACTCTTCTTGAGGATTGTTAGTGTTGGTTGCACATTCTACAAAGTCTTGGAGCAACCAATCACTTCTCCAAGTAAACCTTGTTTCTATTTTATTTGACAATGTAATAAGAAAATCCTCCCCATGGCTTGCCAAACCAACAAAAGCATTGGGGCACAAAAACAAAAGGTGTCCAAGTCTTCTCTACCATAAAGGTACCATTTACACCACGAGGGGCTTTGTAAATGTCGTTTTCTTTGACATTGTTCCACATTCCCTAATGGATGGTTTTCCCACTTATAGCGCTTAGTTCATGGCATGCTTGTAGAAAAACTATCAAACATATTTATAGTTGTTACTTAATCACACATTAGAATCCTCCCAAATATCTTAGTCGTTCATGTGCACAACATCAATGGAAGAATAGCCTTAAGATTCTAGAGATTTAGTCCTTGCATAAGAATTCATGGCGTCCTTTACTTGTTCCACATAGGCATCTTTGATTGCATATGCCTTAGAATCTAATGATGTCAAATACTTTCACATGGATCTTCTCATAGTTGATATCTTACAACATAAGATCATGGAACAATCCTAGTGCTTCACAAAATTGCGAGATTGAAGATTTTAGATGGATATTGTGATTGTTAAGATCTTACAATTCAGGATCATAAAACAATCGTGGTGATACACAGAAATGGGATTTGTTTTTTTGCTCTTTGTTTCACTTCTGTTATTCAATAAATGACATCTTCTTTCATCAAGTTTCTTCTACATACCATCGGATTCAAAATCAAGTCTTAAAGAAGTCCAAATGAGTGTGGTGTAGCAGTAAGTCTTGAATGCCATGAGGCAGAGTGCCTAGGTTCAAGTCCCACTCACTAAATATCACCATAAAAAATAAGAGCATCCCCTTGACTTGAATCTATATAAATATGGGTGAATTTCTCTTAGAATATCATATTGTAATTATAAATATTTTGGCAAATTTTGGTGAGAACTTTCATTTGCGATATTAAAAAAATGGCAAATTTGAATGATAAATTCATTTAAAATATAAAAGTTTAGGTAATTTTTTGTGATAACCTCCATAGAAATGTTTGACTATTTGAACTCATTCATTATGCTAATGCACCTTTTTTACTATATATTTCATTGTAATGATCTTCACTTTTACTACCTTCTTCTTCCATTGCTTGCTCAAACTTTCCTTCACCTTCAATAATCATAGGATAGAAACACATGCACAATGCACACACATCTCATAGATGCATAGATAATGCTTACACATACATGGACACATACACATGCACACTTGCATACATATACACCACATACACTTGAACATATGCATATCTACACAAACATACATGTACAATGCACACACACATACATATACATAGGCATATAGAATGAGATACACATGCACACATACACAAACACATTCACACATTCTTCATGCAATATCATGAAACCCTAATTTTATATTTATCTATATAGTAATCTAAAAAATCAAAACTCCATTTTTAATGTATTTATGTATATATATTTGTAGTTTTTTTGGTTTTCTTTTTGGTGAGGGATTGTTGCCTCTCAGGTGGAGGACTTGTAACAAAATCTAGATTCTGATGCTTGGGTATGCGTGTTCCATCAATGGTTTTATCATCATCTTGTTGTGGAAGCAGGCAACCTCAGCTCAAAAAGTTCAAACTCTAGACTGCTAATGACATCACCAAGGATCATATGCTTGAACTTTTGTCTACATCACAATATAGATCATTTGGATTTCCTCAAAGGTTGATGTAGATGAGAATACACAAATCCTCATACACTGATTTACTTGAAACAAATTGATATGTCAGTAACGAATGGTTCTTGTATGGATAGAAGAGCCTAAGAGAGTATACAGAGAAGTACCTGTAGACCATTCGATCTATCTTAAGTCCAATGTTACTAACTAATGAAGTCATCATCTCCCAAATGAAATGTTTAGCACATACGAGCCACGTAATGAGACTTCTCGATACATGCACACACAGTAAGACCATGCGCCTTCTCAGTAGCTCATGGCTGGAGTTTTCAGAGCCACACAATAGTCTGGTAGACGACTCGATGCATGCAAGTGCCAAACTCATACACACGTGCAATATTGAAGGAAAATTGACCGTAGCACAGATACCAGATGGGCAAATTGTGAAGCACTCAGGTGATGGAGCCACGTAGAGAAGGCAATGTGTGTCAAGCAAAGAGCATGAACGAATCGTTAGCATGGCGAAGAAAACCCAATCTTACAAAAGCTAGGGTTGAAAATATGGCTTTATTTATCTTTTGGAGATTATTTGAAAATAAAAATATTTTGTAATCTCTCTAAAAATTGCCATTGGGCTATATTTTGCACCCTTTATTTTCACTGCTAGACATGTTCAACCTTCGAGGCTATCGAAATGTATGAGTGCCTCTCTACCTAAAGAGATTGGGTGTGTCTGTTTGATTCATTGTGCGTCCAAAAACAAAATCACTATCACTTAAAGATAAACAACTTCTGTACATCAATTCACGTAGTTCTTTTCTTTTTATTTTTTCTTTCGATCTATTTTTTCTTTTTTGTTGTCATTATTACCTAAAAGTTTCGTAGGCTACATGTACTCTTATCCAATCACGTTTTTGTTGCTAAAAAAGACTTTTCCAAAGACTGAAAGTGAGCGTAGCTAAAAAAAAGTCTAACGCGCACAGCACGAAAGACTGTGACAGAGCGATACCTTCTGCTCTTGTTCTCTGTGGTAAGCTGCTGATGGAACGTGCGCGTTTTCCACGGTTTTACCGTCAAGAGATGCTTGCGATACGAAATACATTTAAGTGCTTTTTCAATGAAACAATAAAAAAGAAAATGGTTCGTTGGATCTGTCGTCTCTTGAAATGGGGGCAAGAGTTCAATCTCAACTATCGACAGAACGGTGTGGACTTAAGGCAAGTGTAAAATCATGATATTCTCGTTGAAATTAGTTTTCTCTTGTGTTGCCTTTGGTAGTTTAACCCCTCTTTTGTGGGATATCGGAGGTAATTAAAGTAACGTGAAGTTGAAGTTGTTCGAAAAGCGTGAGCTTAATCTGGAAAAATCATTTGACCATCGCCGAAATACAGGAGTGTGTGCGCTGATTCACTCACCATCACCGACTACGATGAGAACGTCACCCTTTTGTGTTCATAATGGGCAAATTATCCATTCTACATGCTTACTCGTCCCTTCTCGTCCTTCTTTTTGCAATTGAGTAGAAGTTGTTGATATATTTCCGTCGTGATGTGTGTGAACACATCACTACACATCACTACGGATGTGTGAACTGCCCGGGTATTGTTTCCCTTCTTTAGCACCTTCTTCTCTTGATGCGTGTATACATATATAACCCTAATGGGTTATTTATTTTTGTACATACACTTCGTAATATATTTAGTGTTATGTTGTTGGCCAATGGGTCATTTATCTTTGTACATTCACTTTGTAATACATTTAGTTCTATGTTGTTGGTTTGTGGGTTTCCGCAAATCTCAAACTCCAACAATTGGTATCAGAGCAAGTCTTCACTTTATTTAGGGTGTAGTCGACACCATTGCCCTCAGCATTTTGGAATCACAGAAAAATTGATGAACAATAGTCATTACTTTGATACATTGTAATGACAACGTTCTTGGATATTATGATATCTACCTTTCCTATCCGGATTACAGATCCAGGGCCTATAATACATACATATTTATCCTCCCAACGAGCTTTAGAAACTTTCATTGTCCATAACTGCGCACGGATTACTCGAAGAAGATTTAAACCCTTTGATACACACCACACATGTGGTAAAGGAGAGATCACTCCCTCTCGGTATACTCATCGAAAAAAGGATGGTAAGACTCGGGTTATATATCTGCATTTTTCACAGTTCTTTTTGTATATGGGAGTATTCCTAGCTACATGTTTCCATCACTTAGCATTTTCAACTTTGTGGTTATGGAGAAGATACTTGCTTACTTTTGAGCATAACTTTCTATTCCAAGCTCCAAATCAAGAGTTTTAACTTGATTGTCGAATTCAATATCTTTCAGTTTATATGCATGCATGCATATATACATAACCAGAGCATAACTTTCTATCCCAGGCAATGCCGATACACACCACACATGTGGTAAAGGAGAGATCACTCCCTCTCGGTATACTCATCGAAAAAAGGATGGTAAGACTCGGGGTTATATATCTGCATTTTTCACAGTTCTTTTTGTGCATGGGAGTATTCCTAGCTACATGTTTCCATCACTTAGCATTTTCAACTTTGTGGTTATGGAGGTTCTCTATTGAGGATCCTATCTCCTCTCATAACCTCGTAGAGAAGATACTTGCTTACTTTTGAGCATAACTTTCTATTCCAAGCTCCAAATCAAGAGTTTTAACTTGATTGTCGAATTCAATATCTTTCAGTTTATATGCATGCATGCATATATACATAACCAGAGCATAACTTTCTATTCCAAGCTCCAAATTAGGAGTTTTAACTAGATATAGATTGTAGAGTTCAATATCTTTCAGTTTATATGCATGCATGCATATATACGTAACCAGATACATACCTACACAATTACGTACATAGACATACACATATATCAATACATAAATACATGCATAAGGGCATCCATCCAAACATCTATACGTGCTTGCATTAATGCGTACATACTAAGCTGATACATACCCACCTAATTCACTAGTTGCCTACGTACATACATATCTTTTACTTGCTTACTCAAAAACATATACATATGTATATACATACATGTATACATACATTCTTACCGATCTACATACATGCATATATACATACATAGTTGGCGATATACATGAATATGTACGTAAGTACAACATACATAAAAACATACGTCCACACGTGCTAAAAACAAGGTGTTTTGCTCTGAATCTTATCATAAGCGTTCCATAGTCCTCCGATTTGAAGGTCGACTTTTTAAGGATTGTATTTTATGTATTATTTGAATGTCTTGGAACTAAATATATACATATCTAGATTTTTTGCCACTCTTCTCACACGACTCGTCAACGTCGAACTACTGGACCCATGGAAAAGTGGCCTCTCAAAGAAGTTTTTTTTTTTTCGCTCATAATGTCTTTTTGATTCCTTTTTTTTTCGCTCATAATGCCTTTTTTCGATCCCTCCACTTTCCTTTCTAAGTTAATCGGTTTTAGGGTCACGAACGTTTTGATAAATGAGGTCACGTGCTTAGTCAACCAGGAGCTATCTGGTCAGGTCTTGATTTAATATAACATAGAGAAATATCGGTTCTAAAATTCAGGTCTCACGTTTTAAATGGTGAATGCACCAGTGCTCACAAAAACCGCCCTTATGTGAGCACTGCCCTTATAATGTAATCGTACCGGTTAAAATTGGCAAAAAATGGCTTCTTCAATTTGATGCCCTTATTTTACACCGCCTAAAAATTTGGATGATTCTTTATTTTATAGGGTCTTCCATGGAAACATCCTTTTTTTAAAGACTATGTCTAAAAGAAACCCTTAAAATAAAGGTTCATCTGTAAACCTGTAGTTAATTATATAAATATATATATATATATATATATATATATATATATATATATATATATATATATATATATATATATATATATATATATATATATATATATATATATATATATATATATATATAAGTTTGACAAACTGTATTTAATATTATGCGATATGGTGCTTGTCTCCAGGAGCCTGGCATTGTCGGCGCGAAAGCGACGGCTGTTGGATCAGGGTAACCACCGAAATTACAGCGCATGCTAGGTGCTTGCAGCAATCTCAAGTGATGGGAAGCTCAAAGTAATTAGACGAAACAACTTTACTTTCAAAAGAGTTGATCTTTGATTCATACTTGGTCAACCTTTATTTCTAATAACTCAAATTCAACTTAAAAAATGATTTAAATAGTTCAACTTCAACAAGCATTTCATTAAGAATATCATGATTTAAATTAACAAAGAACTTAAATCTTCAATTCTTTGCTAGGATACAATTAGCATACTCAATATAACTGATTAGGAACTTGGCTTCTTCTCATGCATTCAGATGCCCTTAAGGAAAACATGTAAGTTCACAACTTTATGTTGACACTTTGCAATGAAGGACTAGGCTAAGCAAATAAATATATGGTCGACCGTCATAGTATTGAAGCAAATAAACATATAAATAGATATAATATATATTATAGCATATACCACAAACTCTCTTATCCAGTTTATGCGCTGAAATAAAATGAACATCGAATGCTTTCTTCGCACTCCAGGTGCACAAATAAGCGTATGACAGAACAATCAGTAATAGATTGGTCACAAAGCATAAAAAAGTTCTTATCTTTTGTATTAGCACATTTTACAAAATGCATTTGAGTATCGTAGATATCTATGAATCCGCATCGTATGCTCAATATATGATTTTTATTGGATCAATTTTTCATTCTCAACAGGATTCAACCGCATGCTAAACTTATATACTATTCCAATCCTCCGAGCACCTTAACTATACAAGATAAATTCAATCACAAACCGCCTACACAAATCGACTTTATACACCATTTGCCTTTATCGTTACGAGGCTTACACGGAATCTTCAATACTTCCCACATGTATGAGACCTTCAAACATTGCCTGAAAAATTCAAGATCAAACTTTTAATGTTACAACAGAGCCATAGTCAAACTTTGTATATCCTATGCCCTGATGACATTTTTTTTGTGTGTGAACTTGGAGTAGATGGGGAAAGAGACACTGTGTGGTAAACGAAAACATTAACATTCGCTACAAGTCTTTATTTCAACTTCCATAAACTCATCGTAATTCAAGATTGCAAGCACTTGATTAATTATTCTTCTTCATTAAGACACTACTAGTGTAAAATTGCGATGCCTTTCTTTATGCGTAAAATAGAAACTGCATCATATTAGTCGCTAGTAAAGTATTCAGAAAGTGCATGTTTCCTAGCTACAGCGATCTGGATCTTTGCATCATCATGCGTTAATTTCAAACTATGGAAAATATACAATAAATTGACTATGGAGCATAGCCCACAGATAGCGTTTCTCTTCTTGTTGGGATTGTAGCGAAAATTTTTGTTATAAAACTGCATAGAATTAAACACAGATTATGGTGAAAAATGATAAGAGAAGGATATATCATGGAGTTTCAAGTATAACACAGCACTAATTTAGTCGGCGCAGAACAAAGCATACACTTTGGTCACAGGTCACTATTAAGAAAAAACAAAACTTCCCTCTCAAAGCCTGTAGTCAACGAACCATATGCAGGCAGAAGTGTAGTCTTTGTAGATGTAAACTTCAGCAGCATTGTTGGAGGCATCAACAATCACAAAAGTCAGTTGCATCCATCAAAATCCTCTCATAAGATATACATAAAAATTCAGGTGTGAGCAGAGCATAGAAAATAGAAGCCTATGAAGATTTTCGTGCAGAATCACAAAAACATGATGTCGTCAGATATCAATGCCCATATGTCTTTGATTCTCTCTCGTGGTACCAACCGTCTGAAGGTCATCTCGTTGATCCGCCTCTCAGATTATGTGCGCTAATCCTCTTTCTGAATTGCCATACACAAAGGTAAACGAGCTTTCCCTTCTCATACATATACTAATACTGACAACGACTTCTAAAACTTATGCTAATATAAACTGATGTATGCAACTTTACTCTCATGAATCAGTCGGCCTGGCCATAATGATACCATACGCAGTCATTTGAAGAAAACGATCAAATAAACTACAACATGTATAACACTGGATAAGTAGCGTAGATTTAACAAATCAAAGTTTGAAGCCAAGAAAATGAATCGACGGTTATGCAGGAATTAACATAATATAAGGAATCATTAAAAGTAATTCAGAAATAAAATAAGAAATCATCATGCCTGATTTGATAACAGGCATCCATCGAAAAGAGAAATGAAGCTACTCGTATATGGCTCACTCATCCTCTGATTTTTGCTTCAAACCTCGCACTTATCTGCCTTCAGCAATCGTCCAAATGATGGATTTTCTTTTTGTCGTATGATGGAGATGGATCATTGCACACGCAGTTAGAATTAATATCAGTGAAAAAGACTGTAAAACTATATCATAGTATGTCATCGAATTATCATCTAATGATGTATTGGAACATCAGAGTGCAGAAACATAGCGAAAGTATCACAGTAAATAATAACTTTACTTTAGAATTCAGGAGCAAATAGATGTAGCTCATGCATATTCAAATCTTTAGTAGATTAGTGAACATTATCGAAGTCACTGCACAGCAGATCAAACGAAAAACAACTCCACAACTTGTGCCAAGAAGTTAACATCACTATCAGAAAGACACCCCCGTTAAATGACATAACAACCAACTTAGAAGGCTGAAGAAATAATCATTGCAAACGGCTTACAATTTGGTCAGAACACGGACTTTTATTATTGACTATAGATGACAGAAGCGCATTAAGGCTGAAGCATGAACATTCAAATTCTTTAGAACTAAACTAGTCAATAAATATGATTTACAATCGAAATGAGCGCATCACTCTTCGCAACAAATCTGTTCGAATTCAAACCGTCGCTGCCGCCATCGATCATAGATTGTTGGAGGTATCGAATTGTGTTGAGCAACGTTGCTGGAGATTGCAAATGACAGTTGTACGGTCTGAAGCCTTGACACTCACGCCAGACAATTGCCAAAAACTCTTTCTTCCTCTCAGCAATGATAACTATCGACCTTCAGCGCAGCTCTTTCTCCCCCTCTCTATCTCAGTCTCTCATGAATTGCCAGAGAATATTACATGCGTTGGCCTCTCCTCCAGCAGCGGCTCCTTTCTTGATTATCTATTCCTCCAGCACACGTTTCCATGCAAATCTGCCACTTCCCTTTTGCATGGAACTTTCTTCTTCTCCAAATGTGCATGCTACCCCCTTTTAGATGCACGCCCGCTTCTCCTTCTATAACTGGCCAAAGGAAAATATCTAAAAGACAAACATATTAATCATGCATATCTATTTCTACTCACGATTCATGCACACATACATGTATTCAGAGTTTTATATTAATATATTTATACGTTCAGATGCATTAAATATACTTTTTAGATAAAAACCTCTCAAAATCACTAATAATGCTTCTGACAAACATATTTATCACATATATAAATCATGGTTATAACCATACTCATGTCATATTGACTTAGATTTTCATTAAAAAAATGAATATCTTATAGAGAGTCCAATACCTCGATGAGTTTTTATTCAATTCTTGCTCTAATTGGAATCAATGCCCATATGTCTTTGATTCTCTCTCCTAGTAGCAACCGTCTGAAGGTCATTTTCTTGATCCGCCTCTCAGATTATGTGCGCTAATCCTCTTTCTGAATTGCCATACACAAAGGTAAACGAGCTTTCCTTTCTCATACATATACTAATAGTGACAACGACTTCTAAAACTTATGCTAATATAAACTGATGTATGCAACTTTACTCTCATGAATCAGTCGGCCTATGCATAATGATACCATACACAGTCATTTGAAGAAAACGATCAAAGAAACTACAACATGTATAACACTGGATAAGTAGCGTATATTTAACAAATCAAAGTTTGAAGCCAGAAAAATGAATCAACGGTTATGCAGGAATTAACATAATATAAGGAATCATTAAAAGTAATTCAGAAATAAAATAAGAAATCATCATGCCTGATTTGATAACAGGCATCCATCGAAAAGAGAAATGAAGCTACTCGTATATGGCTCACTCATCCTCCGATTTTTGCTTCAAACCTCGGACTTATTTGCCTTCAGCAATCGTCCAAATGATGGATTTCCTTTTGTCGTATGATGGAGATGGATCATTGCACACACAGATAGAATTAATATCAGTGAAAAAGACTGTAAAACTATATCATAGTATGTCATCGAATTATCATCTAATGATGTATTGGAACATCAGAGTGGAGAAACATAGCGAAAGTATCACAATAAATAATCAACTTTACTTCAGAATTCAGGAGCGAATATTGCTAGCTACATGTGCCCATCACTTAGGATTAGCAAATTTGCAATTATGGAGGTTGCATCGTTCTCTTTTGGGATCCTATTTCTTCTCATAACCTCTTAGATATGATACTTTACTTCTTTTGAGCATAACGTCCTATTGCAAGCTGCAAATCAAGAGTTTTAACTTAATATGGATTATATAATTCAATATCTTTCATTTTCCTATATGAAATATTTTACCTACTTTTAGAAACCTTTGCACAATCGTTTACTCTCTTGGAGTGACATTCGGACTTTAAATCCTATCCACTATCTTCTCTCTTACTTCTAGAGGTGTTTCTACCTTTGGAGACCTTTATTTTTTAATTTATTTGCCTTTTGTACGTCCATCAAATTTAGTTCCTTAATTACCTTTATTGGGAGATAAATACCCATTCTATCTTATGTCAGAAGCCCACTTTCAATGGCTATTGATTGTGCAATAGAGTTTCATGTTGTTGCAACGGATGTATAAAGAGCACATCAATTTCGAGCCTTTGGCTGTCACTGGAAAAGGAGAGAACAAAAGAGTGAGTAGATAATGTCTCTTTTAACAAGGGTGATTAGTGTGCATAATGGATTCATTGTTTCTAAGTATTAAGCTAGCTTAAGAGGTAGTTGGATTGCTAAAAGCTTTAACCATCAATTTTTCCCAAAAATGTATTCGCCATACCTTCAATATCTTGAGTGTCTAATCCACTAGACTCGTTTTGGCTTGAGTACTCATCCTCTTATCTCTGCAAATTCTTTCAGTCTTCACCAAATCTTTGTCCTTTGATCTCTAGGATGTAAAACGATAATAGATAAGAATGATAAGGATTGTGTTGATTACCATAGCACACCCCACAAAGTTTAGTTGCATGTCCTTCCACTACCCCAACTTGTTGTCATGTTTTGCCAAAAACTAACCCCATCATTGCCCCAATGAGACATCAAAGCCCACTGATATTTCCAATAGGCAAAAGATTTGCCCATAAGGGAGCTCCCAAACTAGCTACTGAATTAGGAACTAAGTAAAGAGCCCACGGATTGACCTAAAAGCAATTTGAGTTGGGTTTATTCTAGAAGTCAAGCCACATAGAAGTTGTTTAAAAGTGCCAATCGTTATGTAAGAAAAAATTAGTGCCATTTGCAAATATTCTTATGATCAACTATCACTAACTATGAGGTAGCAATAGACAAAGAATATGGCCAATATTGGAACAATGGTTAACCAAGAAACTAAGCTATTTGACAATGATAGCAAAAAGCAAAGGATCAAGTGGAAAACCTTCTTTGAGAGAGCATTTTAATATGATCATTTGAGAGATTTGTCCGTTAATATTGATATAAGCTATAGAAGTGCCGATAATGATAGATATCACCATGAAAAATTCAAAACAAAATTGGATATCCTTAAGAGATTGAAAAATAAAGTCCCAGTCAAGTATACCATACACTTTGTCAAAGACAATCTAGCGAAAGAGGGCACCTTGTCACAGAGTCTATGGCGTATGCCTTTCCAAATGTCAATAATCACACTGAGGATAGATCTTCCTTGTATGAACCATTTTTCATTAGTCTAAGAGCAAAGGTGGTGGACAATCTGTCTTGAAGGAACATTGGAAAAAAAATTCTTATATCCAATTTTCATAATTGTAATAGGATGCCAATTCTTAATCTGATTTTTCATATCTTTTTTGTGAATAAGATTAATCACTACTTTGTTAAGGGAAACATGTAAAGCACTAAACTTCATAGCCTATTGCCAAACTAGGTGTATAGGTATCCTTGATACATGCTGTAATGTTTTCAAGAACTCATTAATGAGGTCATCAAGCCCTAGGATTTAACCTTAAGGAAGAGAATCAATCCCTTCTAAAATTTTCCTGTTAGTGGTAGGGGATTCAAGAAACCTACTCTTAATTCGAGGAATATTTTTCATTTTATTCTAGAAATAGATTTCATACAATCCATCCTATGAGGAGTCAATAGAGTAGTCACTCCTAGAAGTTGAGTGAAGTGATTGAAAATAAACATGCAAATTTCTTATTCTCTAGTGAATTCTTTAGTTTTTTTGTCAATAATGAAAATGGATGGTTTCCTTGCACTTCTTGAAATTTTTTATTTTTATTTTTCAATGTAGGAATTTTAGCCTAGGCGAATTCTCCCTTGCATGAATTAACAAAGAAATTAATGTATAGTGAAGGAGCATAATGCCCATGCGATCCCATGTACCCCATAGAGAAGGGGTAGGATGGCCCAAAGGCAAAAGAATTGAAATGGCCAAAATCTGGTAGGAAGCATATGTTTAAGAGAGAGTTGTAGATAAGGTTAGTAATCCTTTTTCTTTGCCCTTATGGGTGGCCCAATTACTTTTGATCCTTTTATTTTCAATGCGAATTTTTCTATGTTTTCTAAAGGGAGAGGACTTCTTACAAATACATATTCTTTCACCTAAAAGGCCAAGGGATTTTGCAATCAAGGATTCTTTCCAATGATCAACAAGGTTGGCATCACATCTTTCTTTCCATATCTCCCAAAGTGCCCCCCCCCCCTTATAGCATTCCACAAGGCATAAGAGCAACGGATTGCATTTCAGAGTAACAGATAGTTCCAAGTGATTTGACTTTGTAAACTCAAAATCATGGCAAGAGACTAAGACATTGAGTGACTTGAGCCATAAAAAGAATAGGTGGCCAAGACTTTATCTACCATGTAGGCACAGCATACACCATCAAGGGCACCCCACAAATTTTATTAGCTTCAAAATGTGGAGAATTATCCACAAATTAACCTATTTTTTGTTCTCTATGAGAGGATGTCTCTGGTCCTTAAACTTAAACTCCCATATGATATAAGGCTAGTTCAGAAAACATTTCTTGCTAAGGGAAATATGAAGATTCAAGTACTTCTTGAAAATCAGTGTCATATCCAATGATCAAAATTACACTACTTCATATACACAATTACAACTTAGGGATATGAAATTTTGAGATTTCTACTAGCTTCTTCTGCAAATCTTATAAGCACTTTTCTTTACACTTGAACCTAAATTTATGGTACATCTTTGTAAGACTCAAAACTTTTGAGCTCCCAAAGAAGAAGAATGACACAAGGGAGGCTGGTTGGGATACAAGAACTCTAGCAAGAAGTATATTGCTCTCAATGTAATTGCTAGAGGGCCTCCTTTATAAACATGGTTGGCCATGAATGGAAATATTAAAAATTAAAAATCACTTTTTAATGTTATTAGAAATTTTCATCTTAGGAAGATAGAACCTTGATATTTTTTTTGAAGTTATTATTTAACTTACATGGTGGAAACATTTCCATAGACTCATTTATCTTCTAAGAAATAATATTCGAAAACAAACCTTGGTTAGTTCTATAGTTGGAAAGATTCCAAAAAGCTTCATTAGTAGTCTCTTCACCAAGCTCTATAGCTAGCGAATAAAAAAGAACACCTTCATAATCCATGATCACATGTTCTTGAATAGTCATATCCACAGTTAGTTCTAAACCTGAACCATGTGATGTAGGATTAATTACAGCATGTGTTATGGTCCGCTGATAGACAACATTGCAACACTCTTGTCAAAGGTCTACCAAAGGGTCTACAATTGAACATGCATTGAGTAGTTTACTTTTACTCACTACTTCCTCAAATGCCTTTACATTCAATACTGGACACAATCCATGTGTCAAATTTGAATGTTGGTCATAACAAAGTTCAATGAGCATTGCCACCATTTTCAACCATAAAGTTCATAATATCTGTAAGACACTCTACTGCTTCATTGTCATGAAAAGCAAAGTGATAAGATTTGAGGCTATACATTACACCCATTATCCATAGCATACTTGTAAATTGAGGACAACATATGACATTTCCCACATACTTGGCTAAAGGTGTAGTACAATCTCCTACTATGCGACGAATTATTCGTTGAATTGGTGAAATATTGAGGTTGCACAATCCTCCGTGATGACTAAGGGTAATATCAAGAAATCAAGAAAGATGCTAGTTTGGCTTTAGTTCCCAATTAACAAAATTAAAATAGAATTGAATTGCTTCAAAGTACCATCTCTTAGTTGAGGAATAGATCAATTTGGGAGAGCTAGAATGAAAGGGGAAGCAGGAGATAGAGAGGAGCCAGGAGATAGAGAGGATCCTCTACTTTCATTAACCTGCATTTTTTAGTTCAAGGTGCAATATGGCAAAGGAGGAACTTCAACTTGTGAAACATCATGACCATTTCGGCATCACCTTGCCAGAAGTAGCTTTAATAGACTAGGACGAAAAAGATAGATTGCATAAGATTGCAGTCTGCATCATGAAAACCCAAAGAGAGGGCTTACAACCACTCCCATGTGATGCGATTCTTATAAAAGTTTTATTTGTCAAATTTAAATGTTGAGAAACATATGAAAGAATAAAATTGAAAGCTAAAAGATGATAGAACATTTACATGGACCAACATGACAAACTCTTAAAGAGAGGTGGAATTTCTTCATTGTAGTGTAAAATCATTAGAAACTGCATATTCGCCTTGCAGGAGATGGAATTTATTTATGTACATATAAAAGATAAAATGCCCTTCTCTCTTGCAAAAATAGATCTTGAGTTATCCATGGTGCATGGACCATTCTGTGTCTTGGGTCATTGAAGGACTCAATAGATATAGGAATGAGATGATGCTTGCAAAGAAATGCAATGCGGATATGTGAAGCTGTATTTTATTAATACAACACAAACCTTTTGTTAGCTGATATACATTGTCCAAGATGCCATTGATCTTCACTTATTGATACCTTCGCAACCCTTGAACTATCAAAAAGAACATAAAACCTTTTTCAACAAATACAATAGTTTTTAATTCACAATCATACACACACATGCACATACACAATCATATTTGATTTTCACTTGCAATCATATAACATAGACGCACATACACATAGACACTTCCATACACGTACTTTCATGCGCACATACATACACACATGCATACATGTACTTTTATGCACACATACACATATACATACACACATAGATACTTGCACATATACATACACAAACGGCCACACATATACACTCACATGCATACATACAAACACATATGCATACATACTCACATGCATGCATACACGCATGCATATGCACATTCATTATTATATGCTTGAAAAAATACTAAACTATATCATGAAAAGTAAAATCTTACCTGTCTGCATCTTTTTTATCGTAAGTATCTAAGGATTAAGTGCATAAGTGGACTTCTATAAAACTTCATCATCCCTCTCAATGCTATTGTCTCAACAAGTCAATTTATTTCCTCCCAACAAGTCCCTCTTGATGATATTGTCTTGATGCCAAGGCCCAACATTTCAGCTAAGAGAAGGCTCTTGTTGTATCAATACAATACATTTTTCTAAAGAAGATCTATAGATCTCTGAAGTTATATTGAGTCAATACCTTCTCTTCGCTGATATGCAGCCCTGGATGCCTTTGATCTTCACTTATTAAAAACTTTTGAACCCTTGAATTATAAAAAAAACATAAAACCTTTTCCAACAATTGCAATAGTTTTTAATTCACAATCATACACACACATATACATGCACATACACAATCATATTATATTTTCACTCACAATCATATAACATACATGCACATACACATAGTATTGTGAAGTAAGAATCAATATTGATTCAAACAATCACAATACATTTTTATTCATAATCATACACACACATACATATACTATTGTGAAGTAAAAATCAATGTTGAATCAAACAATCACAATAGATTTCATTCACAATTATACACTCAAATACACATACATATACTATTGTGAAGTAAGAATCAATATTGATTCAAACAATCACAATACATGTTTACTCACAATCGTACACACACATACATATACTATTGTGAAGTAAGAATCAATGCTAAGTCAAGCAATCACAATAGTTTTTAATTCGCAAACAAATATATATTTTTTTTATGATTTAAGTACGAAAGTAAATATTTATAGCAAGAGTTTATACTTTGTTCTATCTACGAGACTGTGAGTTCATAAAAAACAGTAATTCTTACGAAAATGAGTCTACTTGTGTTCTTTTATAAAACATTATTCGACCGAATTTGTTTGGATCGAAATCTAATTCGATCGGAGACTTTTCGACCAATAAAATTTTTGATCGAAAACTTTTTCGATCGAAAGCATGTTCGATCAAAAAAAGTCGAATTACCATGGAAAAATTATTTGCTCATCTCCGAATAAGTTGATGTGGCACCAAATAGTTCGGTCAAATAATGGAGGGTTGCCATAAAATTCCGTAATTATTCACGAATAAACGAATTGTCGAATAACGAATAATGCAACCTAGGCAAGAAATTTTGTTGGCTATGACTTTGACAATGGCCTTATATCCCGTTTGAAGCATTGTAATCAAACGCTAGTTCTCAATTCTGTTCTTTTCCCCTTTTTTGTGGATTACGGTGATGATGCCATTATGGAGATAGGATGAGAGAGTGCCAAACTCGAGCGCCTCCTACCAAAACAAACAAAGGGGGGTGGTGATCACCAACTTGAAAGCCTTAAAGAACTCATTAGTGAGCCCGTCTGGCCCCGGGCTTTTCCCTCTTCGAAGGGCATCAATAACTTCAAGGATCTCTCCTTCCGAGAGAGCGGCACCAAGCAAGGATCGAAGGTTGTGTGGGATCCTATGAGAGGATACCCTGGAGATGGCCGCCATGCAGTCTCGTCTATGACAGGAGAGGGGTGTTGAGGTTGCCAGAGGTCTTGTAAAATGTTCTTCAATGATTTCGAATTTTTCTTCTTCCATATTGCATACATCACCGTTTGAGTCTAGCAATATGGGGATTGCTTCTTTGTTTTGTTTTCTTTTAAGAATATTGCACACTCTTTGGTGGGCTTGTGAGCTTTGCCTGCTCACCACTCCTTAAAGAAAATTTGCATAATTTTCCTTTGATTTTCTTCTTCGTATCTGAGCATCGCTCTGATTCTGCATAGAACCTTCTGGGATTGAGCTTTTCCTTTGTTCACCTCCTCCTCATGTCTCCAAAGCCTATGATATAAAGCTTCCCCGCAAGCACGCCAAACAGTCTGGAGCATCTTCCTAGTTCTAATCAATATATGTTGTGTCATTGCGACCCCACTTGTCCAACTTTTGGTGGGGGATGATCAATTGGCAAAGGCCTCCTTCCACATTTTAGCAATTTGTTGATGGATAGAGGGGAGAGAGAAAGAGGTTGAGCATGCATGAAACCAAGGAGCCTTGCGAGTTTTAGTGGGGGGTTGGAATGTGATAATGATCAGGTAGTGATCAGAGATGGCAAGGTTGGTGCGTTGCAAGAGGGATGGATGACGACCCACTGATGAATAATACTCTAAGCAATGTAGCTTCTATGAAGTCTTGCTTTGTTCAAGTCCACACTCGCTTGGAGATTTGACCAAGAAAAGCCACTGGCATCTTTGAAATCCACCAGATCCAAGTGCATCTTGATTTTGTCCCAAGTTTCTTTCTCACAATTGTCGATGATCAGACCCTTTTTGCTCCATCTATCTATAGGGTCCTCCACCATGTTGAAGTCTCTGCAAATGAGAACGTTGTGGGGGAGCAAAACCAAGGAGGCCTAGGTGTCCCGCCTCTCAAGCACCCCGTTTGGGGCATATAAAGAAACCAATGTGAATCAAAGGGGGGCTCCAAAGGAGACGGCAATCCACCGGTGCTTCTCATCTTCAATGGAAATCTGATGCTTTTCAAATTAGCATTTCTTTTTACCAATTATTGTCCCATCGGATGCATGGGGGTGCGATGTCACTATCCAAATGTGAGACGAGGAGACATGTCTAAGACATTTTTGCAGTTCTGCTCCCTCAATTTTAATCACTTGGATACAGATAAAGTCTGGGTTTAGGCTAATGTTCCGAAGCCATTGGCCAATGATGGTCCCTCTTGAGGGGTCAATTAACCCTGTAGCATTTAACGAGATGATGATCATTGCCGTTGTTACCCTCTTTGCGGGAGGGGGGGCTTATCCTTTTTCCTCTTGGACTCATCTTTCTTTTTTGTTGGGAGGGGGTCGCGACTTAGCAATTTGTTCTTAAGGGGGCTTTTCCAGGCTATCTCAATAGGTTATTTACCCTTGTGGGAGGCCTCTTGATGTAATGGGTAGGAAACCATTTTTGGAATGGTCAATCCAATGATGGAGCTTTCACTATCCATATTGTCTTCGTTACTAGTAGTAAAGCCATCTTCTTTCCTTGGAGTGAAGCCCTCCTAATTGATTTCTTTGTTGTCATGGATCTCTAGGGCTTTGTCGTTGGTGTCCACCTCAAAATAGTTCCTACCTTGGTAATTAAGCTCATTAATCTCCTTTTCTAGATTGCAATACAGGTTGTTTGAGAAGGTATCTGGAATATTGTTCCTCTTAGCTGTCACCCTAGGACTTCTTTTCCTTCTTCTTCTAACTTCCGTGAACCCATCTGAGTCGCTTTCTGGGTTTCTAGAGGCCTTAACTTCCTCTTCATATGTCGGGCGATTCAAGTACCCATTATTATCTTGAGTTCTTCTTGGTGTTGTTTGTCTTTGTTTGCTTTTCTGTCTAAGTGGGTAGTCTTTAATCCTATGGCCTTGCTAGCCACAGTGGAAACAGGCATTAGGTAGGTTTCTGTAATTAACTTCTTGTTCCCAGATGTCCCCTTCGCCCACATCCACTTTGATCTTTCTTGGGAGCGGCATGCTGAGGTCAGCCTCGACACAGATTTGAGGGTGCCACCCAGCATTGAATCAGTGTCTCGCACCTTCATAGATGAGACTGCCAACATCTTCTCACGTAGCCAATGCCTTGCTGATTGGAGATAGAATGTCCCACATGAAGTTGTACAAGAAATACGGCCGGTTAGTGAGCTCTACCCAGAGGGGGTAGTGCAGAAATTTCGATTGGTCAGGAGTAAAACCGGGAGACCATCTAAACAAGCATAGGGTCGCGCACCCAAGTTGCCAGGTTCCGATATTAAGGGCTTAGAGATCCATCTCTTCATTCTCAAAAACTAACAACATATGACTAGCCAGTAAGAACTAACACTTTTTGATAATCAATCCATGGTGGAACCACTCTTTACGAAGCCACTAGCGTAAGGATTCAAGCAGGGGTCTAGGGCCAAACACTTGTCCAATGAGGCTAACGTTTTTGAGCTCCTCTTGCTTTGACAGAACTGCAAGATAGGGGCGAGGTTACCTATCACTCCCTGGGTTGGTGCGAGGTTGTAAATCACAAGGGAGGGGGCCACCAAGGACATGTCACAGACCTAGACACTGCAATCCAAGATAGGTTTCTACTAGAGCACACACACAGGATCTTGAGAGGGCTAATCCTTTCATACCTATTAGAGTGTGTACCTGCTTGGGGCTTTCCTTAAAAGGGTTTTGTTGCCTCCAAGTAGAGGGTTAATTAGGACTCTCTTCCCTCCTTGTCAGGTGGAGAAGCTATCCATATTTTATTGTCAAGGTAGAAGAGGGAAATATGAACGCACAAAGGGCAATATGCAGGTACCCATATTTTACCCTCGGAGGCAAAAAAGGGAAATATGAATGCACAAAGGGAAAAATGAACGCGCTCATGAGCATCCTCCTCAAGATCTTAAACCGTGGAAGCGTTCTCATTACGTCTTTATTAAGATTGAACTATCAATCGTGGCTCTGTCTCCCAGTGTGAAATTTTCTTGATTGTGGGTGTGTGATTCTTTATGTCACACTTCTCACACTACAAGAAATACGGGCGTATAGCGACGGTTCAGGTGATAGAATTTTGTCGTATTGCAACTTGCATCATAATTAGCGTCGCATGCCGACCGTCGATTAAACGATGCAGAAAATGACCGTATTTGCGACTTGTGACACGACGGGATCGCGAAGTTCCCATAAAACGTCACTAAAACGACGCAATTTAAAAGCGTCGCATAAGTGATGCTTTTTTGCGTCGCGTAGGTGACGTTAGTTGCCGTCGCATAAGCGACGGTAAAATTGTCCCCTATTCGACGACGAATAGCATCACTTACACGACGATCTGTTGACGAACAAAAATTAAAATGTTGGAGGCTCTGCGATTGGCATTTTCACGCATCCAATCGAAGAGCTCTCCAACGTTCGCAATTGCGCTGCGCTTACGAGCTGAAGCAAGTATATGCAGAATTGTTGTTTTGCATAAGCTCTCTCTTATTGTCTCCCTCTGTCTTTGTTTCTCTCTTTCTACATCTTTCTCTCTTTGAATTCTCTCTCTCTCTCTATAGATCTCTCTCTTTCTCTCTAGATCTCTCTCTCTATATATCTCTCTCTCTCTCTAGATCTCTCTCTCTCTAGATCTCTCTCTCTTTTCTTTCTCTCTTTATTGCAGGTTATTCAAGAAGCTAACCAAGCAAAAAGTATGGCTCACAATTGTAAGTACAATTTCTATTCTTTGTAGATCATTTGAATTGTGTTATTTTCATTACATAGCATACTCACACTTATTGATATGCACTCATACACTTATACATGATGAAGATGCACTTTCACACATATACATATATACACATGCACATACACACACATATATAGACATAGATACATGTGCATATACACTTAGACATACACACATATACACATGCATGTGCACAAACATTCCTACAACCACATAAAAAGACGTCCATGCATACATTATATATATATATATATATATATATATATATATATATATATATATATATATATATATATATATATATATACATATACACACACATACACACATTAACATATATGCAAATACATGTATATGCACATCCACATACACATGCATGTTTCATACATATACACATGCATATATATACACATGCATATACATATACATATATACATATACATATACATATACATATACATATACATATACATATACATATACACACATATACATATACATGCATATACATGTACACACCCATACATATACATGCATATACATATACACACACATACACAAGAACATGCACATACTCATACACACATATACATTTATACATGCACATGCACATACATACATATACACACACATACATATACTCTTAGGTACACACATATGAATGAATTATATAATTAAAGTATTAAAACACATATACACATGCACACACATTATGCATATACCTACATATACACATATACATGCACATACACACACATACACATAGAGTTATACATATACATGCATATACATATACACACACATACACAAGAACATGCACATATTGATACATACATATACACTTATACATGTACATGCACATACATACATATACACACACATACACATGCACATACATACATATACACACACATACATATACACTTAGGTACACACATATGAATGAATTATATAGTTAAAGTATTAAAACACATATACACATGCACACACATGCACATACCTACATATACACATATACATGCACATACACACATATACACATAGATTTATACATATACATGCATATACATATACACATAGGTACATACACATGCATATGCACATACTCATACACACATATACACTTATACATGCACATGCACATACATACATATACATACACATGCACATGCACATACATACATATACACACACATACATAATTAAAGTATTAAAACACATGCCTAATATAAAGAAAATAACAATCAATAGAACAAAACTCTTCATTACTTAATACCATACACACAATTCAAAACATAACTAAAATAAAAAATATATATATATATATCAATGTAAATACATATAATTCAATGTCATAATCAACTAAGATCCTAATCATCATCATCATGATCATCATCATCATCATCAATATCATGATCATTCTGATCATCCTGATCCTCATCGTCATGATCACCCTATGACGATCGAGATCGTCCCTCCTCTGTCTGTCTCTCCACCTCATCCATATTTGTCTCTCCATAATACTCCTGTATTACATATAACAAACATAAATAAATAAAATAATTAAAACACTCATAAAAACAAAATAATTATATAAAATTTAAAAATACTCACAAAGGCATCAGGATGATCTTGCATATACTCACTCAAATGCCGATATCCAAAATGTGTAGCATACTCGATCTCCTGTTTCGTAGGATATCGGCCATAATCCTTCTGCTGCAATGAAACAAATAAAAAACATTAGTTGCTTGCATTTTAACTAAAATAAAAAATATACTCACAATAACACATATACTTACAAACGTAGCTACAAAACCATTATGGCCCATTTAGCCTAGGTGCGATGTGTGGCCCGACTCCACTCTCTTCTTTGCAGCAGCCTGTTTATTTAAGAAAAAAAATACATAAACTAAATGTAAAGAAATACTAAAATATATAAAATTATTAATATAAACTATTAAGTTGTGTACCTTCTACTGAGGAAATGACTCCTGAAGACGTAGCTGTCTACGAAAAAACTGCCAGGACTCAGGTGGTATGCTAGCTCGCCTCTTATTTTTTTCGACCATACAATATCTCCTGTTAGTTTAATCTCAAACAGAAAAAAAAGTAAGAATACATATACATATATACACACACATACACATACACATACATATACCCACATACACATATACATGCAAACATATACGCATGCATATATGTATACATATACACATATACATACATATAACATAAACATACATATACATATCCACATATATAGGTACACACACATGCATGCATATACACTCATTCATACAAAATACATGCATTTATCCCACAATAATATGTAGTTGTGTATATGTGAATATGTGTGTATTTGTAAATGTGTATATGTGAATATGTGTGTATGTGTAAATATGTATATGTGAATTTTTTGTTTATGTAGATAATCAAATTATTAATATCAAAGATCATTATTTGTAGATTCTGATCAATCAGATGGAACTCCACCACCGTCTCCTCTTCCTGCAACGACTTTATACTGTAAGTATATGAAATATTTAATTTTAAATATATTTGATGGATACATAACTTATAATTTTTTTTATGTTTCTTATTATGTGCAGATTCTGATCAATTAGAGGGTACTCCAGCACCTCCTACCCATGCAACGACTTCACATGTTTCCTCCGATAGGAATTATGATGAATTTTACTATGAAGAGCATATTATATTTTGGTGTAACTCTTGTTATGGCACGTATCAAAGACCATGATTGGAATGTATTCAACATGAGGCAGAGTATGGTACTTTTGAGCGTGCACCATCACCTAGTCAACGTGATAATGCTTGGGTATGTATTTTCTATATATATTAATGTCATTATTTTATTTAAAAACCATATATAAAATCAAATTATTGTTGATATACAGGAATACTTGCTTGATGATGATGATGATGATGATTTTTCTCATAATGTTAATATACCTTGTACACGTCATGGACTTGCTGTTCATCAATTACAAGCAGAGGTTTCTAGAAATCTTCTACCTCTTGGTTTAGAGAATGAAACGGCTGGAGATTATCCATTGCCAGCTCGTGATCCTTCTTTAGTACAAACATATGATAGAAGAAGATATGGAGGATGGAATAGAGGACTACTTCCTTTAGATGGAGAGGTTTTCAACTTTTGGGGTAATCGCTATATGATTGCTCCATCCACTATTACTAATGCTGGTCGTGGTCTCTTTATTGTAGAGGATTTGTATGTGCCCCCGAACTCTGAAGTCACTCTTATGTCATTTTGTGGTCATATATATGGATGGGGAGATTGGCATCGACTTTCACGTTATGTTCAAAGCATGAGTACTTATGGAATTTGCTTGAACGCAGCATCCCTTACTAGTAGAAGGATTTTACATGCAGAAAATGAAAGATAATATATTGATGGAAGACCTTACACACATGGAAATATAGCACGTTTAATAAATAGTAGTCGAGGGTTACATAATAGCTCAAGGACTAATTGCACATTTGAGGAGCGTGAGAATAGGCATGAATCACCATACATGAGTAGAGATGTATCAAGATACATAGTTGTCAATGCTATTACTACATTACATGCTGGTGATGAACTATTAGTGAATTATGGATGGCGTAGACCTCCAAGAGCACCTTTTAGCTAGAGAGAATAAAAATTTTCTATCCATATTTAATAAGTTATATACTTAATTTTATATTTGAAGTTTACTTTTTATTCATTTATGGAATACTAATGAGTTTTATTTATATGTGTAGATTCCAACGTATGATGTTGATGATATTCGTCCACAACATTCACAATTACCAATAAGATCACGATTATCAGAAGCTTCCATGAAGAGGCTACGCAAAACTAATCCTGTGCAATATGCAAAGTTGAAAGATCTATATTCAAAAGACGATAAAGTACAAGATTTGTGTGACAATGATTAAGATGATGGCATGGCAGATTTTATTGAGGATTGGTATCAAAATGACAGTGAGAGCATTGATATTTCAAAACATGAGAAATATCTTTGAGAGGAATGTCTAAAGCATGTATATGAAGGAAGTCGTTTGACACGACTCAGTTCGAGCTTACTTATTCTCAACCTTCAAAATCGTTTTGGATGGAGTAATGTATCTGTTTCGACACTATTAAGGTATAATTTTCATTTTTCTATCTATTTATATATATATATATATATACATAAATATATATATATATATATATATATATATATATATACATGATGGTTTTTATTCTTACTTTAGATAAGAAGAAGAACTTGAATTGAATGGATACGATTGTTTGGATGGCAGGATATGATTGTTTGGATGGCAGGATACGATTGTTTGTTTTGGAGGATATGAATGATTTGTCGATTCACAAATATGTTCAGTTTGAAAGTGTGAATCGACAAATCATTCAATGAAGGTACATATTTCATGTGTCCAAAACAAACAATCGTATCCTGCCATCCAAAACAATCAAATTTTGTGTAAATATTTTGAAAGATGCATTAATAGTTTTAAAAGATGCGCGGACAAAAAGTGTCCATTCAATTCAAGTTCTTGTTCTTACTTTATCTAAAGTAAGAATATAAACCTACATGTATATATGTATATTTATTTATTTACCTTTTTTAATATATCTTTTTTTGATAAACTTAGAGGTTATTATCTAAAAAGTTTTTACCAAGTCAGAATATTCTTCCTACCTCACATGATGAAATGAAGAAGATAATCAACAATCTTGGTATAGATTATCAATGTATACATGCATGTCCTAACGATTGTATTTTATATAGAGGTGAATATGCAGACTCTTTGACATGTCCCAAATGTCAATCTCCTCGATATAAGGGTGAAGAAGGTAAAATCCCAAAAAAGGTATTGAGACATTTTCCATTGGCTCCACGGATTAGGCATATGTTTCAAAGCCCCGAATTATCAAAGCTTTTGACTTGGGGACATGATCACAAAAGTACTGATGGAATGATCAGAACATGATAGTGTTGCTTTTCAGCATATTGATTCTACATGGCCTGAATTTGCACAAAATCCACAGAATCTAAAGTTAGGAGTTGCATTAGATGGGGTTAATCCATTCTCCATGAAATCCAGTAAATGGTCAACATGGCCAGTGGTAGTCATAAACTACAATCTTCCACCATATCTTAGCATTAAAAAGGAACATTTAATGCTTTCACTTTTAATCCCAGGCAAAAGACAAGTTAAAGATATGAATGTATATCTTGCTCCTCTCATTGAAGACCTTCAAGAGTTATGGAGAGGTATTAATGTCATTGATGTATCGAAAAGCATCAATGAAAGACATATTACGGTTCGTGGTATTGTGGCTTTGACTATTCACGAATTTCCTGGATATGGCGTATGTTCAGGTATTGATGTAATTTTTTTATTCAATATGCATGTAAATAAATATGATTTAATCTAATTATATTTTTATCATTTTTCATGATGCAGGAATATCTACTAAGGGTTATAAAACTTGTCTATATTGTGGTGATTGGTTGAGTTCAACCTATAGTAAGAATCTCAACAAAAATATTTATCTTCGACATCGATGATTCTTGCATGATGATCATCCATTAAGATCTAAAAGAGAAGTGATACATTTTAATGGAAAGCTTGAAACAAGCCAGTATCCAAAACCTATGACGCCTATGGATTGGTATAAAAAATGGATAGATGGACCTCTGATAGATCCAGAAGCAGAAATCTTTAGTGATGATTCAGATAATGAGTATGTGAACAGAGGTAAAGGAAAATTGGCACTCACTGAGAACATATCAATATGGTATTCTTTGGAGTATTGGAAAGAGTTAAAAGTATGTCATCTTCTTGATCCTATGCATATATTAAAAAATATTGGTTATTCACTATGGCAGCATCTTCTTGGACTAAAAGATACCATAGCATCAAGGAATGATTTGAAAGATCAAAAATCCAAACCTGATAGACATCGACAAGAAACGACTTATGCATTTGCTCCTTGGGTACTTACAACAAAAGAGATACAGACTATCAACAATAGAATTCAATTGATTAAGACTCCTACAGGATATAGAGCATCGTTTCAAAACATGTTTACTATGGATGATAAGAGCTTATCTGGGTTAAAGGCCCATGACTGACATAACTTTTGAAACATATTTTACCTTTGGTTATCAATGGATGTACAACGAAAGGAGTACGAGATGTGATCTATCGTCTTGGATCACTTATAAGGTAATTATGATACTTTTATATTTAATATGTATGAATATTGGATATCTTTTATTTTTTAATTAACTTCTTTATAATTGTTTTTATGATATGTATAGGTGGATCACATCCAAAGAGATCGATAAAAATTCGATCCCACAAAAAAAAACGTGAATGCAAAGAGCTACTATGTTTGATGGAAAAAGAACTTCCTACTTCATTTTTTGATATTCAGATTCATTTATTAGTCCATCTTGTAGATGAGATAGAGATTGCAGGTGTTGTCAACACGATGGATGTTTTGGATCGAGCGATTTATGGGAATACTAAAAGGTTATGTGCGACAAAGAGCAAAACCAGAAAGATCCATGGCAAAGGGTTGGATGCTTGAAGAGTGCATGTATTACGTTAGTGAGTACCTTGAAAGAGCTCATGAAGAAGCTCCACGTGCATGGACCAACGAGTCTTCTTCAAAAATAACAGATGAGGTATTATCAGGTAAGGGGGTTCCATTCTTATTTACATTTCAAGAAAAAAATGGTGTTTCTACTTTTGTAGCATATAATAGCGAATGCATGCAAGCATTCCTTAGCGAGTACGAGGAACTTCAAAGTCTCCGAAGTAAAAGGTGAAAAAACAAAAGATCTAGACGTAATCTCGATAATCATGAGATTACAGATATACCTTCTTTGACGGATTGGCTATATACTCGTTTGCAACGCGCCAATGCAAATAATGAAGAAATCTCAGATGAGCAAAGAGAGTTAATGATAGGTTGTGAACGAAAGGTAATTTTATTAAAATAATATTTTATTTTTTTCATATATGTATGTTAGTTTCTATTTACTAATTGAATTTATTTTGTAGGCTCGAATGTTACTAATATTTGGGCTTTTGGACAGCATATTAGAATCAAAGCCATTGATTCTTTATGTAAAACAGAGGATTCTAGTATTGTTGCTTCTTTCAAGCAACTATCACGTGCTAGCTCAATAGACACGAACCTTATAGATAGCGAACTTGGTTACGTAGGAACTATTGTTGGTATCTACGAAATTTGATTTCGTACATTCAAACAGGTAGAAAAAAAGTTTATATATTTTTTTTAGAGTTAGTTATTTTTTAAGCACCTAATAATGGGTTTTTGCTGTTATATATTTTGATAGGTCATTTTGAAGGTTGACTGGTTTCGAGTGGAGTATAAAGGTAGTAATTCTACATTAAGAAGGGAATTATCTGGGTTTTGGGCAATTGATTCTTCCAAGGTAATGCGATCTACTAAAGAACCATATATTCTTCCTAGGCATATTGAACAAGCATTTTTTTATAAACACCCAGATGCTCATCCTTGGTGGCAAGTCATTCATGTGCAACCTAGAGGTAGGTCATTGTTTGAACAGTTTATTGTTAGAGAGATCGAAGAAAGTCCTCTTGATGATTCAACATCAGATATTGATACATCAACATCTGAAATAGAAATTAGAATCATTATACGTGATAATGATACTAATCTTTTTGATGAAGAGGATAATTCTCTACATGCTGATTCTACTGATGAGGAAGAGGAATTACCAGAAATAGATATTAATCCATCAATAGATGATGTGATTCATGAGAACATAGATTTAACAATAGAAGAAATAAATGAAATCAATAAGGATAATGAAGATGAGACTATAGTGATGTCTTACCAAAATGATGGCAATAATGAAAACATATGAGCAGATTAGATAGTAAATTGTACTCTAGTTATCGATCAATACCTTGAAGCTTCTGAATGGATATCAGATAATAGGTTTTTTTTTATTAACTTGAATAACGATGAATCCTATTAGAGAGATGAAATCATGTTCTTCTAAGTTAGAACATGAAGCTCGGGGGTATGCATAATTATTTTATATATAGCTTTATCTTTGAGGAGCAAATTTTTATCATGTATGTATGCATATGTGTGTGTATTCATGTGTATTATATGTATACATATGTTAGTATGCATATATATGTATTTCATGTATATGTATGTGTTTGCATGTGTGTGAGATATGTATACATGTGTTAAATTTGCATATGTGTATATATGCATATGCATTTATGTAAAATATTCATGTATTCATGTAATATATGCAAGTGTTTATAATTGTGTACATGTATATATGTATATGTGTAAATATGTACATGTAAATATGTATCCATATATATATATATATAGATGTTTATGTGTGCATGTAGGCATGTATATGTGATGTGTACATGTATATATGTATATATGTCTATGTGTAAATGTGTACATGTAAATATGTTAGTATGTATATATATATATTTATGTGTGCATTTAGGCATGTATGTGTGATGCATAATATATCTACTCCATTTTATATTTATGTATCCTTTCTACATGATGTGTATATATCTTTGCATATATTATGATCCTCGTTGATTCGAGTAGCTATATATAGAGGCATAAGGTTGGGAGGAGAGACATCTCTCTAGTAGGACGTCGGAGGTGTACATATACTTCAAACATATGGCTAAAAAGTTGAATTAGAGTTTTTAAATTAGGGATTTCAAAACCCTAATATCGAATTAGTGTTTTCAATTTATGATTTTTTGAAAAAGTATTTATTTATTTATGCGTATGCATGTGTTGTGTATGTATGTGTATCTATATGTGCATATGCATGCGTTTTGTGTATATATATGCATGTGTGTGTATGCGTGTATTTATACCTCTAGTCTCTCTCTCTCTCATATACATACATACATGCATAAACACACATACTGATATCCACATATATATACATAAAAGCAGTGCATACCGTGCATTGTCGCGACGATGGGCCATAAGTGTCCGCATCTCTTTTAAACACCACTTAAGGGACCATCCTGTCCCAAACTCTGTCTCAAGTGAACTAAGCACATATTTCTTATCCCTCTCATCATGCTCACTACAAAAACAAAAAACATAATGTAAATAAAACATAAGATATATATTTCAATTTATATGTAAAAATTTTACTTACTTCCACAATAAGTGGATAAAGCGCAGGTAAGAGTCGCATAGTGCCCACATTCTTCTCTTGAACTCCAATCCATTCCCTATATACACAATGTTCCCCTCTGGCTCTATGTCGCACTCTAATCTTAAGGTGCCTATGCATGTCCTCATAGGCAACTCTGCTCTGCTATCACGTGCTGGAGGTGGTATAGGTGTCTTGAAAATAGATAGATAGAAATAAATAAAAATATGTGTTATAATATCATTAAAAAAGTTTATGAAAACAAAACATACCTATGAGCAGCTAGCTCTCTTCCTGCATGTGGAGCCGTAGAAGAGCCCTCGTCTAATTGCTGGGTAAGCATCTTGATCGTATAATCCAGCTCCTCATCAGACACCTCTGTGTAATCACGCATTATGGCCCTAGAGTATCAGACGGAACTCTTGCTCTCATAAGACTTTTTATGAGAGTGAGTTTCACCTTTCTCTCTCTACTGGGATCTGTAATACTTAACATATAAAACAAAATGGTTAGAAATCAATATATATACGTGTACATATGTAAGTGTGTATGCATTAAGTATGTGTATGTATGCATGTGTGTGTATGTATGTGCGTGTATATGTGTGTATGTGTGTATGCATGTGTATGCATCATTATGTGTATATGTATCTGTGTGTGTATGTGTGTGTATATGTGTGTGTGTATGTATGTGTATGTGTGTGTGTATGCATGTATGCATGTATGTATGTATGCATATGCATATGCATTATGTATGTATATATATGCATGTATGTGTATGTGTGAGTATGTCTTTCTATGTGTGTGTATGCATATATGTGTGTATGTATGCATATATGTGTGTATGTGTGTGTTTATATGTGTTTGTATGTGTGTATGCATGTGTATGTGTGTGTATGCATCATTATGCGTGTAAGTGTCTATGTGTGTTTGTGTGTGTATATGTGTGCCTGTGTGTGTGTCTATGTGTATGTGTGTGTGTCTATGAGTGTGTATGTGTTTATGTGTATGTATGTATCTATGTGTGTGTATGTGTCTATGTGTATATGTGTATGCATGTATGTATGCATATGTGTCTGTATGCATGTGTATGTGTGTGTATGCATCATTATGTGTGTATGTGTCTATGTGTGTATGTGTGTGTATATGTGTGTGTGTATCTACGTGTATGTGTGTGTGTCTATGAGTGTTGATGTGTTTATGTGTATATATGTATCTATGTGTATGTATGTGTCTATGTGTGTATGTGTATGCATGTATGTATGCATATGTATGTGTGTGTATGCATCATTATGTGTGTCTATGTATGCATGTGTATGTGTGTATGCATCATTATGTGTGTTTTAGTGTATGTGTCTATGTGTGTATGTGTGTGTGTGTGTGTCTATGAGTGTGTATGTGTTTATGTGTATGTATGTATCTATGTGTGTGTATGTGTCTATGTGTGTATGTGTATGCATGTATGTATGCATATGTGTGTATGCATATGTATGTGTGTGTATGCATCATTATGTGTGTCTATGTATGCATGTGTATGTGTGTATGCATCAATACGTGTGTATGTGTCTATGTGTGTATGTGTGTGTGTGTATGTGTGTGTGTCTATGTGTATGTGTGTGTGTCTATGAGTGTGTATGTGTTTATGTGTATGTATCTATGTGTGTGTATGTGTATGCATGTATGTATGCATATGTGTGTGTATGCATATGTATGTGTGTGTATGCATCATTATGTGTGTATGCATCTATGTGTGTATGTGTGTGTGTGTGTGTGTCTATGAGTGTGTATGTGTTTATGTGTATGTATGTATCTATGTGTGTGTGTGTGTGTCAATGTGTGTATGTGTATGCATGTATGTATGCATATGTGTGTGTATGCATATGTATGTGTGTGTATGCATCATTATGTGTGTCTATGTATGCATGTGTATGTGTGTATGCATCATTACGTGTGTATGTGTCTATGTGTTTATGTGTGTGTGTCTATGTGTATGTGTGTGTGTCTATGAGTGTGTATGTGTTTATGTGTATGTATCTATGTGTGTGTATGTGTATGCATGTATGTATGCATATGTGTGTGTATGCATATGTATGTGTGTGTATGCATCATTATGTGTGTATGTGTCTATGTGTGTATGTGTGTGTGTATGCATTATGTACGTGTATGTAATCATGTGCATTATGTATGCATATAAGTATGTAAGTATGCATATGCATATGCATTATGTATGCATATGTGTATGTGTGTGTATGCATTATGTATGTGTATGTAAGCATGTGCATTATGTATGCATGTAAGTATGTATGTATGCATATGCATATGCAATATGTATGCATGTATGTGTATGTGTGTGTATGTCTCTCTATGTGTGTGTATGCATATATGTGTGTGAATGTGTGTGTACATGTGTCTGTATGTGTGTATGCATGTGTATGTGTGTGTATGCATCATTATGTGTGTATGTGTGTGTATATGTGTGTGTATGTGTGTGTGTCTATGTGTATGTGTGTGTATCTATGAGTATGTCTGTGTGTGTGTGTATGTGTGTATGTGTCTGTGTGTGTGTGTATGTATCTATGCATGTGCATTATGTATGCATGTAAGTATGTATGTACATTGTATGCATATGCATATGCATTATGTATGCATATGTATGCATGTATGTGTTTATGCATGTATGTCTCTCTATGTGTGTGTGTATGCATATATGTGTGTCTATGTGTGTGTAAATGTGTCTGTATGTGTGTATGCATGTGTATGTGTGTGTATGCATGTGTATGTGTGCATGTGTGTGTGTCTATCTATGTGTATATGTGTCTGTATGTGTGTATGCATGTGTATGTGTGTGCATCTATGAGTGTGTATGTGTGTATGTGTCTCTGTGTGTGTATGTGTTTATGTGTATATGTGTATACATGTATGTATGCATATGCATGGGTATGCATGTGTATGTGTGTGTATGCATCATTATGTGTGCATGTGTCTATGTGTGTATGTGTCTATGTGTGTATGTGTCTATGTGTGTCTATGTTTGTGTATATGTGTGTGTATGTGTGTGTGTGTCTATGTGTATGTGTGTGTGTATGCATCATTATGTGTGCATGTGTCTATGTGTGTATGTGTCTATGTGTGTATGTGTCTATGTGTGTGTATGTTTGTGTATATGTGTGTGTATGTGTGTATGTGTCTATGTGTGTATGTGTGTGTGTATATGTGTGTGTATGTGTGTGCGCGTCTGTGTGTATGTGTGTGTGTCTATAAGTGTGTATGTTTGGATGTGTGTGTGTATGAATGTGTGTCTATGAGTGTGTATGTTTGGATGTGTAAGTGTATATGTGTGGATGCATGTTTATGTGTGTGAATGCATCATTATGTGTTTCTATGAGTGTGTATGTATGTGTATATGTGTGTATATGTGTGTCTATGTGTGTGTGTATATGTGTGTATGCATGTGTATGTGTGTGAATGCATCATTATGTGTGTATGTGTCTATGTGTGTATATGTGTGTGTATGTGTGTGCGTGTCTATGTGTATGTGTGTGTGTCTATGAGTGTGTATGTGTTTATGTGTGTGTATGTGTCTATGTGTGTGTATGTGTCTATGTGTGTATGTGTCTATGTGTGTATGTATGCATATGTGTGTATGTGTGTGTATGCATTATGTATGCATATGTGTGTGTATGCATTATGTATGTGTATGTATGCATATGCATTATGTATGTTTATGTATGCATGTGAATTATGCATGCATATGTGTGTGTATGCATGTAAGTATGTATGTATGTACGCATATGCATATGCATTATGTATGCATATGTGTGTGTATGCATGTAAGTATGTATGGATGTACGCATATGCATATGCATTATGTATGCATGTATGTGTATGTGTGTGCATGTCTCTCTCTATGTGTGTGTGTGTATGCATATATGTGTGTGTATGTGTGTATGTGTGTGTGTATGTGTGTGTGTGTATGTGTCTGTGTATGTGTGTGTATATGTATTTGTATATGTGTGTGCATGTGTATGCATTATGTGTGCATGTGTGTATGCAACCTTATTTGTGTATGTGTGTATATGTGTGTGTATTTGTGTGTATGTGTGTGCGTGTGTATGTGTATGTGTGTGTGTCTATGTGTGTATATGTGTGTGTGTACATATGTATGTGTATGTAAGTGTGTGTGTGTGCGCATACCTGTTTGCTGTTAGTTTGTGCGGCCCTCTCTCTTTCTCGCGCGCTCTCTCTCTCTCTCAGTCTCTTACTCTCGGTCTCTTCTTGCTCGCATCCAAGTCCCGGCACAAATGTGCCGAGAGAAATCAAATTTCTTGTTTTTACATTCGAGAGCGTCGCATATGCGACGCTCTGCAGTTTGCCAACGTCGCTCCCACCATCGCTAGGCAGCGACGAAATTAGCGATGCTCTTTAATTAACGTCGTCCAAGCGACGCTAGCATCGCTTATGTGACGAGGGTCGGGGAAAAAAAAATCGAAATTCTGACCGTCGCTTATGCAACGACCACGTCGCATAAGTGACGCTTCCCATTTTTTTTCCGATTTGGAGGCATCGCTACGCCCCCCTTTTTCTTGTAGTGTCATTGGGCATCCGCATTCCCATTATTACAATTTCCTGTGCATCTTTTGCGATTCTGTGGACATTTTGAGAAAGAGACGCTCGACATGGTGAGGAAGAGACAATGAGCCACGTAACGTGAAGTTGAAGTTGTTCGAAAAGCGTGAGCTTACTGTGGAAAGGTCTTTTGACCATCATCCTCTGAAATATACGAGTGTGCGCGCTGATCCGCTCACTGTCACCGACTACGATGGGAACATCAACCTTTTGTGTTTGTAGTGGGCAAATTATCCATTCTCCATGCTTGCTCTTCCCTTCTCGTCCTTTTTTTGCATGGCGACCTACCCAGGTGATATTAAATGAAGAGGAAAAATAGTGTGTGCAAGTGAGTTCAAGTTATTGATATATTTCCGTAGTGGATGTGTGTGAGCACATCACTACGGATCTGTGAACCGCCCGGGTATTTTTATCCCCTTCTTAGGAGGTTTTTCTCTTGACGTGTGTATACATGCATAACCTTATTGGGTCATTTATCTTTGTACATTTACTTAGTAATACATTTAGTTTTATGTTGTTGGCCAAGCTTCTTTTTCTTCCTTGTGTTGTTTGTGGGTTTCCAAAGATGTCGAACTCCAACAATTGGTATGAGAGCACATCCTCCCTTCATCGAGCGTGTAGCTGACACCATTACCATCAGAGCCTCGGAATCACACGAAAATTGGTGAACAATCGTCATTAGTTTGATACATTGTAATGACAATGTTCTTGGATATTAGGATATACTCTACCTCTCCCATCCGGATTACAGATCCAGGGCCTATAATACATACATATTTATCCTCCCAACGAGCTTTAGAAACTTTCGTCGTCCATAACTCAAAGAAGATTTAGACCCTTTGATATTTTTCATCTCAATGTATAATACAAAGTGGATTGACTGTATCTAGAGCACAAGTTTCTATACCATGACAATCCTTGGGTATGATAAGCACCTTAAAAACCTTTATGTTGATATATTTCATAATAACAGATGCTGATTATTTTAAAACAGTATACACATCAACCATACAACATATCTAGAGGCTTATTAACTAATGGTTCTAATCCACTGTGTGAATTGCATTTCTCTTCACGAGTTCTATTACTTCAATACTGAATTTTCGAAAATACTTTTCTTATAATGAATTGCTCTCAAGTGGAGCCGAAAAACAATCATAGAGAACTCATGATACTTTACAGATTGTTTTTATGTAAATTTTCCTGGAGTTAGTCTTCTTTCGAAAAGATAATTTGAAAATTTATTCAATCTTTCATAGTCGTAATGTATATTAAAAGGATTTAATACTAGCACAAGAGTCTTAGAATTGACTTGAAGTGAATTGAGTTAGAGTTTTAGACTTAGATCCAAGTAGGATCAACCATTAGCGTGTGTTGGAACAAGAGCAGAGTGTGTGGTTGAACAAGAGTAGATATTTTCCAAGGTTCTTAGCTCGGTGGTTGTCGTAAGGTTTCATCTTGTCAACTAGGGTGAGTGTGCATGATAACCACATGTCAGACTAGAGCACACTAGAAGCTTTGTAACGAAGAATTGTAATGAAGAATCAATAAGATAATAAAGATGGAAGGAGAGTAGAACACAAACAATTTTCAAGATTTGAAATACACATCTTAAATTTAATATCCGCGCTTATTTTAGACTCTTGGGCATGATAAAGCAAAAGAGAAGGTCTTCAAGTAATCTCACATAAAAATTGATGCATGCAAACTCTCTTTATTATTTGATCATCTCCTTCCTTGACTTCCTTATCGATGAGAGATGCTACCAATTTGTTTTAACTTCATGGCATTATAAATATGCCATGGATAAATAGAGAGAAAGAGAGAGAGAGATGTGATTAAAGTGATAAGAGGTCCATTTGAGCCTCAAAAAGTACTTATATTATTAAAAGATTGTAGACTAATCTTAGTAGAAAATAAATTGACTTCTTCTACCTAGAATCATCTACCTACAATAAAAGAAAGACTAAATGCTCAAAATGTTAAGGTATTTAAATTTCCTTTCATTACTAACTAAAGAGCAAAAGAAAAACTTGCATAATTGACTTATTTTGCCCAGAGTCATTTCTTGCCATAAAATAGAGACTAAGTCCTCAAATGATAAGGAATTTTGACTTCTTTCATTATCAACCAAAGAGTTTAAGCAAAAATCTAATATGAATTTGGAAGACCATTAAGAATAGTGTGCACAAGTGAACTATTTGGTAGGATTTCATCAGCAAAAGTCAACTATTACTTTATATCTTTAACCTTTCTCAAAAAACTATCCATTGAATCTCCTTCAAGAGTGAATGTGAGTGATAATGCATGTTTGATAGATAAGGCTATGAACGCATATGCATGTACATCTCTACCATTCCAATGAAGTTTCTTTATAGTAGGTGCAATAAGAACCCCAACCTGACCATGAAATTAAAGATCATCATCTTCAACACTATCGCGATCACCTTTAGTAACTATATTTATAGGTGTAGTAGGATGTTTTATCAACATCCTACTCCATGTTCTATAGCCCATTTGTGACCAATACATGATGGATCATGTATATCCACAGTGCGTAATTTGTGCCATCTTGGAGCTTCCACCTCAGGTTGATCCTAGCTGAGAAGAAGGAAAATCGTTGAATCTTCCCAAGCATTCATCTTGTATCTTAAAAGTCTCTAATCATCAAGTTCAACTCTTCTTGCCAAATTAGTATCCTCAACTCTTATCCATTATGTTCTCTCTTAGTTCTAGAGGTGTTTCAACATTTGGAGTCCTTTATTTTTTAATTTCTTTGCCTTGTGTAGGTCCATGGAATTTAGTTTCTTAATTACCTTTATTCCAAAATAAATATTCATTCCACGTTATGTCCAAAGCCCACTTCCAATGGCTATTGATTGTGCAGTAGAGTTTCACGTTGTTGTAACTGAGGTATAAGGAGCACATCAACTTCGAGCCTTTGGGTGTCATTGGAAAAGGAGACAACAAAAGATTGAGTAGATCTTGTCCCTTCTAACAAGGGTGACTAGTGTGCATGATGGATTCAATGTTTTTTAATATTAAGCTAGCCCAATAGGTAGTTGGATTGCTCAAAGCATTAAGGATTCGTTTTTCCCAATAATGTATTAGCCATACCTTCAATATCTAGAATGTCTAATCCACTAGACTCGTTTTTTCTTGAGTACACATCCTCTTATCTCTGCAAATTCTTTCCATCTTCACCAAATCTTTGTCCTTTGATCTCCAAGATGCCAAAAAATAATTGATTAGAATGATGAGGAATGTGTTGATCACCATATCATGCCCTAGAAAACCTAGTTGCATGTCCTTCCACTATTTGAAAATATTATTGTTATCATCTGTTACTAACTATGGGGCAGAAATAGACCAAGAATATGACCAATTTATTGGAACAATAGTTAACCAAGAAACTAATCTCATTGAAAATGATAGCAAGAAGCAAAGGATTCAGTGGAAAACCTTCTTTGAGAGAGCATTTTAATATGATCATTTGAGAGATTTGTCTATTAATATTGATATAAGCTATACAATTTCCCATAAGTATAGAGATCATCATGATAAATTCAAAAAAAAATTGGATATCCTTAAGAGATTGATCCCATTCAAGTTTACCATACACTTTGTCAAAGACAATCTTGTGAAAGAGGTCACCTTGTCACATAGTTTATGCCTTTCCACTTGTCAATAATCATAGTGAGGATGGATCTTCCTTCTATGAACCATTCTTTATCCTCATTAGTCTAAGAGCAAAGATGGTGGACAATATGTTTTGAAGGAACCTTGGAAAAAAATTATTATATCCAAGTTGCATAATTGTAATAGGATGCCAATTTCTAATTTGATTTTTCATATCTTTTTGTGAATAAGAATAATCACTCCTTTGTTAAGGGAAACATGTAAAGCACCAAACTTCATAGCCTATTGTCAAAATAGATGTATAGGTATCCTCCATACATGCTTGAATGTTTTCAAGAACTTTTTAATGAGTTCATGGAGTCCTAGGATTGAACGTTAATGAAGAAAATCAATCGCTTCTAAAATTGCCATGCTAGTGATAGAGGATTCAAGAAGTCTACTCCTAATTCGAGGAATATTTTTGGATTTATTCTAAAAATAGATACCATACAATCCATCCTATGAGGAGTCAATACAGCAGTCACTCCTAGAAGCTGAGTGAAGTGATTGAAAATAAACATGCAAATTCCTTATTCTGTAGTGCATTCCTCAGCTCTTTTGTCAATAATAAAAAGGTTTCTTTGCACTTCTTAAAAAGTTTTAAAGTTTTTTTTTTTGAATGTAGGAATCTTAACCGAGGAAAATTTTCCCTTCCATGAATTAGCAAAGAAATCAATGTACAATGAAGGAGCATAATGCCCATGTGATCCCATGTATCCCATTGAGAAGGGGTAGAATGGCCAAACGCAAAACAATTGCAATGGCCAAAATTTGGTAGGAAACATATGTTTAAGAGAAAGTTACAAAAACGTTTAATGATCCTCTTTTCTGCCCTTATGGGTGGCCCAATTACTTTTGATCTTTTTATTTTCAAAGACAATAATTCTATGTTTTCTAAAGAGAGATGACTTCTTACAATTACATATTCGTTCGCCTTAAAGGCCAAGGGATTTTCCAATCAACAATTCTTTCCAATGATCTTCAAAGTTTTCATCACATCTGTCTTTCCATATCTCCAAAAGTGCTCCCCTTCCCCCCCCCCCCCCCCCCCCCCCCTTGTAGCATTCCACAAGGCAGAAGAGCAACAAATTGCATTTCTAAGTAACACCTCGTTCCAATTGATTTGACTTTGTAAACTCAAATTCATCGTGAGAGCCTACTAGAATGAGTGACTCCTGAGCCACAAGAAAAGAGGTGGAAAAGATCATATCTACCATGTAGGCAATGCATACACCACCAAGGGCGCCCCACAAATTTTATTAGCTTTGAAATGTGGAGAATTCACCACAAAAGAACCTATCTTTTGTTCTCTATGAGAGGATGTCTCTCATCCATGAACTTAAATTCCCATCTGATACAAGGTTAGTTCAAAAACCATTTTCTGTTAAGGGAAATATGAAGATTCAAGTACTACTTGAAAATCAATGTCTTATCCAATGTGTTGCCATTGATCCATCTTATCTCTTCAATTCATGGAGGATTGTTCCTGAGAAGGAGGCAGCTCTTTGCATTCTTCTAGGAACTCATTCTCTCTCTCTCTTTATAGGAACCAATCTCCATATTTAGATCTCTTAGTTGATCTATATCCTAAAATCGGATCTACTGTCTTCTCTCTGGATTCTAGAGAGCTTTCACATATGAAACCCTTTTCCCATAGTTTCTTTGCCCTTTTGGTAGTTGTTCAAGTTAACTTGTTATATTCCCACAATAGGGGACCAAATACAATCATTTTGTCTAATCCTGAGTGCCCAATTACAATCTTTATTGATCTTGACATATTTTTCATCTCATTCCAAGTCCCCACAAAGGCTAGAATAATTCCAAACGACTTGGGGTCACTAGAAAAGAAGAAAACATCAAAGTGACTAAATCAAGCCCCTTGCATTCGGAAAACCTACAATTTCTTTTCAAGATCAATTTTGCCTAGGAAGCTTTCGTGTTGCACCACACTTTAACCATCCCATTGGCAACCAGCTTATATGCCATTCCCCCAATGTCCAAAATGCTTTGATCTTCTTAATCTTTTTGGTTTGTACAAATGGCCCATTTGATTCTAAGCATTTCTTTTCTATTAGGATCTCCAGTCTAGAGAAAATTTATGAAGTTTCTTTCCAACTTAAAAAATTCTTTGTGTTTTGGGCTTGAGAACACCTAAAATAGATAATTGATGAAAAAAGGAAGGTGTTGATCACCATGGCATGCCCCTCCAGGTTGCGTTGCAAGCCTTCTAGTAAGCAAGTTTATTATCAAGATTAGTGAGACCCCAATCCCTACACTCACCCATGGAAACATCAAAACCCATCAGAATTTCAAGCAGACAGAACATTTTTCCATCGAGGAGTTCAAGATATGCTTGAGAGAGAAGATATTCCAAAGCTGGCTCATAGATCACCTAGCAATGAAAAATGTTTATAGACATTGCTAGAAAGTGGTGATAATATTAGGATCATTATGGAAAAAAGAATTTGTGTCATCAAAGAAGAGTATCATGATCATCGATTTTTCCCTATGAGGAAGCAAAGCAACATGGATCTATCTAAGATGGGCGTGATGGTCAACCAAGCAACTAAGGCAAGTAGTGGAAATAACAAAAAGAAGTGGAGCCAACGGTAGCCTTGTCGAATAGATCACTTTAATCTAATCATCTCAGAGATTTGAACATTGATATTATTTCAATATGAAGCATTTCCGATGAGCATTGAGATCAACCTTATGAATTTAGAGCCATGATCAAGGTCTTTAAATGAAGGGAGAATGAAGTCTGGCATGAGGTGATCGTAAGTTTGCCCAAAATCAATCTTGATGAAGAGGTAATTTTTAGAAGATTCCTTATCGAAGTCAAGGCCTTCCCACACATAATTAATGGCCTCGAGGATGTATGTATACTTTATGAACCCTTTTTGAGTCATCTGTGATAAAAGATGGAAAACACTAAAATTAGTGAGAACCTTCATGAAGATGTTGTAGCTGATTTGGAGCATAGTGGTAGGCAACAACTTTTCCATTTTGTTTTTAGTGTCCATCTTCATTGAAATAGTCCAGAAATATACCAAAGTGGAGGGCTTCCTTCCAGACTAGGCATAATGGATTCATCAAAAAGCTTTTAAACGTGTTGAAGAATTCTTGGTGAGACCTTTCATACCCAAGCTTTTACCATTGGGAAGAGATTCTATGACGATGATGGGGGCATTAAGAACATGCACAAGTATTTGTGGAATTCTTTTGGTTCTAGTTCTATAGATGGTGGCCATGTAATCTCACTTTTGAGAATTCAATAGAGTGGATAACCCCAGGAATTGAGTGAAGTGGTAAATAATTAGTTCTTTATCTCTTTCGTCAATAGTGCATTCCACTCCTTGGCTATCAATTGTGTAGATGATCTCTTCCTTGTGCTGCTTCTTCTTCAAGAGTTTACACATTCATGAGTAGTTTTATCTACTTTCCCTTCTCACCAATCTTTACAATCAATATGTAGATTCTTTTTATATATTTATTCTTTCTATCTAATCTTCGTTCTAATTTTTTTGGAGTAGCCATTTTGGAGGTGAGATTTTCTTGTATTGACTTCAGAGTAGGTATAGAGGATCCTACAATATAGATTTCCCCTTTTGGCATGTTAAATGCTTTGAATATCCTTATGAACCTTGTTAAGGAGATATTGAATTTTTTTGACAACCAACTTTCAACACTTTGCTAGAGGGACATGTGTGCTAAAGGCCTCAATCTAGGTTGAGGAGATCATCTTTTGAGCCAAAGGAGAGGAGAAGGTTGAAGAATGAGCATGAAACTAGGGAGATTTCCTATTTCTAAATTATTTCCTAAAGATTCCCATCTATCAAACAGAACTTTAATAGACTTAAAGTCCATGCATAGGATGACCTCCAAGGGTAGGAAGTCCAAATAATGCCATGTAGGCAGTCTTTTTGTGTCTAAATTTGGTGCATACACTAATGCAATGGTGAAATGGAGAGGGACCTTAGAGGAAGTATCAACGCAACGATGGTTCTATTCTACCAAATTCTCCACCAAGAGCGCATGTCAGAATGACCTTAAACTTATATCCGAGCTAGTACTCCCTTGTAGGTGTCATGTGGTGAACCACAAATCATACGCCAAAATACTTTTATCTTATGAGGTTCAATATCATCCATTCTGATCTTTTCAAGACAAATGAACTCTACATTGATAGTTTTCTATCAAAGACATTGAGAAATCATGGCTGCTTTTAAGGCATGCGATAGCCCTAGGACATTGAAAGAAATAACAATCATTGATTAAGGCAGAGATCTTTGTTCGACAAGGACTTGTCCCTCTTTTTCTTGTACTTATCTTCCTCTTTTCTTCTTGAAGTTGAGGGTTCTTAGCATAGGGGTTGTCCTGTGAGGGGGCTCTTCCAAGGGAACCGTGTGGAGTGTTCCTCTATGTAAAAGCACCATTGCAAAGGATTCCAAAAGGAGATGAAGAATAGTAGATCCAATGATTGAAGTTTTGGTGTTAGGATTACCTTTTTTCGTGGTGCTCAATCCATCATCTTTGCTAGTGTTGTGCCCTTCTTGGTTTCCTTGTTTGCTTGTGGAAAGTTACTCTACAGTTTCCTTATCAACTAGGTTTTGATTCATTTCAGCCCCATTGTGTTGGAAAACAATGTCACATCAGTCAAAAATCCATTTAGG
The DNA here is from genome assembly GCA_020310875.1 of Ceratopteris richardii. Classification (NCBI taxonomy): domain Eukaryota; kingdom Viridiplantae; phylum Streptophyta; class Polypodiopsida; order Polypodiales; family Pteridaceae; genus Ceratopteris; species Ceratopteris richardii. Next base: position 116,657,821 of record CM035440.1, on the reverse strand, counting down.
GCAGAAACCCTAATTTTGGTACTTACTTGATTTTGGCACAAAAATGGGTAAACTTTTTATGAGTCTATCTTGTAGAGCTTAAAGAGAGCTTTCCAATGGTATATAAGATTCAGTCATTAGATATCAGATTTGGGAGAAAACCCTAACCCTAATGTTCTAGTGATTTAGGGTTTTGACTTCATATGATAGCTCTCGGCATGAGGATCATAAAAATGTTGTCAGATCATTCATCAAGTAGTTAGAAGTGTGAAAAAGCAGGGCAAGAAGCTATTTTTAAAGTTAGCTAAAAGCAACTTTAAAAATAAAGCAAACTCACTTAAAATAAAGCTAAAAACATGCGATCGAGCTTTTGGCAACGAAAAACATCTTTACTATGTGAGTTTTTCACAAGAGCTCTCGAAGGCTATAAAAGAGTGTCCTTGGGTCACTTCTAAGTCATCCTACACCAATTGGCAATGCCACGTTTTGGTCCCTCCTTAGAGGTGGTGCTCTAGCACACATGGGGCAGCCATATGCACTCTAGGAGCATGTTGAGGAGCAGCTATGGAGTTCTTCTTGGAGAAGGCCGTGCTCACAATCTTGCATATGGAGAGGACTTGTCCTCGAGTAGCTTGGTGGTGTGGATCATCCATCTACATGATGTATTTGAAGATTGTCTTAAACATGAAGATTTCAGTGTACTTCAAAGACATTGGATGGAGCTTAACATAAGATTTGCATCTTATATTGGAATTTAGGTACATATTCTCTTTATGCACACAGGTACTACTTGGAGTTTATGGAGGTAGCGGCATCCATATCAGGAGTCATCCTATTCAAAATATCTAAAGGAGAATTAGTACGTGCATGCTACATGCATTCAGATGAGTTCTTAGAGAAGGTGTGTTCACATGAGTATGAGAATTTCTGGCAACAACATGTTAGCATTCTATGCTAATTTTGTAAGTATGTGATCTTGCACACACACATCTGATCTAGGGTCTTCCATAGCCTAAAATCAGGTTAGGGTTTGCTAAATATCAGTTTCCAACTGATCTTTCCTCTTTCTGTCACTCATATTCACTCTTCTACAACCTATCAGGTCATACATCTCATACATATTCAGATTTCTCTCCCTACATCTGAATATTCTTGTAAATTTTGTACATATACTCATCCATCTATTTCTGTTCACATAAAGTGGTTGAGAGTTTTGCTCCCACATTCTAATTTGACATTTGTATATATGATAGTGTGAGTAAGCAGTGGCTTACGTAACACTTTACACATGTTGTCTAATATTTCTCTATCTTTGTCTCATCGTTTGTATGATTAAGTGTGATATGTTCATGTTTTGTCAATATTGGAAGATTGCTTAAATTTATGTTGTAGATCCTGGACCTATGGAACTTGGACCTATGGTATTAGGTATGGGCCTACTAAATTTTCAACATTTGGTATCAGAGCATTCAAGATCTCATATTCCCAGGTTCCTAGCCTTCTAGGTTTACAACATATGATTTAAGAGCATCTTCTAACATTTGACATTTGACATTTGACATTTGACATTTGACATTTGACATTTGACATTTGACATACACACTTAATCTAGATGAGTAGAGATTTGAGAACTAGACAATTTAGTCACATGTTTATTCATCAGTGAGGAAGTATGAAGTTGATGATCTGTTAACAGCTGAATACTTTTGGAAGAGTATGAAAATACTTTACAGAAGTATTGTTTGAAGACCAAGACTTGATGAAGAGAAGGCTACTTCAATTTCAAGGAAGAACAATAGTTTGGAGAAGATGAAGGAACCAAATCCACATCAAATCAAAGGTATTGGTTTCTACTATAAGATTATCATTTGCAGGTCATATCTTAGAAGAGCAGTTATGAAGAGATTTGAGGGATTGAAGAAGTTCTTTCATAAACTTTCATTCTTTGAAAGTAAAAGCATTAGCTACATCAAAACAAGTATCTGGAGGTTGTTCTTGATAGTTTTGAAGATTTCTTTCATGGCAAGAAAGCTTATCTAAGAAGACAAATTTGGAGATGAGATGAGTTTTGTTTTTCAGCCAATCTTGTGTTTTAAGTTGGTTGGAAATTTTCTGATGACATTGTGTACCTAGAGAGGTAACTAGAGAGATAATTCAGTATTCAAACAAAAGGTTGGTGAATTTAGTTATATCAGTCACATTTGAAGCAGAGTTTTGATTCAAAGATATGAGGAGATGCTAAAACATGATTCTATATTCACTTCCATGTTTAAGCACTAGAGCAAGAGAAATATTCATTTGAAGAAGTTAAGAGTGTTTGCTACCTCAAGGTGGAGAGAACAAAAGGTATGGAAGAGAAGTTTGAAGATGTTGACATGATCAAGTGGAAGTAAGATGGTCCAACAATTCCAAAGGGAAAGTAAGACTTCTTTTCTCTTATATTTTCCATATACGTTTCCAACTTTTATCCTCTACATCCAAAGACAAGTCTACGAGAACATCTTTTGTGAAAAAAATAGTTTAAAGAAGAACTAGTTGCTGTTTTGCATTACACTTGGTCATGTTTTGGTAGGTTTTGACAAAGAATTACATTGAGAGAAAGAAAAGCAGCAGATATATGTTTTGAATCATATGTGTATGAGTTATGTTTTAGTCAAAGCTTTTGAGCAGGCAGCTCGTATGTTCCCTCCAAGATTTTTTGGAGTGTCAATACAGAGCTACTTGGTATATGACAAGTTGCAGAAAAATATTTTTCTTCTTTACCTAACTCTTGAGGTAAAAGAGTATTTGTAGCAGATGTTGGAGACTTGAAGTGAGGTTTTTGTTTGGAAAAGGTATCTTATATTCTATAAATTCAGTATATTAAAAAAATTCAGAGTTTTTCAGGAAAAAATTCGAGAAAAATCAGTATTTTCAGAATTTTAGTATTCTCAATATTTTGAGAAAATTCAGAAAATTCAGGAAAATTCACATTTTTTGATGTACCAATAAGATGGAGAACCTACTTTCTATGATTTTCTTAACTTTTGGATACATGCTTGTATTCAAAAAGGTGTTGCATCAGATCCTATCACTTGATTGAGAAGTGGAGTTAGCCAAAAGAAAGTCAAGCAGATACTATCACATTTCACCCAGGTAGAATATCAAGATATGAAGTATCAACTTGCAACCTTTGGAGTCAAGGTGAGAGTTTGTCCACTTATGTTCTAGTAGGAGTTGCACATTCATCGGAAGGATTTGGCTAAAGAAAAGTTTTACAACTTTATGTGAGTAGCATGGACACTTAGAGACATTCAGGTAACAAATCAAATATTCAGCCATGAAGGTTTGATGAGAGCAGATTCTACACAGGTATTTTATTGGAGTGATCTTGTACGATCTAGATAGATCTTGAAGATCTTGAGTATTTATGAGTCAATTGTCTATCCTTTGTTTGAAAAGTTCTTAGCATTGGAAGAAGTAAGTCAAAGATTCAGATTCTATTAGATTTGTGTTGCAGAGAAAAAGAAGAAGATACTTGTTATGTTGCAGAAGATTATGGATCCTAAAATTTTGTTTCAGATACAAGTATTGATCATTGAAAATCAGATTTATTGAAAGAAGGAAGATGTTTCAGATTTCATAAACTCTGATAAAGTTTGAAGAATTCTGGATACTACTGTTAGATCATCCAAGGGGTGATGAAACATGAAGACTTATATTCAGCCATATGTAAAAGAATGCAGATTCATACCTACATGGGTATTCTTATAGGCTATATCAAGTATTCCTATATTTCCTTTGTCAATTTCTCTTTATATTCCAGCTTTGAAAGAAGACGGAAGAAGGAGAATGTCTGGAGAAAGTTCATGTTAGGTGTTCCTGTTCAGGAGAAAGTTCCAGAATTCTATTAAAGAGAAATTTGATATTTCAGAGTATGTTTCAGAGGTGCACAACTATATGTTTATAGCAGACTTTGAAGGAAGGAAACAGGTATGAAAGAGGTATTAAAGACTTACAAATAGAATGATGATGAAGACAAGATGACATCATAGATATGAAATTTTGGTGAAACTCATGAGTTGAGTACAATTAGAGATGAACCAGCTAGTGTTCATAATACATTAAGTTGTGAGTTGTTAGTCACAAGTCCCAGGTTTCAGTCCCTGATTTTGTTTAGTGTATCTGCATGACACAGTAGAAATACGTTGAGAAACCTTTTGTAAGATAAATGCAAATATGTGGATCCTAGTGTATTTTTACAGGTTTGAGAAGACTTATTTCAAGAGATAGCAGATTCAGAGCCAGTTCATGCTACATATGTTGACAAGCAGTGATTCCTTGATGTATACACTATTGGATATCTATTTTGCATATTTTGTTAGGTAGTATGCTTCATATTTAGGAAATTCAGTTTTTTGAAGCTTAAAGAAAGTCAAATTCAGTTTTGAAGAAGACTTTTCAAGAAAAGTTTTGAAGGTCACTTCGGGAGTAGAAGTTTGACAGTTTTTAGTTGAATGAAGTTACATATCTAGTTGAGTTTGTACCAATATAACAGTGTAGGGGGATTGTTGGAAAACAATGTCACATAAGTCCAAAATCCATTTAGTGCAAAAACCCTAATTTTGGTACTTAGTCATTTTTGGCACAAAAATGGGTAAAATTTTTATGAGTCTATTCTGTAGAGCTTAAAAAGAGCTTTCCAATGGTATATAACATTCAATCATCAGAAATCAAAGTTGGGAGAAAACCCTAGCCCTAATTTTCTACTAATTTAGGGTTTTTACCTCATATGATAGCTCTCGCCATGAGGATCATAAAAATGTTGTCATATCATTCATCAAGTAGTTAGAAGTGTGAAAAAGGAGGGAAAGAATCTATTTTTAAAGTTAGCTAAAAGCAACTTTAAAAATAAAGCAAACTCACTTAAAATAAAGCTAAAATGTGATCAAGCTTTTGGCAACGAAAAACAACTTTATTATGTGAGTTTTTCATAAGAGATTTGGAAGGCTATAAAAGAGAGTCCTTGGGTCACTTTTGAGTCATCCTACACCAATTGCCAATGCTAGTTTCTGGTCCCTCATTAGAGGTGGTGCTCTACCACACATGGGGCAGCCATGTTCACTCTAGGAGCATGTTGAGGAGCAGCTATGGAGTTCTTCTTGGACAAGAGTGTGCTCACAATCTTGCTTATGGAGAGGACTTGTCTATCAGCAGCTTGGTGGTGTGGATCAGCCATCTACATGATGTGTTTGAAGATTGTCTTCTACATGAAGATTTCGATGTACTTCAAAGACATTTAAAGGATCCTAACATAAGATTTGCATCTTATGTTAAGAATTGAGTTACATATTCTATTTATACACACAGGTACTACTTGGAGTTTATGGGGGCAGTGGCATCCATATGAGGAGGAGTCCTATTTGGCATATCTAAAGGAGAATTATTACGTGCATGCTACATGCATTTTGATGAGGTGTTAGAGAAGGTGTGTGCACATGAGTATGAGGATTTCTCGCAGCAACATGTTAGCATTCTATGCTAATTCTGTAAGTATGTGATCTTTCACACACACATCTAATTTAGGGTCTTCCATAGCCTAAAATCAGATTAGGGTTTGCTGAATATCAGTTTCCAACTGATCTTTCCTCTTTCTGCCACTCATATTCACTCTTCTACAACCTATCAGGTCATACATCTCATACATATTCCGATTTCTATCCCTACATCTAAATATTCTTGTAAATTTTGTACATACAATCATCCATCTATTTCTATTCATATAGAGTGGTTGAGAGTTTTGCTCCCACATTGTAATTTGACATTTGTATATATGATAGTGTGAGTAAGCAAAGGCTTACGTAACACTTTACAGGTGTTCTCTAATCTTTCTCTATCTTTGTCTCATCATTTGTATGATTAAGTGTGATATGTTCATGTTTTATCAATATTGGAAGATTGCTGAAATCTATGTTGTAGATCCTGGACCTGTGGTATTAGTAATGGGCCTACTAAATTTGAGCCTACTAAATTTCCAACACATTGTGTAAAAGTTTGATCTCCCTTTCTAGATTACAGAAGATCTTTTTTTTTGTGATTGAGCTAGAGGGGCTCATCCCTAAACCACCTTTTGGGCTTCTACTCCTCACTTCTGTAAAACCCCCTAGAGTTATGCCCCTCGAGTTTTGTTTCTTAACTTTCTTCAATACCAAGGAGTGTTCTTGAAAGGCACCTCCATCAACACTTTGGGTCATAATGACTTTGCTAACTACAACATGCATATTTTTTTATTTTGTTTCATCCGGAATGTTTTTTGTCTCAATGGGAAATCTTTGATCCTCTAGATTTGTGCCCCATAGTGAAAGCATGCATTATGCAAAATTCTGTATACTATTTTGTGTTCAAGAGACTTTTCTTCACTGATGTCTATGTTCATTTTAGACTATAGATCCAAGTGAAGATCCTCTTCAATGCACATTTGTGCATGCCACCCTACGCTGAATGAGTATCTTGCACCTTCATAGATGATACTATTGAGATCTTCCCTAGAGGCAAATGGATGGCCAGTGAGCATAATGATCTCACAATAGATCCATGAAGAAAGTATGTAAAGTTATGGAGTTCCACCCTAAGTAAAAAATCAAGGTAGTTTTGAATTATTTGGGATGAAATCTAGGAACGACTTGAAGAGACATAAAGTTTTGTGCTACAAACACTTAGCTTGCAAGGCTTGGAAGGCCATTTCCTTATTTTCAAAAATTATAAGCACGCGATGTTATGACAGAAGCTCACATTTTTTAACAAGGAAGCCAGACAGAAACCACTCCTTATGGAACCATTAGCGAAGGGATTTGAGATGCACGTTAGTATGAAAATCTATGGAGGCAAATTACCTTCAACTCTTCTTGCTTAGCCAAATGTTCTCCATAGGAAGGGTGAAAATCAAAGGTTAAATCCCAAAGCGTTATAGAGAAGCACTTGAGGCCTTGTCCTTTGATATCAAGCCCAAGTTACTAACCACAAAATAGGGGCCAACCAATGCCATATCCCAGAGCAATTACCTCTTCTACTTTGTGGTTTTTTTTTTCTTTTTTATTTTTTAAGAGCGAATGATTTTTATTTGATTTTTCTTTCCTTTCTTTTTTTTGTTTTTTTCTTTCTTTCTTTTTGAGGCTTCAACCAAACATGGCAAGATTCTTGTTAAAATCATCCATTTTGAGAATGGATGCGCACTTAATATAGCAATGTCATTTTATCTTCTTTTATTTCTATTCTTAGTACAAGAAATGTTGGAGTTAGACATCTACAGAAGCACACTAACAACACAAGGAAGAATAAGGTTCGAGCACAATACATAGTATTGAATGTATTACCACTAGAATTTACAAAGGTAAGTAGCCCATTAGGGCAATAGGCATATATACAAGCCGAGGGAAAAAAACCTCTGTAAGAGGGAAAAAAGCACCCCGGTAGTCCTAGTGTGATCATACACATCACTACCTAAATATATCAGCAAATCCCCCCTAGAAGTGATGTGGTGAACAAGGAGTTGGCACTAATGTATAAAGAAGTTCCAAGCTATGTGGAATCAAACTTCTCCATAGGTAAAGCCTTCGTGAAAAGGTCTAGAGTGTTCTCCTGTGTGGCCACATGCTAATCTCCCCAGTAGAGAACCTCTCTCTCACATAATGATAATGCACCTCAATGTGCTTAGTGCGAGCATGGAACACAGGGTTCCTCTCAACTGCCAATGTGCTCCAACTATGAGTGAAGATGGTGGTGGCAGAAGAGTGACCAACACCCAAATCAGCCATAAGGCCTCTGAGCCAGACACACTCAATAGTCACTCTGAAAGTTGCCCTATACTTAGCCTCACAACTCGAAGTGGCCATAGTAGGCTGCTTCTTTCTCAACCAAGATATACATAAGCTACCAAGCATGAAGCAAAAGCCACTAGTGGACACACAAGTGTCATAGCAACCAGCCCAATCAGTGTAAGAAAAACCATGCAAATCTGGTGCTAATGATCCCCCCTTTGGATAAAACAATCCAAGTAGCCGGGTACCACTCAAGTAGCAAAAGATGCACTTAACCGCATGCTAATGCTTGACACCTCGACAATGCATAAACCTACTCATCTGTGAGATAACAAACTGAATATCTAGCCGAGTAATGCATATGTAACTCAAGCATCCAACATCTTGCTGATAGAGAACAACATCAAATGCATCTCCAACATGATGAAGACTCAATCATAAACCCATCTCCATAGGACTAGCAATAGGTTTACAGTTTTCAAGGACAAAATGCTGCAATAATGTGTCAATATATTTCGTTTGACACAAAGCCATTCCACCATCAACGTGCATAAATTGAATGCCGAGATAATGATGCAAAAGCCCCAAATTAGACATCTCAAATGAGGCATGTAAATCAGCCTTGAAATCAACAATATGCTTCTCATGAGGACTAGTGAGCAACATGTCATCAACAAACACCACAATGATCAGAAGCACATCATTATCATGCTTGACATATAAGGTGCTTTCAGTTGGACTTTTCTCAAAACCGTGTGCAATTAGATAGGCAAGTATCTTTTCATGCCAAGCATGTGGTGCTTGTTTCAAACCATATAAAGCCTTTCTTAACTAGCACACCTGGTTTTCATGCCCTTTCTACATCAAGCCACGAGGCTCAAAAACATACACTTCTTCATGCAACTCACCTTTCAAAAATGCAGTTTTAATGTCTAATTGATGAACATTCCAACCACGATGACCTGCAAGTGCACAGATGCTTCGAACAATAAGCATTTGGCAGATATGTGCAAAGGTGTCATCAAAATTAATGCCTCTTTCCTGTTCATAAACCTTTGCAACAAGCCTAGCCTTATACCTTTCAACAGTTCGATCAGGTTTACACTTTAGCTTGTGTACCCACTTAGTGCGAATGGCCTTCTTGAAAGGAGGCAAGTCACATAAAGACCAGGTACAGTTCTTCAAAATAGCATCATATTCAGATTGCATTGTAGCCATCCAATGTTTAGAATTTTGTGCTTCATCAAATAAACAAGCTCAGTCTCATCATAAAGACTAGATGCAACCATACCATAGCAATCTGATGCAAAAGAGGCACTATGAGAGCTTGAACGAGTACGGTATGATAGAGGTGCATCTAATTTGCTGTCACACAAAGTTTGCACTAGCCATTTTGGCATAGTTTTTGCCTGCTCAATATTCCCTCTCTCATCAATAAGTGCATCATGTAAATCAACATAAAAAATGGAGTGGTCTGCATCATCACATGAAACTTTTTAAGGCTTAGAAGTCACCTCATTAGCACTAGCACTAGACTCTCCGCCTGTAAAAAGAGGTAGCAAAGTATCATACATGTATTTGGAGCTAAATGATGTCTTCTTTGTACATGAAAGTAAGGGTTGAATAGCATCTTCCACAAAAACAACATTACAGCTAACTAAAATGCATTTAGTCTATAGATGATACAGACGATAGCCTTGCTTTGAGAACTGTACCCAACAAAAACACATATTACTACTTTATCATCCAATTTCTTGCGATGTTGTTCAGGCACTAATGCATATGCTAGACAACTAAAAACATGTAGATGAGCAACAGATGGCTTGCAATCATGCCAAGCCTTATATGAAGTGATATACTACAACACTTTAGTGGGACACCTCTTTAATACATATGTTGTACATATAGCAGCCTTAAACCAAAAACTATGTAGTAAGGCCGGGCTCTTGACCATACACCTCACCATCTCCATGCATGATCTATTCTTTCATACAACAAATCCATTTTTTTGACGTGTATACGAAACTTTATATTTATGTTTTATCCCACGTTCAGCGAGAAATGCATTAAAGTCACAAGAAATATGTTCCCTTCCTCGATCAGAATAGAGGGTGCCCAGTTTACATGTTGAAAAATTTTTAGCCAAAACCAAAACCTGCTTGAAGCATATAAACACTTCCAACTTTGCTTTGAGTGGATATACCCATGCATGCCTAGAAAAATCATCAATGAAAGTCACAAGATAAAGATAGTTTCCAAAAGAAGGTGCCTGCATAGGACGATAGACATCACTATGTACAAGCTACAATTTCTGAGTAGCCCGAACTGAACCATCTTTTGGAAAGGAGGAATGCTGCATTTTGCCCAAAATACAGCCTTCATAAACATGTTTTTCAATTTCCTAAAGTTTGGGCAAAGAGAACACTATTTCAGATTTTTGTACGTGTAACAAACTAGCAAAATTCAAATGACCAAAGTGTGCATGCCAAAGCTTTGCATCTGACATAGCCTCAGAATCATGTACTACATATGCCGAATCATTCATAGATTTTTCATAGTCTATGATTTTATACAACCCATGACATAAAATGCCAAAAGCAATAATGATTTCACCATTTGATAGATCATGAACTATACATCTGTTATCAACAAATTTCATAACCAAGCCAATCTTGGCTAATGTAGAAACTGATAACAAATTTTTCTTGATCCATGGCACAAATAAAGCATCAGACAAAGTGAAAGAACTACCATCAACAATAATCAGAATGATCTTACCAAGTCCCATGATAGGATATAAAGAGGAGTTGTTGGTGCATGTGACAATATTCCATATAGGGTGAGGCATAATTGAAGTGAAGAAGCTGCACTGCTAGATAATGTGTTTGGTTGCCCTACTATCAAAATACCAAACATCTGAGTCTATTGCAGACATACAGTGCTCATGAGAAGATGGGTAAAAATTGCAACAATAGTAAACGCACATTCTTCATTCTGCACAAGATTAGCAGACTCTGTTTTTAGTGTCGAGGCCTTTGTAATAACCATTCTAGCCTCTTTTTTCTTTGCCTCTTTTGTAGCCAATTTTAGACAGTTCTTTATGATATGATCATTTCCTTTAAAGTACTTGCAAAAAAAATTGTGCTTTTCTAATTTCTTCTCATCCTTGTCTTCGTTCTTCAAATATGCAGCATTTGCAAATTTCAGCTTGCTAGTACATGAGCTCCATTTACCTTTGCCCTTCTCACTATCCAGGAGAGCTTGATGTACAACATGCATGATGGACCTGTTCTACCTAAACTGATCTTCTTGCAATAGAACAGAGACTTACTCCTCAAATGACAAGGCATTTAGATTGCCTTTCATCATCAAACCAAGAGTAGAGGTAAAACTCTGATATGAATCAGGAAGACCATACAGAATGGTCAGCACAAGTGAGCTATCTAGTATAACTTCATTAGTAGAAATCAAGTATTCTTTCAAATCCTTGACACTACAACATATCGAGGGAATACCGACGGTCAGTGTACTGACGAGCAGGTGTTAGCGTCAGTATACTCCTCGCAGAATTTGGGAAAGGCCCTTTGCCTCGGAAACAAAGCATCGGTATAAGCGTCGATATATGCGTCCGTATACCCGTCGATAATTTGCTCAAACTACCGACGCGTATACCGATGCTTATACCGAAGCTCTCTTTTTAACCGAGCCCGAACCCGAAATTCATCATTCTGAGCGTTTTGAATCTAGATCTTCTCCTTTTGGGTTTGCGCGCACCAACAACAGAGCTCTGTTTGTCATCCTCTCTCTCTCTCTCTCCCTCTCTCCCTCCCTTCCCCCTCTCTCTCTCTCTCCCTTCCTCTCTCTCACTATCTCTCTCTCTCTCTCTCCCTCTCTCTCTCTCACTCTCTCTCCCTCTCTCTCCCTCTTTCTCTCTCCCTCTCTCTCTCTCTTTAAACAGACCTCTATCTTTATATATCTGAAGTTTTGGTAAGTAGATCGCACATATTGTAGCACTCTTTTATTTTTCTATGTTTTTTCTTTACTAATATGTTCTTTGTTTGGTTTTGAAAAAGATTTGGGATCAAATCTTTGGAAATTCGAGGAAGAAGAACTTCAAGTGGATTTTGACGATCGTGATTCAAACAATTCTCTCTCACTCTGTTTTCTTTCTTTATGTTTTTGCTTTTCTAATATCTTCTCTCTTTAGTTTTGCAAGAGATTTTTGAGATCAAATCTTTGGAAATTCAACGAAGGAGAACTTCAAGTGGATTTTGACAACTTTGATTCAAAAAATACATCAATGTAAGTAAAACATATATCACTCTTTTATCTTTCTTTATATTTTTGTTTTCTAATATCTTCTCTCTTTATTTTTGGTTGAGAGAGAGAGACAGGGATATGCATATGCATGCATGCATTTGCATGCATGCATATGCATATGCATACATGCATGCATGCATATGCATACATGCATGCATGCATACATGCATGCATGCATACATGCATGCATGCATACATGCATGCATGCATACATGCATGCATATGCATATGCATACATGCATGCATATGCATATATGCATGCATATGCATATGTATGCATATATGCATACATATGCATGTATGCATATGCATATGCATATGCATACATGTATATGCATATGCATACATGCATGAATATGCATACATACATGCATGCATGCATACGCATACATGCATGCATGCATACGCATACATGCATGCATGCACATGCATATGCATACATGCATGCATATGCATACATGCATGCATATGCATACATGCATGCATATGCATACATGCATGCATGCATATGCATACATGCATGCATGCATATGCATACATACATACATACATGCATACATACATACATACATACATGCATGCATGCATATGCATACATACATACATACATGCATACATACATACATACATAGATACATGCATGCATATGCATATGCATACATGCATGCATATGCATATGCATACATGCATGCATATGCATACATGCATGCATATGCATACATGCATGCATATGCATACATGCATGCATGCATGCATATGCATACATACATGAATACATACATGCATGCATGCATGTATGCATATGCATGCATACATGGATGCAAGCATATGCATACATACATGCATGCATGCATGCATGCATATAGATACATACATACATGCATAGATACATACATACATACATGCATGCATACATGCATATGCATTAATACATGCATGAGGGATATGCATATGCATACATGCAGGCATATGCATACATACATGCATGCATGCATATGCATATATACATATGCATATATACATACATGCATGCATGCATATGCATATATATATACATGCATGCATGCATATGCATACATACATACATGCATGCATATGCATACATATATACATGGATGCATATATACATACATGCATGCATATATACATACATGCATGCATATACATACATGCATACATATACATATACATACATACATGCATATATATATATACATACATACATACATATATGCATATATATATATACATATGCATGCATACATGCATGCATATGCATATGCATACATGAATTTTTATATGCATGCATGCATGCATATATACATGCATGCATGCATGCATTTTTATATATATGCATATATACATGCATGCATTATTATATATATGCACATATACATGCATTTTTATACATACATGCATGCATGCATGCATATGCATATATACATGCATGCATGCATGCATGCATACATGTATGCATATATACATATGCATATATACATACATGCATATGCATACGCAGGATTGTAGGTGTAAATATTTTGATCAATGCCATAATTTTGTATCACACTCGCATACAACAATGATGAACCATAATTTTTTATTTGAGTCCTATATGGAAGTGTTTTGTCACATTGCCACAAGTTTGTATTACACTCCTATGTGGCAATGATGTACCATAATTTTGTATTCGATTTTTAGATGGAAATGCTTTGTCACACTTTTGTACATTTTTCATTTATAGAATATACGAATTTCTATACATGAATCATTGTTCATTTTTGCTCATATAAGTTTATGTTTTGGTTGCCATTAGAGTACATAACACATGTACTCAGTTGGGCAGAGTGTATTGTCTTTTGCTAAACAACATCATGCTGTAGCAAAAGACAACACACTCTGCCCAAAAAAATTTGTGCAGGTATGGTCGTCGGTATACGCACCGGTAGCTCCAGTATGGTCGTCCGTATATGCGCCGGTACGCCCAGTGCAGATGTCGGTATAAGCATCGGTATAACCGTCGGAATTTTCGACGCTTATACCGACGCTTATACCGATGACTATACCGGCGCCATATCGGCGCTTTCTTTCCGACGCCTATATCGACTGCAACACTGACGTCGTGAAGAAATCAGACCCGTTCAATTTCCTCAGTAACAGCCTCGGTATACCCTGGTGTAGCGCATGCACCGCGAAGGACTCCGTCCTTGTTTTCTGCCGTTTCATAGCTGAAGTCAAAAACCAGTATATATAATTGCTTTCGTGCTTGCGAAATGCTTTCCGAGAGGAAGCAATAGAAGGAATTATCAGAGACAGAGAGAGAGAGAGAGATGGACCTTGTCCAGGGTTATGCAATAAACGTGAGGTTAATCTCGGCGGAGGATTTGAGCTTCAAGCTGGACCGTCGGCACGCAGGATACTATGCTGTAGCTTGGATAGCAGCTCCATACCAGCGAGCGCATGCTCTTTTGTAGCTTGGATAGCAGCTCCATACCAGCGAGCGCATGCTCTTTTGTAGCTTGGATAGCAGCTCCATACCAGCGAGCGCATGCTCTTTTCTCAGCGGCTGAACAGCCCCAATACGGTAGTGTGCGCGCCGACGCGCTCACCAACTCGGACGGGAACATGAGCCTTTTTGAGTTGGAGTGGGCGAATCATTTATCCTGCATCCTTCATCTCCCCCTCCCTTCCTTCTTCTCCGCAGTTTCATCGTTCATAGTTATCCGCCTCTTTTGTGAATACACACAATCAATATCTTGTATAGGTCGCCGGACAATGATAGGAACCGCGGTGATACCTTCCACAGCTATTGCGTGTTCCTTCCCCTCATGGCATCTGGTAAGTTTCAGTATAAACGACTTCTCTCACCGCTCTGTCGGGGTGCTTAACATGGCGGTTTCCCTTTATTCCTTTACGAGTTCTGAGCGATGAGTATCTCTCATCCGCCATGACTATCCGTCAATACGATGGTCCAAAGAGTTCCAGTACTTCAAGCTAGGTTGTAATCCATACCTGATGTTTTTTTTTGTTTTCCGCAAAAGCCATTAAACGTTCTCTTATGCAACAAAAATTAACTATCGTTTGAAGACAATTCTTGTTTTGCAGTCGTTTGTGTGAAGTCCGCATGACGGGAATGTTTGCGAGAGTTATATAAATGCAGCAGCTTTGTGTAGTTATAGGCAAGGCAATTTTGCTCCTCTCTATCACCTCGTACGCAGAGGTCTGACAAGCGACACGTGAAGATGATCACACATACAATGATCTCTGTATCACCCAATTTTGCACTTATTTGTACTTTGAGTATACGCATATCGACCTCCTCTACGAATGAAAGAATTTGTGTCTCGTAAATTCATACGAGTGAGTACCTCCTAATGAGAACTGAATGAACTGGACATACACATCGAAGGATTTCTACAAAGGATATCGCGATCATTGTGTATGAAATCAAGATCAACTCCGAAAGGCACTATAGAAGTATGATTTGTCAGGGAGTGAAACAACACAGAACGAGTTTAATTTGGGCTAATATCATGAAGCTTTATATCATGCACGAGTATGTGCTGTTGTGTTCCTAACTAACACACATAGTTACATTCAGCTCTAGAGTAGCACACGGAGCTACCTCATAAAGAATCCCAGTACCTCTGAAGTGCTTCCTTTGTAGGAGGCCGGTGCCCTGAACACTAAGAGAGGGCTTCCTTGTGTATTTCCCATGGTTTGAGCACTGTACCCATAATTTCCTAATTTTATACTTGTGCGTATTACTTCTAGTGTACTTCCTTGTACATTTTTATGTTTGTGTGTATTACTTCTAGTGTACTTTCTTGTTATGAATCTAATAGAATTGTGTTTGTGTTTTTGGCTTAAAGAATGATTCAACTGGCATCCATCGTGTACGAGCGGGTATATAACTGTTTCATATCTGAGTGCGAACTTCATATCTGAGTGCGAACTTCTGATCGAATGAGTCTATGAATATGGCATTTATGAGTGCTAATTTCTAACTTACGGGCCCCTTATCTCATGATCAATAAGATTATCTGTGCAATTGAAGATTATGAGGTTGTCTCAGATGAGAAACTTTCGCATGCATGTTTTTCTCATCTAAACTTTTCTAGTTCATTTTACCTACGGAAATCCAAATTGGAGTCCTCTTTACCCAAACGTGAGGAAACTTGCATGTTTTTGAGGCTTGTATTTTGGGTAACGTAGCTTTCTTCATTTCTTCAAGATGAGACAGTAAGAGATGAGCAAAAATTACTACTTCTTCATAGTGATGCTTGTCGTCCCATGTAGACACCTTCTTTTCATAATTACTTTTAACTAATGACATTCATAGATGGTTTCTCCACGTGTGCATGGATGTATCTTTTGAATACAAAGGTTGAAGTTCTTATGGGCTTCAAATAGTTCCTATTTATGGCTGAAAATGATTTAGCATGCAAAATGGGAAGGAGGAGGGGTATATGTATTCCGAGTTAAATGCATTCCAGGATGAGCATCACATAAAACATCAACGGAAAATGCCATACACACTTTGAAAAAATGGATTTTTGAGAGCAAAAAGAGGTCTCTCATGGAAATGGCAATATTCATGGTCAAAATCCAAGCTTTACCACAAACTTTATGGTTGGAGGTCCTTATATGTGTAGCATGGGTACCTAACAAGTCTCCCACTATAGGATTGCAATCTATCACTCCTTATGACACTTGGGATGGTTGTGGTCCATTTGTTGCTCATCTGTGTGTTGTTCATTGTTTTGCATATGCATTAGTGCCTATGTGACAATGTATAAAATTAGATGATAAGGCTATGGAGTGTAGCTTTATTAGGTACAAATCTCAAAGTAAGGGTTATCATTTGTATCATGCTCTTGTTAGAAGTGTTAAGGTTTGTGGAGAGCTTCTCTCTCCCATGGTAGAGTGGACTCTTTGGTAGCATGATGTTAATAACATTGTTGTGAAAGGTGAACAAATTTTCATCACTGTAGAATCATTCAAACATTTTATTCAATTCTATCATCCAAAAAGCAACTTCCATTACTATTGGCTCAATATCATGGAAATACTTCAGATCTCTCAAGTCTCTGATTTAAAATTCAACTTTCAAGTACTTTCTCATATAAAAAAACTCTATTTTCTTCATTACCAACGATAATCAAATAATCCACATGATTCACCAATTATATAGTTCTATCAATTCCCAATTCCAAATGAGCAATGAATAATCAACCTTTGAATACTTGAATATCCTAACACATATTTATAAACCTTTCCACCTTTTGTTTTGTCTAACCATTAAGTTATTTTTGTAATTTTCAAACAAACTGAAGATACTTTGGATTCACATAACTTTCGTTTTGTGCATATACACCTCCTCATGGAATCTGCTACCAAAAAATGCATTCTTAACATCCATTTGATATAATATTCAATTTTCTATGGTAGCCTAGACAATCAAACTTCCGTGTCTTGTAATACTTGCAATTGGACTAAATGTTTTATCATAATCCAATTCATATTTTGTGGATATCCTTTTGCAAGAAGATGTGATTTATATCTTTTAATTTATCCATCACTCTTGGGTTTGACTTTAAAAACCCATTTATATCCAATAACGTTTTTATTAGGTGGAAATTTCACCAATGTCAAACTTTAATGCATTGATTTTATCATCCGTTTCTTTGCATAAATATTCATGATTTCATGTTTCATAAAAACAGCTTGGATCCACATGTTTTATTCTCTCTACTATATATGCCTAATTAGGCTAAATTGGCTTCTTTCAAATATTCAATCTATCTAGCAATGTCTCACTTTGGAAGATGTTTGCGAAGGTGTTTCTATTTTTGTTTTTTTTTAAGACACTTGGAGTGACTATCTTTTCTTCAAATTTTTTCTTGAAAACATATTCTCTCTAATTTCCTTAACCATTAATTTTTCTCCATGCATCTAATTTCAAAATCTCACTCTATGAGGACTCAAGAGTATGTATATTATAAGAACCAAAGTCTTGAATATCTTCTAGGTCATAATATTGATCACGTGGCTTTGGAGCATTGTGATCATGTACATATTTATTAACATCATTTTAAACTACAACCATATCTTTTGGTGCATATCATGAAGTTCTCTCATCAAATACTACATGTCTACTTACCATTAACAACTTGGAATGTAGAGTCTAACATTGATAATTTTTTCTGGCATCCGAATAGCAAACAAGACCATTGAGTAACATGTTATCAACATATACAACAATGATCACAAGTACATCAATTGCGTGCTTAACTTATAAGGTGCTCTCAATTTGAGCCTTCTCAAAACCATGTGCAAGCAAGTAGGCATGTATCTTTTCATAGCAAGCACGTGGTGCTTGTTTCAAATCATATAATGCCTTCTTCAAGCTACACACTTTGTTTTCATGCCCTTTCTACACAAAACCATGGAGCTAAAATCATACACTTCTTCATGTAAGTCACCATTCAAAAATGATGTTTTAGTGTCCAATTGATGTACATTCCAGCCATGATGATAGGTGGGAGCACAAGTCTCATCAAAATCAATGCCTCTCCGTTGAGAATAATCTTTTGCAACAAGCCTCACCTTATACCTTTGGATTATTCCATGAATTTTATGTTTCATCTTGTATACCCATTGAGTGTCGATGGCCTTTTTATCTGAAGGCAAATCACATAAAGAACAAGTAACATTCTTCATAATAACATCATATTCTGATTGTATATTAGCCATCAAGTTTTCATAACAACATCATAACCTAGAAGCAAGAAGTATGTAGTCAAGCGATTGGCTGCTTGGATTCTTTATGGAATGTCATTGGGATGAATCTCTCTGAAAGTTTTGGAAAGGAAGATGCACGATCGACTTCCATAACCCATCAAAAGAGTGGTGAAACAAACAAACACCTTGGTAGCTTAGGTAGAAGAATCTATAATTGTAAGGTCCCCCCTGTTTAGACACATAGAGTGTTTGTATTTTAGAATAATAAGCTCTAAAGCAAATAGGCCCCCATGAGAAGGATGAGTGTTTATATATTTAGGTAGTGATATTTTAACAACTATCGGTGCACTTTTTCCCCTCTTTAGTAGGCCGCCCCTCGGGATTCATGTTGAGGATAAGTTGGAAGGAAAAAAGTGCCGATTGTGGACATACATGATCCATCATGTATTGTTCACAAAAGGGCTATAGAACATGGTGGAGGATGTTGATAAACATCCTACTATACCTATAAATATAGTTACTATAAGTGATTGCGATAGTGTTGAAGATGATGATCTTTAACTTCATGGTCAGGTTGGGGTTCCTATTGCACCTACTATAAACAAACTTCATTGGAATGGTAGAGATGTACATGCATATGCGTTCATAACCTTATTTATCAAACATGCCATTATCACTTCCTTGGTGGGAAATCTTCGCGCGTTGATGTCAGCTTGGAGGCTCTTGAGCCTCCAAGGGGTTCATATTATCCCCCTCGTTTGCAACAAAAAGACAAGGGAACTACATACTTGCTCGGATTAGCCCATCTCTGAGGAAGGAGATCATTCAATAGGAAACAAAGCTTGCATGCATCAATTTTTGCATGAGATTACTCGAAGATCTTCTCTCTCACTCTGTGATGCCCAAGGGTCTAAAATAATATGTGATAATAAATCTAAGATGCATATCTCAAATCTTGAAAATTGTTTGTGTGCTACTCTCCTTCCATCTTAATTATCTTATTAATCCTACATTAGAAAGCTTCTAGAGTGGTCTAGTCTATGTGGTTATCATGCACACTCACTCTGCTTCCTAAGATGAAACCTTATGATAACCACGAAGCCAAGAACCTGGGAAAATAATGTTAAGAGTTCCATGCTCCACCCTTTTGTCCAAAGCTACTTTCATTCTCATGCAAGCAGATATATCCGACATGCAAGGGAATTCTCCCAAACTCCATATAAGCAAGGCCTCCCTTCACTCCACATAGGTCATCCACTCTAGCTCTTGGCAAGAGTGCCCTCACTCTCCTCATGGAGTCCTCATGCTCATAGAGCATCTCATGTAAGTCATTTCCATTTTATTTAATTCATCATGTTTTGTTATCTTTTGTTCATTCCTCCATAGCTTTTTAGTTGTGTGTATGTGAGTAGAGTAGGAGTAGTCTTTCGTTATTTTGACATGGTATCAGAGCATAGGTGTTGTTTCGATAGCACGTTCTTTTGAGGTTTGCTTTCATTTCATCATTACTATATACCTTTCTCTTAATTCTTTTCTAATCCCTCCCACCCTCCCATATCTTCATCACAAAAGTGCTTTTAAGCACTATTTTTTGTTTTTCATCTTATCTTTTTTTTCCTTTTGTTGAACATCGCATCATTACCTTCTTCAAGTATCCATTAGTTTGCTCATAACATCTTGCACTCAAGCGTTGTTGGTGAGTGAAGGTTTTTCGCATGACATTATGTGTGAGTGAATGTAAAGCAGCACATCGCTCCAGATATGAGGCAGGGTTAGCTACGCTCATTAGCCTGTGCATCAATAAAATCATGGTTTTACGGACGGGACGACATATTAGTATGCATTGAGCAAACAGAATGCAAGGGTGAACATATAAGTTATGAGTTTTTTCTTTTACGAAACTTCTGCATAGTTGAAACGATAGCTCATGTCCACCTTCTACAACATGAAATGTTGGCGCACTCAAAATTGATAGCAACAAACATCTTGGAGCATCTCATCTCCATCCTCTACTCCTGAAAGTAGCACTTCAAGGAGAATAAAAATTCCACCAACTATAGCTACCATCATCACTGGCAGTACACTCGCATCTGCTATATCGAACAACAATGGATAACATCTGCTTCACATCTACTTGCCTATAGGCGCCAAATAGTGGCACTACCAAACGGTTGTAGCCCTACATTCTAGTTCACCAAGTGCACCACAAGCACTAGTGTGTATGTATGTATCCTACCAATTTCTACCTCAATAGTGGTCTGGCAAGTTTGGGCTTGCGACACTAGAAGGAAAAGGGTTGTCTCAAGTTCACCATCTCTTAACTTTCCATGTAAACCTAATTCGATGCAATTATTTTGGGCGTTTCCCAACCTGATTGTCACACTAGCAGTATGCAATGTTGTAGAAGAACTGGTGCACGAGATCAAGGCAGTGGTGTAGCTCTAATAGTGAGGGAGATTATGGACTAGAAAGAGTGAACAACTTCAGGCATGTAGGAGATGTGCCAACTTTGTGACGCACAACATCAGAGTTTTCTTTGTGTACCGCCTGCTCGTGACGATAGAAATATAGTGTGGTGCTTCAGAAACCGTCCTATCACTGTGTATCAAAGAGGGAGGCGGAGCTGATCTCTTCCTGCAAATCTAGCCAGAAGATGAAAATATCGAGCTTTTGGAATGAGAGCAACTGTGGGGGACTATAAGGTGCTGCCCAGGAATAGTTGGCTTACAATACAAGCTGCACTGCAAGGCCACTATAAAGCACCTGGAGAACATGTAGCAAGGATAAGAATGGATGTGGTGTTGTTGAGCATCATTGTTCATGATCAGAAAAGTCATGGGGAGGATCGAGGACCTTCCCCAAATATTATGGAGTGAGCCAGGTGCTGCAGACTAAACAGTTCATACCCATATTCTCCCATCAATTCTCAATTGATTCCATTGTGCGCATGCGAGAGTGAGAGAGAATATGTTTTCCATCATGAGTGTATCGTGTGATGGCGTGTGTGCTACATTCGGAGAAGATGCAATGTATTCAATTCATTGAAGATGCTATCATAGCAGCATGCCAATGGACTATCTTTTTGTGCCAAGGACTTAAATGTCATCGACCATTACATGAATGGCATTTATGCATAAAGAAATAACAACTTTTGCACTAATTTCGGTACATGGTTGCAAGTTGAAATCCTTCAGAGAGAAGATGCACGACATAATCAATGATGTCACAACGTAAGGCGCAACTTCTAGATCGATTACAACTCTTGATATTCATTGCAGTCATATTATATTCAGTGCTCAAAATTTGATCAATGGCTATTCTATGAGTTACTTTTAGACACAATATATGAAGCCTTTGTCATATGTTGATATGTTCGTAAAAATATAAGCATATCGAGTTTGCAATTCATTATGGAAAACATTTGTACACATGCTTTGTCTCATACTTTATGAGTATTTTCTTGAATCTATGAAACTTGTAAGGGATTAGACACCACCTTGAGTAGTACTCAAGGTAGGACCTTCCGAAGGCCATCATATGAGTAATCTTTCTATCTCTTCAAAGATATTGAGTATTACTCTGCTCTAACTCAGTTCAAACCTCATGTAAAGGGATTAGACACTGCCACAACAAAGTGGTAAGACCTTCCCTATGGTTTGAACACATGCTACTGAAAGCCCACAAGAAGGAAAAGTACCCTACCAAAGATCCTATCAATGGATCTCATAAAGACTACAACAACAGGACAATGCTCACAAAAGTGGCAAATGATTCCATAAGCATTACCTACCCCACGTTGTAAACCCTTTATGTGTCTTGGGATCCCATATGTCCCAAGATCCCAAGGGATGCCATATGTCCCAAACTTGGATCCCATATGTCCAAGTTATGTCTACGGATCCCATATGTCCTTAGATCCTAAAAACCAATGGACTAGCTGATCCCATATGTCGCTAGTTCCCCAAATTGAAAACAAAAGGTTCATCACATAGAGGGGGCGGGGTGTCTAGAGTTCCATGCTCCACCCTTTTGTCCAAATCTACTTTCATTCTCATGCAAGTAGATATATCCCACATGCAAGGCAATTCTCCCAAACTCCATATAAGCAAGGCCTCCCTTCAGTCCACATAGGTCATTCACTCTAGCTCTTGGCAAGAGTGCCCTCAATCTCCTCATGGAGTCCTCATGCTGATAGAGCATCTCATGTAAGTCATTTCCATTTTCTTTAATTCATCATGTTTTGTTATCTTTTGTTCCTTCCTCCATAGCTTTTTAGATGTGTGTATGTGAGTAGAGTAGGACTAGTCTTTCCTTATTTCAACAAATGTATGCTCTTGTTCTAATAGAAATTGTGCTCTTGTTCCAACACATGCTAATGGTCGATCCAACTTGGATCTAAGTCTAGCAGTCTAACTCATTTCCTTTCAAATCAATTCTAAGACTCTTGTGGTAAGTATTAAATCATTTTAATATAGATTACGACTATGAAAGATTGAATACATTTTGAAAGTATCTTTTTGAAAGAACACTAATCTCAGGAACATTTACATAAAAACAATCTGTAAAGTTTCATGAGTTTTCTATGATTTTTTTTTTTCGGTTCCACTTGAGAAAAATTCATTATAAGAAAAGTATTGTACAATCTTGAGTATTTAGATAAAAAAACTCGTGAAGAGAAATGCAATTCAGACGGTGTCTTAGAAACACTAGTTATTAATCCTCTAGATAAGTTGTTTGGTGGACATGTGTAGTGTCTTAAGATAACCAGCATCTGTTATTATGCAAAATGTCAACATAAAGGTTTTTAGGGTACTGATCATACCCATTGATTGTCATTGTATAGAACCGTGTGCTCTAAATAGAGTCAATCCACGCCACTACAACCGAAAAGAATCTTAAGCAGCCCATATTAGTAGTATGCATTGAGGTGAAAAATATCAGAGGATTTAAATCTTCTTTGAGCAATCCGGTAGCTCAAAGTTATGGAGAAGGAAAGCTTCTAAAGCTCGTTGGGGGGATAAATATGTATGTATTATAGGCCGTGGATCTGTAATTCGGAAAGGACAGGGAGAGTTTATCATCATATCCAAGAACATTGTCATTACAATATATCAAAGTAATGAATTCATATTATCATTATTACCTACAAGTGCTTCAACTTAATTCGCAATGGCAAGTGATTAAAAATAATTTCTAATTATAATCCAAGAAATCGAACATTTCGAAAATAGTGTGGGTGGGATGGTTTTATTGCAAAATAGAGCAGTATGTGTTGAAGGATTGGAATCGATATATGTAAGTGTTGTAGGCTCTTGATCGGCAATCCGGAAGGGGTAAAAGGAATAAAAAATATTTTTGAGGAACAGTTTCACTTTAATCCAACACACTTTCTTTTCGAATAAAATATCTACTTATATAAATATGAACTTGCGTGGAAGATACAACGTATGAATAGCAGGAAATCACGCACATGCTGTCCTTGACATTTTAGTCCAGAAAAAACGTTGAAGAAGGATGAGGAATGAAGGTGCATTCACCATTTGAAACGTGAGATTTGAATTTTTAGTGCCGATATTTCTCTATGTCATATTGAATCAAGACCTGACTGCATAGCTCCCGGTTGATTAAGCACGTGACAACCTTCATTGATCAAAACGTTGGTGACCCTAAAACCGATTAACTTAGTCCAAGCCAATGCAGCCAAATGGTTTAACAAGTTGAGTCTTTGGGACGAAGTCCTAAGTTCAAGTCTTTGGCTTGACAAGTTGAGTCTTTGGGAGGAAGTCCTAAGTTCAAGTCTTCGATGGACGTGTATGTATCACTTCCTCACAAATAGTTGCCTCTATTTTACAAGGTTTGGTGTGTAAGTGTGTCTTCAACTCATTCTACTAAAAAAAAAAACCAATTAAGTTATAAAGGAAAGTGGAGGGATTGAAAAAGGGCCCATCGTTAGTACAATGGGATCATACCCTCAAAATAAATAACTAGGGTAGGTAGCTGATAGAGTATGCCGGGAGAATAGATCTCGGTTGAACTTCCCTTTGCAAAAGAAGAAAGAAAAACAAAAATAAAAAAGGCATTATGAGCAAAACTAAATCTTCTTTGAGGGGCACTTTTCCATGGGTCCAGCAGTTCGATGTTGATGGGTCGCGTGAGAAGAGTGGCACAAAATCTAGATGGGAATGTATGTATGTATGTACTTAGTTTATATTTAGTTCCAAAACATTCAAATAATACATAAAATACAATCCTTAAAAAGTAGCCTTCAAATCGGAAAACGATGGAACGCCCGCATATCATGTTTATGATAACATTCAGTGCAAAACACCACGCATAATACCCATAGGACCTCTCTAATTGCAATTGTACAAGTGAACGGACATAATATCTATAGGATCTCTCATCCCACAAAGCAAGGGTTAGGGTGCTGGAAGAAAACACAAGAGAAAATTGATTTCAACAAGAAAATCATGGTTTTACATTGGCTTTAAGTCCACATTGTCTTGCCACTACTGGAGATTGAACCCAACTAATGCCTCATTGCAAAAGCACTTAAATATATTTCGTATCGCAAGCATCTCTTGACCATTTTAACGTGGACAGAGAACAAGAGCAGAAGGTATCGCTCTGTCACGGTCTTTCGTGCTGTACGCGTTAGACTTTTTTTAGCTAACCTCACTTTCAGTCTTTGGAAAAGGTCGTTCGAGTAAAGCAAAGAGCAACAAAAACGTTATTGGATAAGAGTAAATGTACCCTACGAAACTTTTAGGTACTAATAACATGAAAAAAGAAAAAATGGACAAAAAAAGAATAGAAAGAACAGAAAAAACGGATCCAAAGAAAGAATAGAAAGAAGAAAAAGATAACTACGTGAATTGATGTACAATGAATGAAAAGCACATGCCCAATCTCGTAAGGTAGAAGCACCCATACATTTGGGTTCGCTAGAAAGTTGAACATGTCTAGCCGTGAAAAGAATAGGGGCGAAAAATAGCCCAATGACAAATTTTTAGACAGGTTAAAAAAATATTTCTATCTTCAAATAATCTCGAAAAGATAAATATAGCCAAATTTTCAACCCTAGCAATAACAATTCGTAACTTCCATAGCAATATGTTTCAAGGAAATCAGTGTATGAAGATTTCTGTGTTCTCATCTACATCAACATTTGAGAAAATCCAATTGATGGGTACTGTGCATGATCTAGAGAATAGTTCAAGAATATGATCCTCGGTGATGTCATTGGCAGTCCATAGTTTTAACTTTTTGAGCTGAGGTTGCCTGCTTCCACGACAAGATGATGATATAACCACTAATAGAACATGCATACCTAAGCATCAGAAACGAAATTTTGTTACAAGTCCTGCATCTGAGAGGCAACAATCCCTCACCAAAAAGAAAACAAAAAAAACCTACAAATTTCAGTACTGTAATCTTTGAGAGGAGGACCTGGAGAGAGGAGAAACACTTCTTTTGATTATGAAATGTGCACTCACTACAACAAGTTGCAGTCGTTGCCACAAATAGAGCTCCTTGCTTTAGTTACTAACAGCATCGATGCAAACTAGGTAATAAATCGATTCTACGACTCTTTTGGTAAGTAATAAATCCTAGTCCACGTCCTGTAGGACAGTTGGTTGAGCTTTGGCCTCTTGAGGCGGAGGTCCAGGGTTCAAGTCCCAGGCTGGACATGTTATGGCTTAGGCCAGTTAAACGCAGTTGTAACCATGTCTCATTCAGTTGTAACCTTGTCTAACCCCTGCTTTGTGGGATACGGGGGGTCCCGCGGGTACTATGCCCATTCACTTGTACAGTTGCAATTTCAAAGTTAAAATCCGGGGGAGTAGGCTTCGGGTGAACCTCCATTTTATAAAAAAAAAAAGTAATAAATCCTTTTAATATACATTACGACTATGAAAGATTGAATCAATTTTCAAATTATCTTTTTGAAAGAAGATTAA
The DNA here is from genome assembly GCA_020310875.1 of Ceratopteris richardii. Classification (NCBI taxonomy): domain Eukaryota; kingdom Viridiplantae; phylum Streptophyta; class Polypodiopsida; order Polypodiales; family Pteridaceae; genus Ceratopteris; species Ceratopteris richardii. The sequence continues at coordinate 116,631,024 of CM035440.1, read as the reverse complement.
CTCCAGGAAAATTTACATTAAAACAATCTGTAAAGTATCATGAGTTCTCTACGATTGTCTTTCGGCTCTACTTGAGCCCAATTCATTAAAAGAAAAGTATTTTCGAATATTCAGTATTGAAGTAATAGAACTCGTGAGAAATGCAATTCACACTGTGTATTAGAGACACTAGTTAATAAGCCTCTAGATATGTTGTATGGTTGATGTGTGTAGTGTTTTAAAATAATCAGCATCTGTTATTATGAAATATATCAACATAAAGGTTTTTAAGGTACTTTACCCACGGATTGTTATTGTATAGAAACTTGTGCTCTAAATACAGTCAATCTACTTTGTAGTATACATTGAGATATAAAATATCGAAGAGTCTAAATCTTCTTCGAGTATTCCGTGCGCAGTTATGGACAATGAAAGTTTCTAAAGCTCGTTGGGAGGATAAATATGTATGTATTATAGGCCCTGGATCTGTAATCCGGATACGACAGGTAGAGTATATCATAGTCTCCAAGAACATTGTCATTACAATGTATCACAGTACTGACGATTGTTCACCAATTTTCATGTGATTTCGAAACTCTGATGGTAATGGTGTGAACTACACGCTAGATGAAGGGAGGACGTGCTCTGATACCAATTGTTAGAGTTCGAGATCTGCGGAAACCCACAAACAACAAAAGGAAGAAAGAGAAGCTTGGCCAACAACATAACACTAAATGTATTACGAAGTAAATGTACCAAAATAAATGACCCGTTAGGGTTATACATGTATACACACATCAAGAGAAAACCCTCCTAACAGGGGAAAAAATACCCGGGAGGTTCACACATTCGTAGTGATATGCTCACACACATCTACTGCGGAAATATATCAATAACTTCTGCTCACTTGCACACACTATTTTTCCTCTCCATTTAATATCACCTGGGTAGGTCGCCATGCAAAACAATGGACGAGAAGGGAAGAGTAAGCATTTCGAATGGATAATTTGCCCACTACAAGCACAAACGGCTGATGTTCCCATCGTAGTCGGTGACAGTGAGCGCATCATCGCGCACACTCGTATATCTTCGGTATCCCACCGAGGGGTTAGATTTTTCAAAAGCAACACAAAAGAGAATTGATTTCAGTTAGATTTTTCAAAGGCAACACAATAGAGAACTGATTTCAACAGGAATATCATGGTTTTACATCGATCTAAGGGTCACACTGTCCTGCCATTACCATTACTGGGAATTGAACCTTTGCCAACCCAACTAATCTGCGCAAGGATTGTTTTTGAACAATTAGTTTGTTGGATTGTTTTTGAACAATTAGTTTGTTGGGAAGTCACTCAAATGTATTTTATATCGCAAGCATCTCTTGACCATTTTAACGTGGAAGACGCGCACGTTCGATCAGCAGCAAACGACAGAGAACAAGTGCAGAAGGTATCGTTCTGTCACAGTCTTTCGTGCTGTGCGCGTTAGACTTTTTATTAGCTAAGCTCACTTTCAGTCTTTAAAAAAGGTCGTTCGAGAAAAGCAAAGAGCAACTGCTTGGATAAGAGTATATGTAGCTTACGAATCTTTTAGTTAATAACAACAACAAAAAAGAAAAAATATATCTTAAGAAAAAATAGAAAGAAATTACGTGAGTTGATGTACCGTAGTTGTTTATTCTTAACTGTTTTTTTTTTGCAACGTACAATGAATTAAAGAGACACACCCAATCTCGTAAGATAGAGGCACCCATACATTTGGATAGCCTTGAAGGTTGAACATGTCTAGCAGTGAAAAAAATAAGGGCAAAAAATAGCCCAATGGTGAATTTTAGTGACATTAAAAGAATAGTTTTATTCTCAGATAGTCTCCAAAAGATAAATATAACCAATTTTTCAAACCTATCGTTTGTAAGATTGGCTTTTCTTCGCCATGCTAACGATTGGTTCGTGCTCTATCACCTGAGAGCTTCAGGATTTGCCCATCACGTATTTGTGCTATGGTCTATTTTCCTTCAATATTGCACGTGTGCATGAGTTTGGCACTTGCATGCATCGAGTCCTCCACCAGACTATTGTGTGGCTCTGAAAGCTTGAGCCATGACCTACTGAGAAGGCGCATGGTCTAACTTTGCACTAACTACAGCAAGTTGCGGTCGTTTCCACAATGCACTCTCTAGTTCCCCAAATAGAGCTCCTTGCTTTACTTACTAACATCTGTTTGTGCTCTAATCATGGTTCATTCCGAACTCCATTTCATTAGCAACATTCAACATCGATGCAAACTAGGTAATAGAACTCACCATCTGCACAACATTTCCAGCTATGAAGATCATTATGCCACTACATTTCTTTGCAAGCATCATCTCATTCCTATATCTATCCAGACCTTCAACGACCAAACACACAGAATGGTCCATGCACCATGGATAACTCAAGATCTGTTTTTGCAAGAGACAAGGGCATTTGATCTGTTATATGAACACATCTAAATTCCATCTTGTGCAAAGTGAATATGCATGCTTCTAATGATTTTACACTACAATAGAAAAATTCCACCTCTCTTTAAGAGTTTATCATGTTACTCCATGTAAATGTTCTATCATCTTTTAGCATTCAGTTTTATTCTTTCATATGTTTCTCAACAATTAAATCTGACAAATAAAACTTTTACAGGAATAGCATCACATGGGAGTGGTTGTAAGCCCTTTCTTTTGATTTTCATGATGCAAATTGCAAGGCTTATTTTGGCAAGGTGGTGTCGAAATGGTCATGATGTTTCACAAATTGTTCCTCCTTTTCCATATTGGCCTTTAAACTAAAAACATGCAGTAGAGGATCCTCCCTGCTTTTGAGTCCTTTCTATCTCCTTCTTCTCCTTTCATTCTAGCTCTCCCAAATGGATCTATTCCTCAACCAAGGGAAGGTACTTTGAAGCAATTCAATTCTACTTAAATTTTGTTAATTGGGAACTAAAGCCAAAGTGGCATCTTTCTTAATTTCTTGATATGACCCTTCGCCATCAGAGAGGATTGTGCAACCTCAATATTTCACAAAAGGAATGAATAATTTATCACACAGTAGGAGATTGTACAACACCTTTAGCGAAGTATGTGGGAAGTGTTTTATGTTTTCCTCAATTTACAAGTATGCTATGGAAAATGGGTGGAATGTATAGCCTCAAATCGGATCACTTTGCTTTTGATGACAATGAAGCAGTAGAGTGTCTTACAAAAATTAAGAACTTTATGGTTGAAAATGGTGGCAATGCTGATTGAACTTTGTTATGCACAACATTCAAATTTGACACATGGATTGTATCCAATATTGAATGTAAAGGCATTTGAGGAAGTAGCGAGTAAAAGTAAACTACTCAATGCAAGTTCAATTGTAGGCCCTATGGTAGACCTTTGACAAGAGTGCTACAATGTTGTTTGCCAGTCGACCATAATAGATGATGCAATTAAGCTTGCATCACATGGTTTAGGTTTAGAACTAATTGTAGATATGACTAGTCAAGAACAAGTGGTCAAGGATAGTGAAGGTCTTGTTTTTAATTCACTAGCGAAAGAGCTTGGTGAAGAGACTACAAACGAAGCTTTTTGGAATCTTTCCAACTATAGAGTTAACCAAGGTTTGTTTTGGAATATTATTTCTTAGAAGATAAATGAGTCTATCGAAATGTTTCCACCATGTAAATTAACTAAGAACTTAAAAGAAAAATCTCAAGGTGCTATCTTCCTAAGCTGAAAAATTCTAATAACATAAAGAAAGTGATTTTTAACTTTTAATTTTTCCATTCAAGGCCAACCATGTTTATAAAGGAGGCCCTCTAGTAATCACATTCAGAGCAATATACTTCTTGCTATAGTGCTTGTATCCCAACCAGGCCCCCTTGTGTCATTCTTCTTCTTTGGGAGCTCAAAAGTTTTGGGTCTTACAAAGATGTACCGTAAATTTAGGTTCAAGTGTAAAGACAAGTGCTTATAAGATTTGCAGAAGACACTAGTAGAAATCTCAAAATGTCATATATATAAGTTGTAATTGTGTAGTAGTGTGGCATTAAAAAAGAAGAAGAAATGTTTTTCTTCCACTCATGTTCATAGGCACATGGGTGTGTGTAGAAGGCCATCTTGCAACCATGTTAAGCTTTTTAGAGTCAACTCACTTATTGACTAGAAACTTTACGTTTCAAGGTTCTATGCATTTGGTTCGAATCGAATGGGTAAGGTTCGTGATTTTTTTTACTTGTTTGTTTGTGGAGCCATCTTAGAAAACATCCTCTAGTCATCAATTCTTCTCATGTGCATGGAGCAATTTTAGTCTAGTGTGAACTAGCCTAGTTGAAGGCCATAGAACCCAAAGCCATACAACCCAAAGCCACACAAAGTGGAGAGAACATGAACATCAAGATCGCTTAGAGTCTTTTGTCATCAAATTGATTCAAGTGTAGCTGTAAAGGTAGCCATTCTTTGCTTCACTTGAAGATGTAACATATAAGTTGTAAGTGTGTATATGAAGTAGTGTGGCATTAAAAGAGAAGAAGAAATGTTTTTCATCCACCCATGTTCATATGCACATGGGTGTGTGTAGAAGGCCATCTTGCAACCATGTTAAGCTCTATAGATTCAACTCACTTATTGACTAGAAACTTTATGTTTCAAGGTTCTATGCATTTGGTTCGAATCGAATGGGTAAGGTTCATTTGTTTGGGGAGCCATCTTGGAAAACATCCTCTAGTCATCAATTCTTGTCATGTGCATGAAGCAGCTTTAGTCTAGTGTGAACTAGCCTAGTTGAAGGCCATAGAATCCATAGCCATACAACCCAAAGCCACGTAAAGTGGAGATAGCATGAACATCAAGATGGCTTAGAATCTTTTGTCATCAAATTGATTCAAGTGTAGTTGTAAAGGTAGCCCCATACATTGCTTCACTTGAAGATGTAACATGTATACATTGTTTCTTGGATGACCAAGAGATAACATAACCTCCCAGATAGAAACAATAGCCACTTGTGCTTCCTCTTGAGTCCTTATCAACTTCCCAATCAGAATTTGATAAACATTTAAAAAATAAATGTGAAGACTTTGAAAATACCATAGCATAATTGAAAGATCCCTTCAAAGATTTGAAAACCCTCTTTACAACTTTCCAATGAATCTTGAGCAAATTGTGCATGAACATGGATACTTGAGAAACTACAAACTAAATTTCCGAACATGTACTACATAGATATATCAAGCAACCAACTGTTTGACTAATAATGTAGCATCAAATGGTTCTTAGTATTTTTTTACTCTCTTGCTGCTCAAGGTCCAACGCAAGGAGAGAGAATGCATTGAAGAAGTGGACACACAAGAAGAGGGAGCATGTAGGGAGCTCCAAGAAGTAGATGACCAATTTTCAAAAGAAACCCCTATAAAACTAGTGATTTTGATGGCTAAAAGCCATTGTAAATATCATTTCACATCTCTAACTCCATTTTGTTCAAACCAAGGAGTCCTCAATCTTCAGGATTATTAGAAGCATATACATACCAATTTACATGATTTTTGGACTCCATTTGTGTGCTCGAATAAGCCCTAGAACCTAACTGTTAATTGGGTTGGACACTAGGTCTAGATAGGGCTAAAATTAGTGAATAACTATAAAAAAAAATAGAAATATCATTTTTGAGGTTAGCTATTTGGAGAGTGTGTGTTTCCTACCCACCACTCTTTAACATATGCGTGTAGGTTCTTTCTTTGAATTTCCTCTTAGTATCTTAGCATGCTTGAAGGTTGACACCAAGGTCTACACATTCAGAGAGGGAAAGCGGGCCCACTTATGATGATATTCTACGTAATATAGATCACGTCAAGTCTAGCTTTCTCCAAGTGAACTCTAGACTAGAGGTTCGACCAAAAGAAATCAGCTTCATCTTTGATCTCCATCCGATCCAGGTGGAGATTGGCTTGGTCCCAAACATCCTTCTCATTCACACAAATCACTTGGCCTCTTTTCTTACATCTATCAGAAAGAGCCTCCACCATATTAATGTCCCCACAAAGAACGACGTTAAGAGGCATAGAGTCTAATGAATGCCAAGTGGCAATGCTCTCCAAATCAATATTGGGAGCATAAATGGAGACTATGGTGAAATGCAACTTGATCAATCCCTTTTATTTCAAAAAGGGAGTTTGGGAATAGTGTACTCTCTAAAATTAAATAAATAGAAAGAAAACCTATACAAGTGAACGGGCCTAGCAGCCATTGGACCCTTTGTATTCCACCTTGCTAGAAGGTGGCTTAAAGCTTGCTAGAGGAAATTACAAAGAAGATCGATAACCCTTTTGTCCCCCTCATGGGGTGCCCACTTGCTTTTAATCTTGTTGCTCTCAAAGGAAAAATACTATATGATGCCTAAAAGGCAGGGTTTCTTACAATTGGAAATTCACTTGTCTAAAAGGAAAAGAAACTTTTCAATAGACCATTCTTTAGGGGATAGAAAAGTTGGTGGCACATCTCTCTTTCTAGATCTTCTAGATAGTCTCATCTCTTATAACATTTCATAGTGCTGAGAAACACCCGATCACTTCACCCAATAACTCGTGCTTCCAACTAATCACCGGTTTGTTTTTCTTAAATCGTTCAGCAAATCATGTGAAATGATTACAAGTTATAAGATAACGTGCACTAAAAGAATTCTGGAGGAATATTTATAGCCACATAAGGGTGGCTTTAGACTATTCTAGAGGAACAAACACACTTTTTTGGTCGACTAAGTGTTCCTCCACTCTTACCATTGACACAGTGGAGGTGCATGGAGGGAAGCTCAATAATACAATCCACCTTGACCTTTGAATTAAAATATAAATTCTTTTAGCCATTTCCTTTTTTTATGGTCAAGGTGTTGATGTTTTGTTATTGCGTTGGTCTGAAACATTCTGAATTTTTATTTTGATGAATAAGAGTTTGCCACCTCAAATTTGGTGCCGCTATTGCCAAGTCTAAGTCTGCACTAAGTAATGACGATTGTTCACAAATTTTCATGTGATTTAGAGACTCTCATGGTTATGGTGTCGACTACACACTAAATGAAGGGAGGACATGCTCTGATACCAATTGTTGGAGTTCGACATCTACAAAAACCCACAAACAACACGAGGAAGAAAAAGAAGCTTGCCCAACAACATAAGACTAAATGTATTACGAAGTAAATGTACAAAGATAAATAAATCACCCATTAGCGTTATGCATGTATACACACGTCAAGAGAAAAACCTCCTAACAAGGGAAAAAAATACCCGGGTGTTTCACACATTCCCGGTGATGTGCTTACTGACATCCACTACGGACACCCAGCTTCGTAAGATGGAGACACCCATACATATGGAGTAAGATAGAAAGATGGACACCCAACCTCGTAGGATAGAGACACTCATACATTTGGATAGTCTCGAAGGTTGAACATGTCTAGCAGTGAAAAAAATAGGAGCAAAAAATAGCCCAAAGGTGAATTTTTTGAGACATTAAAATAATATTTCTATTTTCAGATAGTCTCCAAAAGATGAATATAACCAAATTTTCAACCCTAGCTTTTGAAAGATTAGGTTTTCTTTGCCATGCTAATGATTGGTTCGTGCTCTTTGCCTGACACACATTGCCTTGTCGACGTAGCTCTATCACCTGAGAGCTATGGTCTATTTTCCTTCAATATTGCACGTGTGCATGAGTTTGGCACTTGCATGCATTGAGTCCTCCACCAGACTATTGCGTGGCTCTGAAAGCTCGATCCATGAGCTACTGAGAAGGCACATGGTCTTACTGTGTGTGGGTGTATCGAGAAGTCTTGTTACAAGGCTCGTATATGCTAACCATTTCATTTGGCATATGATGACTTCATTAATTAGCAACCTTGGACTCAAGATAGATCCAATGGTCTACAGGTACTTCTCTGTATACTGTGTGAGACTCTTCTACCCGTACAATAACAATTCGTAACTTCCATATCAATATGTTAAAGGAAATTAGTGCATGACAATTTCTCTGTTCTCATCTACATCAATATTTGAGAAAATCCAATTGATGGGTATTGTGATCTAGACAATAATTCAAGCATATGATCCCTGATGATGTCACTGGTAGCCTAGAGTTTGAACTTTTTGAGCTAAGGTTGCCTGTTTCCACGACAAGATGATGATATAACCACTAATGGAACATGCATACCTAATCACCAGAGTCTAAATTCTTTTAAGTCCTCCATCAGAGAGGCAACAATCCCTCACAGAAAAGAAAACAAAAAAAAAACTACAAATTTCAGTACTGTAATCTTTGAGAGGATCTGGAGAGAGAAGAAACACTTCTTTCAATTATGAAATGTGCACTAACTATAGCAAGTTGCAATCATTGCCACAATGCACTCTCTAGTTCCCCAAATAGAGCTCCTTGCTTTAGTTACTAACATCTGTTTGTGCTCTGTTTCCAGATGCATTGTACATCAACATGTAAAATGCCATCAAGGTAAATCATTTGGATTGTTAATGCCACTTCCCATTCTAAACAAACCTTGGGAACATATTTCTATGGATTTCATCAGTAGTCTTCTTATGACTTCATCCCTTAATGAAATGATTTGGATGATAATTAATAGGATGAGTAAATATGCATATTTTATTCCATGTAAAAAAACCTTGATATTAAATGTAATTTTTTCAAACCATGGTTTTCCAAACATGTTTTCTGACTGCAATGTTTATTTTTGCAATCATTTTTTGGTAGCATTACTTCAACGTTTGGGCTCTAAGATATATTCTACTTCTACATCACATCTAGAAAATAATGGGCAAAGTGATGCTACAAATAGCACTAAAATTGATTTATTACATTGTTATTCTTTGTATAGTCCCAGTAATTGGGATGAGAAATTCTCATTGCTTTAATTTTCTTACAAAAACACAACACATAGAACTTTTGGTCGTGAAACTTTTGAGTTTGTTTATGATAAAAAGCTTCACACTCCCATGCCACTCACTCAAATGGATTTTCCTTTGGCTAGCACTATTGCTCAAGTTCACATTTCTATACATCATGAAGTTTACAAGAACATTAGGCAAAGTTAAGAATGTTATTCACATAATCTTAAAAAGAAACAATTAGTACAAGATTTTAAGGAAAATGATTTAGTGTGGTTACATACCATTAAACAGGATTTGGAAAATATTCTATAGCATCCTAAAGCTAGACTTGCACCACACTATTATGGACCATTTCACATTATTCAAAAGATTAATGATAACTCATTTAGATAAATATACCATCTAATTTGAACATACACAAATCATTTCATATTAGTTTACTAAAACCATTCAAAGGCACTTTATTACTCACTCCAATTCTTGGTGATCCTCCTTTTCTTGAAGACGAATTTGAAATCTTAATTTCTCGAAAAATAATAGATCATGATGTAACTACTGAATATATAGATACTAAACTTCATAGATATTTATTTAAGTATACAAATCATTCTCTTGAAGAATGTATGTGGATACATAGGACTTCCTCAACACCTCATTATAATCAATGTTTTTGTATCATTCACATTCACATTAATTTAACTCCTCAACAATACACTTTCATGCATGTGTTTTTACATGGAACATGCTTATGTTATTTAGTGATGGGACATATGATTGCCCATCCACGTCTACGTTATTTCAGTCAACTGAGGTCAATTGCTTTTTCAACTAGGGGTATGTTATCACTTATGCAATGTTCAGTTTTGGAGTCTAATTAATGTGTTTATTGTTTTGATATAGCAGTTGAAGATTCGTGAGGACGTGGACATTTCAAATGTGTCTGGACTTGAATAAGAAGAATTATAGTTTTATAATATATATATATATATATATATATATATATATATATATATATATATATATATATATATATATATATATATATATATATATATATATATATATATATATATATATATATATATATATAGTAAATAAATGCCCATATAGAGGGTTCTTTCTAGAAAAGTAGTAAAAATATTGGTTAAGATCAAGATCACTGTAGATCGTGATTAATGTAAATAAAAGATAGGGCTCTCTAAAGAGAGCAACTTTTTACTTTCATGCCTACTTTTCAAAGTGTGATGCTCATTGTAATCTCTGTTCTTTATGTAATAAAAATCCTATAAATACATGCACTTTCTAGACCCATCAAACAAAGTGTGTGGGGAGGAGATTGCACCCAACCTTTTCTACTATCCCATCTAGTGCATATCTCTGTTTTTTGTGTATTTCAATTTTTGTACTCTCTGAGTATGCATGTACGTTATATCCTCCAACATTTGCAAGTCTTTGCAAATAGTCTTCAAAAGATAAATATAACCAAATTTTCAACTCTAGTTTTTGTAAGATTGGGTTTTCTTTGCCATGCTAATGATTCGTTCGTGATCTTTGCCTGACACATATTGCCTTGTCTACGTAGCTCTATCACCTGAAAGCTATGGTCTATTTTCCTTCAATATTGCACGTGTGCATGAGTTTGGCACTTGCATGCATCGATTCCTCCACCAAACTATTGCGTGGCTCTGAAAGCTCGAGCCATGAGCTACTGAGAAGGCGCATGGTCTTACTGTCTGTGGGTGTATCGAGAAGTCTTGTTACGGGGCTCGTATATGCTAAGCATTTCATTTGGCAGATGATGACTTCATTAATTAGAAACCTTGGACTCAAGATAGATCGAATGGTCTACAGGTACTTCTTTGTATACTTTGTCAGACTCTTCTACCCGTACAATAACAATTCATAACCTCCTATCAATATGTTTCAAGGAAATCAGTGCATGACGATTTCTCTGTTCTCATCAACATCAATATTTGAGAAAATCCAATTGATTGGTATTGTGATCTAGACAATAATTCAAGCATATGATCCCTGGTGATGTCACTGGCAGTATAGAGTTTGAACTTTTTGAACTAAGGTTGCTTGCTTCCACGACAAGATGATATGAAATGTGCACTAACTATAGGAAGTTGTAGTCATTGCCACAATGCACTCTCTAGTTCCCCAATTAGAGCTCCTTGCTTTAGTTACTAACATCTGTTTGTGCTCTAATGATGGTTGATTCTCAACTCCATTTCATCAACAACATTCAACATGGATTCAAAATAGGTGGTTACATAGCTAAATTCCATCTCTTGCAAGGCGAATACACATGTTTCTAACGATTTTACACTACAATGAAGAAATTCCACCTCTCTTTAAGAGTTTGTCATGTCATTCCATGTAAATGTTCCATCATCTTTTAGCTTTCATTTTTATTCTTTCATATGTTTCTCAACAATTAAATCTCACAAATAAATTTTTTACAACAATAGCATCATATAGGAATGGTTATAAGCCCTTTCTTTAGCTATTCATGATGCATATTGCAAAGATATCGCACTATGTTTCCAAATGCATCGTACATCAACATGTAAAATGCCATCAAGGTAAATCATTTGGATTGTTAATGCCACTTCCCATTATGAGCAAACCTTGGGAACATATTTATATGGATTTCATCACTAGTCTTCTTATGACTTCATCCCTTAATGAAATGATTTCGATGATAATTAATAGGGTAAGTAAATATGCATATTTTATTCCATGTAAAAAAACCTTTATATTAAATGTAAGTTTTTCAAACCATGGTTTTCCAAACATGTTTTCTGACCGCAATGTTTACTTTTACAATCATTTTTAGGTTGTATTATTTCAACGTTTTGGCTCTAAGATATATTCTACTTCTACATCTCATCTAGAAAATAATGGGCAAAGTGATGCTACAAATAGCACTAAAATTGACTTATTACATTGTTATTCTTTGTATAGTCCCTGTAATTGGGATGATAAATTCTCATTGCTTTAATTTTCTTACAATAACACAACACATACAACTTTTGGTCATGAAACTTTTGAGTTTGTTTATGGTAAAAAGCTTCACACTCCCATGTCACTCACTCAAATGGATTTTCCTATGGCTAGCACTATTGCTCAAGCTCACATTTCTATACTTCATGAATTTCACAAGAACATTAGGGAAAGTTAAGAATGTTATACACATAATCTTAAAAAGAAACAATTAGTAGAAGAATTTAAGGAAAATGATTTAGTGTGGTTACATATCATTAAACAACATTTGGAAAATATTCTATAGCATCCTAAGGTTAGACATGCACCACACTATTATGGACCATTTCACATTATTCAAAAGATTAATGATAAATCATTTAGATAAATATACCATCTAACTTGAACATACACAAATCATTTCATATTATTCTACTAAAACCATTCAAAGGCACTTTATTACTCACTCCAATTCTTCGTGATCATCCTTTTCTTGAAGACGAATTTGACATCTTAATTACTCAGAAAATAATAGATCATGATGTAGCTACTGAATATATAGATACTAAACTTCATAGATATTTAGTTAAGTATACAAATAATTCTCTTCCAGAATGTATGTGGATACATAGGACTTCCTTAACACCTCATTATAATCACTTAATTTTTGTATATCATTCACAATCACATTAATGTAACTCCTCGACAATACATTTTCATGCATGTGTTTTTACATGGAACATGCTTATGTTATTTAGTGATGGGACATATGATTGCCCATCCACGTCTATTTTATTTCAATCAACTGAGGTCAGTTGCTTTTTCAACTAGGTGTATGTTATCACTCATGCAATGTTCAATTTTGGAGTTTAATTAATGTGTTTATTCTTTTGATATAGGAGTTGAAGATTTGTGAGGACGTGGACATTTCAAATGCGTCTGGACATTATAGTTTATATATATATATATATATATATATATATATATATATATATATATATATATATATATATATATATATATATATATATATATATATATATATATATATATATATATATATATATATATATTGTAAATAAAGGCCCATATAGAGGGTTCTTTCTAGAAAAGTAGTAAAAATATTGGTTAAGATCACAATCACCGTAGATCGTGATTAATGTAAATTAAAGATAGGGCTCTCTAAAGAGAGCAACTTTATACTTTCATGCCTACTTTCCAAAGTGTGATGCTATTGTAATCTCTATTTTTTATGTAATAAAAATCCTATAAATACATGCACTTTCTAGATTCGTCAAACAAAGTGTGTGGGGAGGAGATCGCACCCAACCTTTTCTACTATCCCATCTAGTGCATATCTCTATTTTTTGTGTGTTTCAATTTTTGTACTCTTTGAGTATGCATGTACGTTATATCATCCAACATCTACAAGTCTATTTAGAGTCACCATATCTAGAATTCATTCGAGATTGATGTCCATATGAGAACAAGCCGTTTCCAAAGGCTCTCATGTAGTGGAGAGGACCTTGTATATTTTAATTTATTGATAAATTTTCATGTACCTTCTAAGAGAACATGCTTGAGTGTGATCCAATATAAAATTATTGCTTAGTATAATGCACACATGCAACTACCATCTCTGCATCAACGTTGTGTTTTGCTTTGTAAGAATAGTTATCATGTCATCACTATGCACTATTATAAGTGTGGTATCATAGAATACTTTACCATAAATGTTGGAACAAATCAATTACAAGCCTAAGTATTGGCTCGGGTCTCACAAAAATAGTTAGAAGAAGTCTTGAATTGAAGTCTAGGCATGAGCCCATGTGAGAACTCACTCTTGTAATTTTTTAAGAATTTACTTGATGTAAAAGTAAAGGAATCTAAAAATGGTTGAGTCCACTTGACAGAAATAGAGAGACAAGCCATGAATTCATGATTTGATGGTTGGAGAATCAATCAATCTCTAAAAGTTAGGAGAACCCTTTTAGGTGAGCAAGATTCAAATTCAAATCTTGGCTCCAAAACTCCCTATAAATACATGGTAGATTAGGCACACTTTTTAGGCATGGATGAGCTGAGCTTTATGCCATATCAGAGTGTGGACTCAAGGCACACATTTGTATTTGTAAGTCCTTTGTATTCTACATTCATTATACTTTCAAATCTATGATCATTCAAGTCCATATCTTCATGTCATTGTGAGTCTACTATTCACTTCTATACCTTTCACATTTTTCAGTTAGATTGCAGAGATACTTTCTCCGTGTTTAGTGCAACTTTTTTGATGATTTAAGTTCCTAGAGTTTTTTATTTAGGTCTACTATGAGCTCACAAATTTTCATTGCTAATGGAGTTTTCAATTTCGAGTTATGTTCATTTGAACTCAACCTCGTCTGTTCATTTTTACTCCTCTGTCAGGTACCCGATTTTTTCACTCATCTTGTCAGAGCTGGTTGGATAATCATTGAATTCTTGAACCTTGAGTTATTCTTATTTTACTACTCATTGGTCTGAGTACTATTGAAGCCCGTGAAAATCGAGATGATGCTCTTACTTCTTCAACTTTATTCACATTGTGTGGTTTATCATTTCTAATGAGATTAGTCTTGAAAGTTAGATCTCTAAGCTAATTAGAGTTCCCCAAAAGGAATTAAGCTAATTGTTGATGTGCTTAGAGAATTATTCAAAACAGTGGGTAGGTGTATGAATCAAAATAGAAAGTTTTTCACCTCTGAATGAATTCTAGCTCATCTCTTTTGATCTATCTTTTTGAGATTGATCTTCCAAGGTACATAGGGTGTCTAAAACATCAATTGGCAAGCTAAAAGGTCCCACCACATACTCTTGGAGTTCATTTGGCTGGTGTAGATCAAGGATTTTGCAGCACCACTTGATCTTCAAACACATATGTATCCATCTCTTCATAGTGGTATCAGAGCAAAGATGGCAAATGATTACCTTCTTCAATTGACAAATTGGATAGAGGTAATTACTCAGCTTGCTCATCAAGGATGGAAGCTTATCTCCAAGGTAGAAGTTTATGTGGTTATGTGGTTGGAGATGAAGTTATGCCAAGGTTTAGGAACAAAAGTCAACCAACACAAGAAGAGAAAGAAAGATTGAGCACATGGTGCTCCAAGGATGCACTTGCAAGGTTGTATCTCTCTCAAATCTATCTCATATTTTTTGTTGCCTCACATCAAAAGTTTTAAGACATCTCAGGAAGTGTGGGATGCACTTGAAGCCTTCTTGTCTTCAAGTACCAAAGCTAGGAAGCATCAACTATCGCTGGATTTCACAACCCTCAAGAAGGCTCCCAAACAAAATGTGACTGATTTTGTCACAAAGCTCAAGGACATAGAAGATCAGTTGGGAAGCATTGGAGAGGTAATAAATGAAGAGAAAATTGTAAGGCACATCATACATGGACATGCATGTTCCTGATTTCAATACACTCATTAGACAATTACTTACTCAAGAGGCAAAGCTTATCAAAAATGGAGAAAGCTCTAAAGGTAATCAATCTTCAGCCTTATATCGTGATAAAAGAAAGTCCAAAGAAAGCAAAGGAAAGTCAAAGAAAGTGGATGATGAAGCAGGAACATATCAAGCTAACTATGCAAGTAGAGGAAGACATGGCAGAGGTAGAGGAAGAGGAGGTAGAAAAGGCAGGGGGAGATCCCAAGACATCAACTCATGTTCTATTTGTGGATTAACTAATCATACAACTGAAAATCACTTTAGGAATTCAATGACTCAAAGAGGCAGAGGATACAATAGAGGAGGTTATGGCTACTCAAGAGGAAGGTTCAACAATTATCATGGAAACTACAACACCTACAATCATTCAAACTATCAAGAAGGCTACAAAGGAAGGAGAGACTTCAATAACTACAGAGAAGACTCAAACAAAGAGGATTCATTATTGATCATGAACATGGCTATGCCACAAGGTAAATCTGATAAGCATGTTTTCTACATAGATTGAGGTTGTTCAAATCATGTGGGTAGGAAATGTGGCCCTCCTATCTGATTTAGAAGATCCAAGGAACAAGCATGAGGTACAAACAAGAGATGAAACAAGACATCTTGTGGAGAAAATAGGAAATGTCAAAGCACCTGATGGAAACATCAACTTACCTAGTAAGGTAGTCTATGTCCCTACCATTACCAAGAATTTGATAAGTGTTGGATAGATAGTAGAAAAAGGATTGCAAGTCAGGTTCACAAGAGGAGGAGCATATGTGGAAGACCGTAGTCAAGGGTTCATAAGAATAGCAAAGGAAGAAAAAATAGGTAATTGTTCACCTTTCAGTTGGAAGACACAAGGAACATAGCTCTCTTCAACTATGTTAATCAAACACTCACAGAACTAGAGGTATGGCACAAGAGATTGGCACATATTGTTGAAAGATAATTAAAACAAATTTCCAGGGACCAAAGTGTACTTGGACTCCCTAACTTGTCAAGACAACACATGATTTATAAATGCAGTGCATGTCAATTTGGAAAGTCTCACAGGTTACCATTCATGAAGAAAGGTTATATACATGGAGATCTCTTGGAGTTGGTTCATACAGATGTATGGGGACCTAGCAAGGATGCTTCAATATATGGATCAAGGTATTATGTCTCCTTTATTGATGATTGCAGTAGATGGACTATCCTATTCTTTATGAAACACAAAGATGAAGTTTTTTCATGCTTCAAAAGATATTTGGCTCTTGTGGAGAATCAAATAGGGAAATCACTAAAAACGCTAAGGTCAGATGGAGGCGGAGAATACTTCTCCCATGAATTTGATTTTTTCCTTCAAGAAAGAGGATCAAAAGAGAGGTAACTACAAGATGCACTCCTGAGCAAAATGGAGTGGCAGAAAGGAGGAATAGGAAAATTGTTGAAGCTGCAAGGTCCATGTTAAATGAAAAGCATTTGCCTAATTATCTATGGGCTGAGGCTGTATCTATAACCACTTACTTGATTAATAGGTTGCCTTCAAAATCCCTTGATGGGATGACTCCATATGAGGCTTAGAATGGAAGAAGACCTAGCTTAGATCATTGTAAAATTTTTGGATGTAACGCTTTTGCTCATGTTCCTTCACAGGTTAGGAGGCAAGATGGATCCAAAGGCAGAAAAGGTGTGTATTTATTGGATTTGATAACAATCAAAAGGGTTACATGTTATACAACCCTACCAAAAAAGGGTTCTTGGTAAGCAGAGATGTAGTTTTTGATGAGAACATTTCATGGTATGAAGATTCATGCAGGAAGGTCAAATTACCATATGACCTTGAAGAAGATTTTCAAAAGATTCGCTAAGAACACCAACCAAAGATTGAAGAACAAGATACTTCAGAAGATGATGAAGAAACTCAGATGGAAAAAATCAAAGCATGGAAGTCTAAAGGTAAAGCAAAATTTCAAGAACTTGGACATGAGGCAGAATCATCAGAACATGGCTTAAGAATATCTATAAGGGAAAGGAAAAAAAACCAGAATTAGGTATGGGTTTGACACCTCATTGGTAACTAAACATTCTATTTACATAGCACAGGACATAAATCAAGAGGAGCCATCATCCTTTGAAGAGGCCAAAACAAAATCAGAATGGAAGCATGCAATGAAGGAAGAAATTGAAGAACTTGAGGAAAACAACACTTGGGATTTGGTGCCCAGGACTGCACGTGTGAAGGTAATTATAGGCTCAAAATGGGTCTATAAACTCAAGAAGAATTTTGATGGTTCCATAAACACGTATAAGGCAAGGCTTGTAGCAGAAGGCTGTGCACAAACTCAGGGAATTGATTATGAGGAGACCTTCTCTCCTTTGGCAAAGGTGCCTACTCTTAGGGTTTTGCTTAGTATTGCCTCTTCCAAGAATTGGAAGATACTTCAACTAGATGTAAAGAATGCATTCTTAAATGGTTCGATAACAGAAGAGGTATATATGGCACAACCACATGGTTTTGAGAATAAAGTTTATCCTGATCATGTGTGTAAACTTAACAAAGAATTGTATGGTCTCAAGCAAGCCCCAAGATCTTGGAATTTCAGGCTTGTCTCATTCTTGGAAGACAAAGGCTTTCAACCAAGCAAGGCAGATCCTTTATGAAAAAGAGTATTTTTGAGGTCATCTACCTATGTGTATATGTAGATGATACTATATTGACAGGAAATGATGCAGGTATGAAGAAGATCAAAGATCAGATGAGAGAAGAATTCAAGATAAGTGATTTAGGTTCACTTACCTACTTCCTAGGTTTAGAAGTTGTTTACAAAGATCATGGTTTATTTCTCACTCAAAGGAAGTATATGAAGGATACGTTAGCAAAGTTCAAAATGGAGGATTGTAAAATTGCAGGTACTCCAATGGAGGTCAACCATAAATTGAGCTCACATGAAGGTGAACTCATAGAGGACATCACATCATATCAAAGCCTTGTGGGTAATCTCAACTATGCCACATTGACAAGGGTAGATATATGCTACAGTGTGAGTGTGCTAAGTCAATTCATGCACATACCAAGGAAACCACACATGGATGCTGCTAAGAGGATACTCAAATATCTCAAAGGAACCATAAATGAAGGACTTTATTATCCTTATGTATCTAATTTAGGGTTGAAGCTATTTTCTAATGCAAATTGGGCTAGCTCCAAAGAAGATAGAAGGAACACTTCAGGTTATCTTACCTTTGCAGGTTGAGAGCTTATTTCATGGTCATCGTAGAAGCAACCCACAGTTTCTCTCTCTTCTACTGAAGCTGAATACAGAGGTCTTGACATAGGTACACAAGAGGCTATGTGGATGAAGACATTATTCAAAGATCTTGGATCGGAGTTTCGAACTCCAACTATTTTTGGTGACAACATGAGTTCTATTCATTTAGCTGTTAACCCTATTTTTCATGCAAGGACTAAACACATTGAAGTTCATTATCACTATGTAAGAGAAAAGGTTCTAAGCAAAGAGATTCAGATATCATATGTGTCCACTCATCAACAATGTGCAGATATTTTGACCAAAGCATTGGATGGTACAAAGCCTTGCAACACAAATCACTACAAGCCTAAGTATTGGCTTGGGTCTCACAAAAATAGTTAGAAGAAGTCTTGAATTGAAGTCTATGCATGAGCTCATGTGAAAACTCACTCTTGTAGTTTTTTAAGACTTCACTTGATGTAAAAGTAAAGGAATCTAGAAGTGGTTGAGTCCACTTTACAAAAATAGAGAGAGAAGCCACAAATTCATGATTTGGTGGTTGGAGAATCAATCAATCTCTAAAAGTTAGGAGATCACTTTTAGGTGAGCAAGATTCAAAGTCAAATCTTGGCTCCAAAACTCCCTATAAATACATGGAAGATTAGTCGCACTTTTTAGGCGTGGATCATCTGAGCTTTATGCCATATCAGAGTGTGGACTCAAGGCACACATTTCTATTCGTAAATCCTTTGTATTCTACAGTCATTATGCTTTCAAATCTATGATCATTCAAGTCCATATCTTCATGTAATTGTGAGTCTACTCTTCACTGCTATACCTTTCACATTTTTCAGTCAGATTATAGAGATGGTTTCTTCGTGTGTAGTGCATCTTTTTTGATGATTTAAGTTTCTAAAGTTTGTTCTCTAAGTCTACTATGGGCTAACACAGTTTCATTGCTATTGGAGTTTTCAATCTTTAGTTATGTTCATTTGAAGTCAACCATGTCTCTTCATTTTTACTCCTCTGTTAGGTACCCGAGTTTTTCACTCCTCTTGTGAGAGGTGTTTCTCCGTGTGTACTTGACCACATTCAGTGCTTTAAATCTTGTTGGATTCCTCATACTGACTATGTGTGAACCTACAATATTTCATAATCTTTGAATTCTTGAATCTTGAGTTATTAGCATTTTACTGCTCACAGGTTTGAGTACTATTGCAGCCCATGAAAATCGAGATGGTGCTCTTACTTGTTAAACTTTATTCAGATTGTGTGGTCTATCATTTCTGATGAGATTAATCTTGAAAGTTAGCTGTCTAAGCTTATTAGAGTTCCCCAAAAGGAATTAAGCTAATTGCTGCTATGCTCAAAGAATTACTCATAACACTAGACACATGTATGAATCAAAATAGCAAGTTTTTCACCTCTAAATTATTTCCACCTCATTTATTTTGATCTATGTCTTTGAGATTGATCTTCCAAGGTACATAGGGTGTCTAACACATCAGTGGGCAAGCTAAAAGGGCCCACCACATACTCCTGGAGTTCATTTGGCTGGTGTAGATCAAGGATTTTGCAGCACCACTTCATCTTCAAACACATATCTATCCATCTCTTCACAATAAAGCACCATGTTTGCTAGTGGAAAAGGGTTACATGTGTTTAGTTTTATCAAATCCTTGGCAAGTAATTGAAGTCAAGTTTTCTACCTTTCTTTTCAGAACGGTCTTGTATGCCAAAGATAAGAGACTTAGAGAATGGAAGGCCTTCTAATTATAGAGGGAGGAAGAATTGAAACATAAACCAAATAAAAGATCATAGAATTGTAAATGAATAGTGAGCTAATTAAAATAAAATTACTCGTATTTGTTATGTCCATTTACCAAGTCAAATAAAATATAAATTCTGGAACAAATCAAACTTCTGTTTGGTTTTTGGCATTTTAGATGAAAGAAAGGCTATCAATGTCACAATCTAGAAACCAAAGACTTTATAGTAAGCATAAATGTATTATTTAATATGAGAACTTCATGATATACATTCAAAGATATGATCATGAGGCTCAAGAGCCTAGTCATATGTATAATGATCAAGAAGATATTGAAGACTTTGGTTCATTTAATTTATGTATTCTTAAGTCACTACAACATATAAGTCCTATACCGACGCTAAGCATACCGACGATCATAGTCTGGCATCAGTATGACCATTGGAAATGTTTGAAAAGACCACACCAGCCATACATACCATCATTTGAGTGTTGGTATAACCATTGAATGGTTTTCATCGGTATAACCACCAAAAAGGCACACCCTCAGTATTTGCACTGGTATATGTGATATATGTGTCAGTATAAACATTGCTATATGCATTGGCATAGGTTTCGGTAGTCCCAGCAATATATTGATGCTCATACCAATGCATATACTAATGGTGCATTTTAATAACCCGAGAGAAAAAAGTCGACACTCCTCTATTTTGAACTATGATTTGTTATTGTCAAAATTGCATGCATACATTGTGCTCATCCACCTCCATTGTGCTCCTCTTGTGCACACACACACACACACACAGATCTCGCTCTCTCTACACACACACACATCTCTCCCTTGCTCTCTCTCTCTCTCATATCTTGGTAAGTGATGCATGCAATCTTTCACCGTCTGTCTTTCTCTATGTTTTTGCTTTCCTAATCTCTCTTTCATGTTGTTTTGCAGGAGCTTTTTGGCATCACTTTTTTTGTAATTTGATAAAAGATGAACTCGAGTGTGCTTTTATGAGAGCCATCCAAAGGAAATTACATCAATGTTATTGATCTATATACATACATATATTGTTTTGTTCTTTATTAGAGAGAGATGAAAGAGAGAGAGAGAGAGAGAGAGAAAGAGAGAGAGAGGGAGATACATATACACATGCATACTCATGTATGTGCATGCATACATACACACATGCACATACACACACATGCATATACACACACATATATGTACACATACATGTGTAAACACACATAGATACACATGCATACATATACATATGCATAAACATACACTCTCACATGCATACACACATAAGAAACACACATATACATACACACATATTCATACATACATTTTTTCACACATACACACATAGACACTACACAAATACACACACACACACTCAGATGCACACATACACACTCTTGCATATGCATGCATCCATACACACATGTACATGCACACACATATACATACACATGCATATATGCATACACACATGCATACACATATGCATACACATATGCATACACATACATATGCATACACATACACTCTCACATGCATACACATACATATGAATACACATTCACTCTCATATGCATACACATACATATGCATAAACATACACTCTCTCATGCATACACACATAAGAGACACACATATACATACACACATACACTCACAAACACACATACACACACACACATGTTCATACAAACACATTTTCACACATACATACATAGACACACACATATACAAACACACTCACATGCATACATACACAGTCATACATATTGATGCATATGCATGCATACATACACACATATACACATGCACATGCATATGCATACATATATAGACACACATATACATACATGCATGCACTTACATATACATACATGCACACACATATACATATGGACACACATATAATTACATGCATATATACACACACAAAAGAGACACACATATACACACACATATACACACACATATACATACATACACATACATAGAAATGTACATACACACATACACACATATACACATACACACATACACATGCACACACATATACATACATACACATACACATAGATAGACATAACATAGATAGACATAATCACTTACACATCTATCTACACATGCATAATCACATACACATACACACGCATATACATACACACACATACACATATACACACATGTTTTAGAGTTAGGATTTTAGGATTAGGGTTTTAGGGTTTTACATACATGCACAAATGCATACACACACATACACATACACACACATACACATGCACACACATACATACATACACAAACACATAGAGACACATAGTCACATATACAGATACACATAGAGATACACATACACACACACATACATACATACACACATACACATTGACACACATAGTTACATATACGCATACACATAAACACACATGTTTTAGGGTTAGGGATTTAGGATTAAGGTTTTAGGGTTTTACATACATATACATGCATACACACATATAGATATATACACATATATGCACATACACATATATATACACAAATACCCACATATAAATGTTTTAGGGTTTTTACATACATACACATATACACATATACACATATACACACATATACATACACGCATGCACACTTATACACATATATACACATACACATATATAAACACATGCATACACACACATACACAAACGCACACGTCACGTATACATACATACATACCAACATATAGATGTTTTAGCGTGAGGGTTTTAGGATTAGGTTTTTTGGCTTTTACATACATATGCACATGCATACACACATATACACACATAAGAAATTAGGGGTTTTGAATCAAAATAGATATATGTAGCTAAATTTATGATAAATATTAATATACATAATTAAACATGACAAAAGCTAGGGTTTTTGCATACTTATGTGGATGATGCATGACTCGCCCAGTTATGGTGAGTGTTCAAGTTTATGGAATTTGGTTTTAATGCTTGCCCCCTATGCAGAGGAGGACTCGGAGCACACTACTCCAAAGCACTTTAGAAAACTACCTACGAAGCAGATCATAGATATCTCCCTGGTGGACATGTCTCACATGAACGGAAAATCGTTTGACAAGTGCAATGAAAAATGAAAGCAAGCAATTGGAAGCAGCTGTGGGAGGCACAAACACCACTGGCTAGCAGAAAATGGTTGTCGATCTATCATGATCTCCCTTATTAGAGAGAGTTATTGATCAATCATTTGGTGGACCCAATGCATATTTTCAAGAATATGGGAACGATGCTCTAGAAGACATTGTTTGGAAAGAAGGAAAAGAAAGCAACAAAGGAAGGACTTTTTAGAGTGAGGTCATACATAAGAGTTGTGGGAAATCACCAAGCCAAACAAAATAGTTTCGCTACCAAGAGTTCCTTGGGTGCTCTTCAAGATGGAAGAGCAACAAGTGAAGAAGATGATTTTAGAGTTTCAGACACCTACTAGGTACATGAGCTTTCTAAAGACTACCTTCACATAGAATGATGATCTGAAAGGGCTCAAGAATCATGATTGGCACAAGTTTTTATAGTTTGTGCTCTTCGTAGCTATGAATGATTGCCTTTCGGAGGATGTGCGTGCAACCATTTATAAAATTAGTTCCTTGGTACAGTGGATCTCTTCTAAAGAGATAAGGAGAGATAGCATAGAGAGTATCAAACTCAATGCTATAGAGGTTATTTGCATGGAAACAAGAAGAACTTTCCCATAAGTATTCTCACAATTGAGCTTCATTTGCTGGTTGATGTGGTTGATAAAGTTACGATAGCAGTAAGGAACTATCCACAATTGATGCATGTTCTTCTTAGAGCCATTCATGAGGACATTAAACGGGTTTGCTCATTGGAGAGCACATACAAAGGGAAGCATGGCAGAGGGGTCGCTCGTACAAGAGTCTCTAGTACCCATACCATAATTTCTATGCATTCCGGACCCAAAAATACCTCGTTCATGGAGCAATGATAAAGATGTTAATCTCGTAGACGATGAGCCTCAAGGTAAAGGCATGCAAAGAAAAATGGATGTAGTTTTTACAGAGATGGCAATGAAGTTTTGCATCATTACCGTGGAGCCCATGCAGAAGTGGTTGGAGAGATATGAGCTTGCTAAGGAGGAAAACCCAAAGGAAAGAGCCTAGTTTTGAAAGAATCGTTCCAAGATGAGGATATCTTTCAAGAAGAGGATGAACTCGCAAAGGGGTGTGATTGGGAGTATTACAAATACGATGCACTATGGTCTCATGAACACCACTTTTGGATCACATGCATTGACAAAAATACTTCTACTTTTGATAGTGGGGTGATGGTGAACTTTCTCCAAAAAAGTAGAGCTAGTGCAAGAGATGAAATTACTCAAGACGGCTAGCTCCCGTATTGTGGAGTGATCCAAGGTATCTTGAACCTAATGTTCAGGAGGTTTAACTACTTTTTGTGTGATCTTAAATGGTTCAAAGTAGTCACCACTAGAAGAAATGCAACATTCAGGTGGGATAAGAGTGGTTTGCTTCAAGTGGAATCCACAAAGCTATGCTAATATGAAAGAGACACATTTTTACTTCTTGTAAAAAAATTTATGAGGATGTAGATGTAGAAGAAATTCCATTTGTAGTGGACTCTGTGATACATGCAATAGTTGAAGAGGAAGACATCGTTGTCCAAGAAGAAGAGGTATTTGATAAAGTCAAGGTACACTAGGACGTAAGATACAATATGTTATATAAGGAGGATGATGAGGAAGGGGCGACCATACCAAGACATCTAGAAGTCACGAATGTAGAGATAGATATCCTCTACGTGTCAGATCTCCAAGTGGATGCTAGAATAGAGGACTTATCAAGCAAACACTTGTACATACTTATTTGTGTTCACTTATTTGCTTGGTTTTCTTGTACACTCCTATTTTTCTATATTATTATCATTATCAGATGCTAATTATTTGAGTTTTCTGTTGTAGAGCATGATGGGACCATTCAATCTGCATTCCATGATAAAGGTGAAGTTTTTAGAGATCATACCTAAGGTACCTCCCACTTATATCCCACTGTGTCATAGTATTGGATTGCTCACAGAAACACTCCCACTAACATCACTCCCACTGGTAGCACCCCCATTAGCGACACTCGCTTTGATGGGAATACTCTTGTTGGTTGTACTCCATTTGGTGGGACTACTCCCAGCAGTGTTACTCCCTTTGGCAGGACTATTCTTGTCAATGGCACTCTTCGCTTTACGAATCTACCACAACCGTATTCTCAGCCATCCTCTAGTGGCTCGAATAGTGGACGTATGTATTTGACACCAGAGCATGATAGAGGTGTTGGTCCATCTCCTCTGTCCCATCAATCTAGGTCATGTTTTGGATGAGTAGGTTCCATAGGTGGATTTAGGAGTGGCTTTGGAGCAGGTGGATGTTGTAGAGGTAGTGCAAGGGACATTGTGTCACCTAGTACTATTCCTAGAGCAACTACCTTACATGCAAATACACCACATAAACCTTAGAGTGCTCATGACCATGACGACTCCAAGGTGTGCCAGATATGTGATGGAGCTCTAGTGATGAATGCGGCCAAAAGTCCATGCATTAGTGCATATGATAGTTGTGCTTCATATAGTTTGGACACTCTATCATGGTCAAATGGAGTGAAATAGATAAGAAATGCAAAAATTACATCATAGAGGCAATTTTTTGCAAGTATCGACCAACACCTCTGCACCCTGTTGTGAGCTCAAAGTGGATTCATCACATGACATGTGAGGTTATGTCCCATTGATTATTAGAGGCTCGTGATGCTTTCAACAGAGGCTTATGAAAGCCAGTATGGCAAGACCAGGAGGACTGGGAGATGATTCGTGATCAATAGTAGTAGACTCATGATCGATATCATCAGTAGCGAGATGCGACAGCCAAATATCATGATATGATCAGAATGTCATATTTGGGTAGCGATGGGTACAACACGATGCATCATAAGTTTGTAAGTATCATTTGATTGATTGAATTTTCTTGTGTTAAGCACTTCATGTTTGTTGATCTCACATTTTGCATGTTTGTTGTAGGAGTTTACCGTGGGTCATCTTTCGACACGAGTGGATGAGGCTTATGGATATCTTTCGAAACAAGTGGACAAGGCTTATGCAATGTTGGAGGACTTGGAGGGACGTGATGTGGTCATTTCATGGGAGCCTCTATGGCGAGATGAGCTTTTGACCTTGATCTAGTATTTTTCAGTTAGTTTTTAATAAATATCATATCAATTTATTTCATTTCATGAATGTGCTTTGTTGCAAGACTGCAAACGTAGATGTTTTGATCCGTTTGGGAATGTGTATGGCAGTGGTTTGCCACAATTTTGTATTGGGCTCATATATGGTAGTGGTGCAGCATAATTTTGTATTTGGTTCATATACGGAAATGGTTTTCCACATTTTATATTTGGCTCATATATGGAAGCGTTTTTCCATACTTTCATACATGGTGCATTTATAGAATATCTCTTTTGTACATGGCTCCTTTATGGAATATCTCGTTTTTACATGGTTCATGGTTTATTCTACTCCAACATCTCTCTTTTATGTTCAACAATGTATTTTGCTTTATCAAATCATGTTTTGATTGTTGATCATCTAAAACCTAAATCGACCACCTCTAGAGTATATGTCACATGTACTCTGTTTTTGTGGGAAAAGTGTATTGTCATTTGTTACACAACAACATTGTCATGTTGCTACAAAAAGAGACAACACACTGTACTGAAAAAAGATTTTGTACATATGGTTATCGATATAGGCCTTGGTATGAGTGCGGGTATGCCTAGGCACATACTGAATATTTTGCCAAGGGACATATTGATGCTTATACTAGTGATCTCATAACGATGCATATACCATCACTTATAGCATTGATTTACAAGTAAATACCGGCATGTATACCAAAAAAAACATACAAACATCTATCTCGACTTGGCGGTGTGGGGCATGTATTAATCCGTTTATCCTTACAAAGAAAAAAGTTTGTTTATTTTTTCTTGTTTTTTCATCAATGTAAACGTACGTGCATCTAAGTGCTTTCCAATGACCTTTAGATTTTTTTTCAGGGTGTTTGATAACCTTAACAATGCATCGAATTCATTGAATCCATGACCAGAAGCTTTTACCAGGACAAAATATCCCTTTTTTTTACTGAATTAGATTATATTTGTAGCTTAGTTATAGTGTTCTTTGATAGCATTACGAAACCGATGCACTCGTTATATATCTCCGTAGATTTCATAGGTGAAATTCAATGTGAGAGTCTTAGCATAGATAAATGATTCTTAGTGCATAAGAATATGTGTCATGTTGTATGTGTGATTGGAAGATCTATGCATGTCTATCCGTGAAACAACATTTGTATGCAATTCAATGTGAGTCTTATCATAGATAAATGACTCTTAGTGCATAAGAATACGTGTGATGTTGTATGTGTGATTGGAAGATCTATGCATGTCTATCGGTGAAACAACATTTGTATGCATGTATGACTGTGCATGCAATGGCCGATGATTTGCAATACGATTTGGCCTTCTTCTATGTGCATTCATTGGCATGTGTGCACAAAAATCTTTTTCTACCCTTGTGCATCTAATGTTCCTAAAATCAAAAGAGTGGATTTTCTAAAAAATGTGAGAAGCTCTTTTGTTTCTTGTCGATATATTTAGGTAGTGATATGTGTGAACACACTAGGACTCCCGGGGCATTTTTTTCCATCTTTAGGAGGTTCTTTTCCCCCAGCTTGTATATATGCCTATTGCCCAAATGGGCTACTTATCTTTGTACATTCTAGTGGTAATACATTCCGTATTGTGTGTTATGCTCCAAGCTTCTTCTTCTTCCTTGTGTTGTTCGTGTGCTTCCATAGACATCTAACTTCAACAATTGGTATCAGAGCAGGCCGTCGCTTCATCTAGGGTATCATCATCACCTCTCTAGTTGTAGTCTCAAAATCACACAAATTTTGGTAAGCATACTCGGGGTGTTTCAGAGATCAAAACTACTTTGCTCTGTACGTGTCGAAATCACGATCTGAGCTTGTTTCGGCTCCAAATGCACTATCGCAGGGCTTGTAGGGAAACATGGATTAAAATAATTGAAACTAAGATTGAACGTTGGCCAAAGAAAAAACTCATAAAAAACAATTATGACACTAGAGAAACTTTCAAATAAGGTTAGTTTCCTTTTTATCCCTCTCATGGGGGACCCACTTGCTTTGGATCCTATTGTCGTACAAAAAGAAACCTTATGATGTCTAAAGGGAGGGGAATTGTTAGAATTATAAATTCTTTTGTCTAAAAGGCTAATAGTCTTTTCAATCCACCACTCTTCTTGAGGATTGTTAGTGTTGGATGCACATTCTACAAAGTCTTGGAGCAACCAATCACTTCTCCAAGTAAACCTTGTTTCTATTTTATTTGACAATGTAATAAAAAAATCCTCCCCATGGCTTGCCAAACGAACGAAAGCATTGGGGCACAAAAAGAAAAGGTGTCCAAGTCTTCTCTACCATAAAGGTACCATTTACACCACGAGGGGCTTTGTAAATATCGTTTTCTTTGACATTGTTCCACATTCCCTAATGGATGGTTTTCCTATTTATAGCGCTTAGTTCATGGCATGCTTGTAGAAAAACTATCAAACATATTTATAGTTGTTACTTAATCACACATTCGAATCCTCCCAAATATCTTAGTCATTCATGTGCACAACATCAATGGAAGAATAGCCTTAAGATTCTAGAGATTTAGGCCTTGCATGAGAAGTCATGGCGTCCTTTACTTGTTCCACATAGGCATCTTTGATTGCATATGCCTTAGAATCTAATGATGTCAAATACTTTCACATGGATCTTCTCATAGTTGATATCTTACAACATAAGATCATGGAACAATCCTAGTGCTTCACAAAATTGCGAGATTGAAGATTTTAGATGGATATTGTGATTGTTAAGATGTTACAATTCAGGATCATAAAACAATCGTGGTGATACACAAAAATGGGATTTTTTTTGCTCTTTGTTTCACTCCTGTTACTCAATAAATGACATCTTCTTTCATCAAGTTTCTTCTACATACCATCGGATTCAAAATCAAGTCTTAAAGAAGTCCAAATGAGTGTGGTGTAGCAGTAAGTCTTGAATGCCATGAAGCATAGTGCCTAGGTTCAAGTCCCACTCACTAAACATCACCATAAAAAATAAGAGCATCCCCTTGACTTGAATCTATATAAATATGGGTGAATTTCTCTTAGAATATGATATTGTAATTATAAATATTTTGGCAAATTTTGGTGAGAACTTTCATTTGCGATATTAAAAAAATGGCAAATTTGAATGATAAATTCATTTAAAATATAAACGTTTAGTTAATTTTTTGTGATAACCTCCCTTAAAAATATGGAAATGTTTGACTATTTGAACTTATTCATTATGATAATTCACCCTTTTTACTATATTTTCATTGTAATGATCTTCACTTTTACTACCTTCTTCCTCCATTGCTTGCTCAAACTTTCCTTCACCTTCACTAATAATAGGATAGAAACACATGCACAATGCACACACATGTCATAGATGCACACATAATTCTTAAACATACATGGACACATACACATGCACACTTGCATACATATACACCACATACACTTGAACATATGGATATCTACACAAACATACATGTACAATGCACACACACATACATATACATAGGCATATAGAATGAGATACACATGCACACATACACAAACACATTCACACATTCTTCATGCAATATCATGAAAGCCTAATTTTGTATTTATCTATATAGTAACCTAAAAACTCAAAAATCCATTTTTAATGTATTTATGTATATATATTTGTAGTTTTTTTGGTTTTCTTTTTTGTGAGGGATTGTTGCCTCTCAAGTGGAGGACTTGTAACAAAATCTAGATTCTGATGCTTGGGCATGCGTGTTCCATCAATAGTTTTATCATCATCTTGTTGTGGAAGCAGGCAACCTCAGCTCAAAAAGTTCAAACTCTAGACTGCTAATGACATCACCAAGGATCATATGCTTGAACTTTTGTCTACATCACAATATAGATCATTTAGATTTCCTCAAAGGTTGATGAGAATACACAAATCCTCATACACTCATTTCCTTGAAACAAATTGATATGTAAGTAACGAATGGTTCTTGTACGGATAGAAGAGCCTAACAGAGTATACAGAGAAGTACCTGTAGACCATTCGATCTATCTTAAGTCCAATGTTACTAACTAATGAAGTCATCTCCCAAATGAAATGGTTAGCACATACGAGCCACGTAATGAGACGTCTCGATACACGCACACACAGTAAGACCATGCGCCTTCTCAGTAGCTCACGGCTGGAGTTTTCAGAGCCACACAATAGTCTGGTAGAGGACTCGATGCATGCAAGTGCCAAACTCATACACATGTGCAATATTGAAGGAAAATTGACCATAGCACAGATACCGGATGGGCAAATTGTGAAGCACTCAGGTGATAGAGCTACGTAGAGAAGGCAATGTGTGTCAAGCAAAGAGCATGAACAAATCGTTAGCATGGCGAAGAAAACCCAATCTTACAAAAGCTAGGGTTGAAAATATGGCTATATTTATCTTTTGGAGATTCTCTGAAAATAAAAATATTTTGTAATCTCTCTAAAAATTGCCATTGGGCTATATTTTGCACCCTTTATTTTCACTGCTAGACATGTTCAACCTTCGAGGCTATCGAAATGTATGAGTGCCCCTCTACCTTAAGAGATTGGGTGTGTCTGTTTGATTCATTCTGCGTCCAAAAACAAAATCACTATCACTTAAAGATAAACAACTTCTGTACATCAATTCACGTAGTTCTTTTCTTTTTATTTTTTCTTTCGATCTATTACCTAAAAGTTTCGTAGGCTACATGTACTCTTATCCAATCACGTTTTTGTTGCTCTCTGCTTTTTTCGAACGACCTTTTCCAAAGACTGAAAGTGAGCGTAGCTAAAAAAAAGTCTAACGCGCACAGCACGAAAGACTGTGACAGAGCGATACCTTCTGCTCTTGTTCTCTGTCGTAAGCTGCTGATGGAACGTGCGCGTTTTCCACGGTTTTACCGTCAAGAGATGCTTGCGATACGAAATGCATCCTTGGATCTGTCGTCTCTTGAAATGGGGGCAACAGTTCAATCTCAACTATCGACAGAACGGTGTGGGCTTAAAGCAAGTGTAAAATCATGATATTCTTCTTCAAATTAGTTTTTCTCTTGTGTTGCCTTTGGGTAGTTTAACCCCTCTTTTGTGGGATATCGGAGGTCTCATGGGTACTATGTTCGTTCACTTGTACAATTGCAAGTTCAAAGTTAAAGTTCGAGAGAGTAAGCTTCGCTTGAACCTTCATTTAAAAAAAAAAAACAATCGTCGGACACACAAAGAGAGACGTTGTGCAAGGTAATTAAAGTAACGTGAAGTTGAAGTTGTTCGAAAAATCATTTGACTATCACCACAGATCCCCTTATCTCACCCTCTGAACAGCCGAAATACAGGAGTGTGCGCTGATTCACTCACCATCACCGACTACGATGAGAACATCAACCTTTTGTGTTCATAATGGCCAAATTTATCCATTCTACATTCTTACTCGTCCCTTCTCGTCCTCCTTTTTGCCTGGCAGCCTACCCAGGTGATATTAAATGGAGAGGAAAAATAGTGTGTGCAATTGAGTAGAAGTTGTTGATATATTTCCGTAGTGATGTGTGTGAACACATCACTACGGATGTGTGAACTGCCCGGGTATTTTTTCCCTTTTTTAGCACGTTCTTCTCTTGATGCGTGTATACATGTATAACCCTCATGGATTATTTATTTTTGTACATACACTTCATAATACATTTAGTGTTATGTTGTTGGCCAATGGGTCATTTATCTTTGTACATTCACTTTGTAATACATTGAGTTCTATGTTGTTGGTCAAGCTTCTTTTTCTTCCTTTTGTTGTTTGTGGGTTTCCGCAAATCTCAAACTCCAACAATTGGTATCAGAACAAGTCTTCACTTATTTAGGGTGTAATCGACACCATTGCCCTCACCATTTTGGAATCACACAAAAATTGGTGAACAATAGTCATTACTTTGATACATTGTAATGAAAACGTTCTTGGATATTATGATATACTCTACCTTTCCTATCCGGATTAAAGATCCAGGGCCTATAATACATACATATTTATCCTCCAAACGAGCTTTAGAAACTTTGATTGTCCATAACTGCGCACGGATTACTCGAAGAAGATTTAAACCCTTTGATATTTTTCATCTCAATGTATACTAAAAAGTGGAGTGACTGTATTTAGAGCACACGTTTCTATACAATGACAATCCGTGGGTATGATAAGTACCTTAAAAATCTTTATGTTGATATTTTGCATATGCACCGATGCTGATTACTTTAAAACACTACACACATCAACCATACAACATATGTAGAAGCTTAATAACGAGTGTTTCTAATACACTGTGTGAATTGCATTTCTCTTCACGAGTTCTATAACTTCAATACTTTTCTTATAACGAATTGCTCTCAAGTGGAGCCGAAAAACAATCATAACAAACTCATGATACTTTACATATTATTATTATGTAAATTTTCCTGAAGTTAATGTTCTTTCGAAAAGATATTTTGAAACTTTATTCAATCTTTCATAGTTGTAATGTATATTAAAAAGATTTAATACTTACCACAAGAGTCTAAGAATTGATTTGAACTGAATTGAGTTAGAGTGTTAGACGTAGATTTGAGATACACATCTTAGATTTAATATCAGAGCTTAGTGTAGACTCTTGGGCATGATAAAGCGAGAGAGAAGATCTTCAAGTAATCTCACAAAAAAATTGATGCGTGCAATCTCTCTTTATTATTTGATCATCTCCTTCCTCGCAGATGGGCTAATCTGAGCAGGTATGTAGTTCCCTTGTGTTTTTGCAGCAAAAAGGGTGATGATGGGAATCCCTCAGAGGCAATGGAAACATTTCCCACCAAGCACCTAACCTTAAGTGGTTGCCCAGGCAATGCCGATACACACCACACATGTGGTAAAGGAGAGATCACTCCCTCTCGGTATACTCATCGAAAAAAGGATGGTAAGACTCTGGTTATATATCTGCATTTTTCACAGTTCTTTTTGTATATGGGAGTATTCCTAGCTACATGTTTCCATCACTTAGCATTTTCAACTTTTTGGTTATGGAGGTTCTCTATTGGGGATCCTATCTCCTCTCATAACCTCGTAGAGAAGATACTTTTTACTTTTGAGCATAACTTTCTATTCCAAGCTCCAAATCAAGAGTTTTAACTTGATTCTCGAATTCAATATCTTTCAGTTTATATGCATGCATGCATATATACATAACCAGAGCATAACTTTCTATTCCAAGCTCCAAATTAGGAGTTTTAACTAGATGTAGATTGTAGAGTTCAATATCTTTCAGTTTATATGCATGCATGCATATATACGTAACCAGATATACCTACACAATTACGTACATAGACATACACATATATCAATACATAAATACATGCATAAGGGCATCCAAACATCTATACGTCCTTGCATTAATGCGTACATACTAAGCTGATACATACCCACCGAATTCACTAGTTGCCTACGTACAGACAATACTTTTTACTTGCTTACTCAAAGACATATGTATATACATACATGTATACATACATTCTTACCGATCTACATACATGCATATATACATACATAGTTGGCGATATACATGAATATGTACGTAAGTACTACATAAAAACATACGTCCACACGTGCTAAAAACAAGGTGTTTTGCTCTGAATCTTATCATAAGCGTTCCATAGTCCTCCGATTTGAAGGTCGACTTTTTATGGATTGTATTTTATGTATTATTTGAATGTTTTGGAACTAAATATATACATATCTAGATTTTCTGCCACTCTTCTCACAGGACCCTTCAACGTCGAACTACTGGACCTCTCAAAGAAGTTGTTTTTTTTTCGCTCATAATGTCTTTTTGATTTCTTTTTCCATTTTTTGCACATTGTACAATTAAGGATGGGCCCTTTTTCGATCCCTCCACTTTCCTTTCTAACTTAATCGGTTTTAGGGTCACGAACGTTTTGATAAATGAGGTCACGTGCTTAGTTAACCAGGAGCTATCTGGTCAGGTCTTGATTTAATATAACATACAGAAATATCGGTTCTAAAATTCAGGTCTCACGTTTTAAATGGTGAATGCACGAGTGCTCACAAAAACTGCCCTTATACTGTAATCGTACCGGTTAAGATTGGCCAAAAACGGCTTCTTCAATTTGATGCCCTTATTTTACACCGCCTAAAAATTTGGATGGTTCTTTATTTTACAAGCTTTTCCATTGGAAACATCCTTTTTTTAAAGACTATGTCTAAAAGAAACCATTAAAATAAAGGTTCATCTGTAAACTTGTATATGTATATATATATATATATATATATATATATATATATATATATATATATATATATATATATATGTATGTATGTGTATTTAGTATTATGCGATATGGTGCTTGTCTCCAGGAGCCTCGCGTTGTCGGCGGGAAAGCGACGGCTGCTAGATCAGGTCAACCGCCGAAATTACGGCGCACGCTAGGTGCTTGCAGCAATCTCAAGTGATGGGAAGCTCAAAGTAATTAGATGAAACAACTTTACTTTCAGAAGAGTTGATCTTTGATTCATACTTGGCCAACCTTTATTTTTAATAACTCAAATTCAACTTAAAAGATGAACAAGCATTTCATTAAAAAAATCATGATTTAAATTAACAAAGAACTTAAATCTTCAATTCTTTGCTAAAATACAATTAGCAACTGATGAGGAACTTGGCTTCTTCTCATGCATTCAGATGCCCTTAAGGAAAACATGTAAGTTCACAACTTTATGTTGATACTTTGCAATGAAGGACTAGGCTAAGCAAATGTAAGTATTGAAGCAAATAAACATATAAATAGATATATATATTATAGCATATACCACAAACTCTCTTATCCAGTTTATGCGCTGAAATAAAATGAACATCGAATGCTTTCTTCGCACTCGAGGTGCACAAAGAAGCGTATGAAAGTACAATCAGTAATAGATTGGTCACACAGCGTATAAAAGTTCTTATCTTTTGTATTAGCACATTTTACAAAATGCATTTGAGTATCGTAGATATCTATGAATCCGCATCGTATGCTCAATATATGATTTATTGGATCAATTTTTCATTTTCAATAGGATTCAGCCGCATGCTAAACTTTATACTATTCCAATTCTCCGAGCACGTTAACTATACAAGATAAATTCAATCACAAACCGCCTACATAAATCGACTTTATACACCATTTGCCTTTATCATTACGAGGCTTACACGCAATCTTCAATACTTCCCACATGTATGAGACCTTCAAACATTGCCTGAAAAATTCAAGACCAAACTTTTAATGTTACAAGAGAGCCATAGTCAGACTTTGTATATCCTATGCCCTGATGACATTTTTTTTGTGTGTGAACTTGGAGTAAATGGGGAAAGAGACACTGTGTGGTAAACGAAAACATTAACAGTCGCTACAAGTCTTTATTTCAATCTCCATAAACTCATCATAATTCAAGATTGCAAGCACTTGATTAATTATTCTTTTTCATTAAGACACTACTAGTGTAAAATTGCGATGCCTTTCTTTATGCGCAAAATAGAAACTGCATCATATTAGTCGCTAGTAAAGTATTCAAGAAGTGCATGTTTCCTAGCCACATCGATCTGGATCTTCGCATCATCGTGCGTTAATTTCAAACTATGGAAAATATACAATAAATTGACTATGGTGCATAGCGCACAGATAGCGTTTCTCTTGTTGGGATTGCAGCGAAAAATATTATAACGGGATATAATTAAACACAGATTATGGTGAAAAATGATAAGAGAAGAATATATCATGGAGTTTTAAGCATAAGAGAGCAGTAATTTAGTCGGCGCAGAACAAAGCATACACTTTGATCACAGGTCACTATTAAGAAAAAAAAACTTCCCTCTCAAAGCTTGTAGTCAACGAACCAAAGCTTGTAGTCAACGAACCATATGCAGGCAGAAGTGTAGTCTTTGCAGATGAAAACTTCAGCGGCATTGTTGGAGGCATTAACAATCACAAAAGTCAGTTGCATCCATCAAAATCCTCTCATAAGATATACATAAAAATTCAGGTGTGAGCAGAGCATAGAAAATAGATGCCTATGAAGATTTTTGTGCAGAATCACAAAAACATGATGTCGTCAGATATCAATGCCCATATGTCTTTGATTCTCTCTCTTGGTAGCACCCGTCTAAAGGTCATCTCATTGATCCGCCTCTCAGATTATGTGCGCTAATCCTCTTTCTGAATTGCCATACACAAAGGTAAACGAGCTTTCCCTTCTAATACATATACTAATAGTGACAGCGACTTCTAAAACTTATGCTAATATAAACTGATGTATGCAACTTTGCTCTCGTGAATCAGTCGGTCTGGCCATAATGATACCATACGCAGTCATTTGAAGAAAACGATCAAATAAACTACAACATGTATAACACTGGATAAGTAGCGTAGATTTAACAAATCAAAGTTTGAAGCCAGAAAAATGAATCGACGGTTATGCAGGAATTAACATAATATAAGGAATCATTAAAAGTAATTCAGAAATAAAATAAGAAATCATCATGCCTGATTTGATAACAGGCATCCATCGAAAAGAGAAATGAAGCTACTCGTATATGGCTCACTCATCCTCTGATTCTTGCTTCAAACCTCGGACTTATCTGCCTTCAGCAATCGTCCAAATGATGGATTTTCTTTTGTCGTATGATGGAGATGGATCATTGCACATGCAGTTAGAATTAATATCAATGAAAAAGATTGTAAAAATATATCATAGTATGTCATCGAATTATCATCTAATGATGTATTGGAATATCGGACAACAGAAACATAGCGAAAGTATCACAGTAAATAATCAACTTTACTTCAGAATTCAGGAGCGAATAGATGTAGCTCATGCATATTCAAATCTTTAGCAGATCTTTGAACATTATCAAAGTCACTGCACAGCAGATCAAACGAAAAACAACTCCACAACTTGTGCCAAGAAGTTAACATCACTGTTAGAAAGACACACCCATTAAATGACATAACAGTTAGCCTTAGAAGGCGGAAGAAATAATGATTGCAAAAGGCTTATAGTTTGGTCAGAACACAAACTTTTATTATTAACTATAGATGACAGAAGCGCATTAAGGCTGAAGCATGAACATTCAAATTCTTTAGGACAAAACTAGTCAATAAATATGATTTACAATCGAAATGAGCGCATAACTATTCGTAACAAATCTGTTCGAATTCAATCACAATAGTTTAGATATCTATATGCTGCAGAATTAAAGAATGTATTCAAACCGTCGCTGCCGCCATCGATCATAGATTGTTGGAGGTATCGAATTGTGTTGAGCAACGTTGCTAGAGATTGCAAATGACAGTTGTACGGTCTGAAGCCTTCACTCACGCCAGACAATTGCCAAAAACTCTTTCTTCCTCTCAGCAATGATAACTATCGACCTTCAGCGTAGCTCTTTCTCCCTCTCTCTGTCTCCATCTCTCATGAATTGCCAGAGAATATTACATGCACTGGCCTCTCCTCCAGCAACGGCTCTTTCCTTGATTATCTATTCCTCCAGTGCATGTTTCCATGCAAATCCGCCACTTCCCTTTTGCATGGAACATTCTTCTTCTCCAAATGTGTGTGCTACCCACTTCTAGATGCACGCCCGCTTCTCCTTCTATATCTGGCAAATGGAAAATATCTAAAAATCAAACAGATTAATCATGCATACCTATTTCTACTCACGATTCATGCACACATACATGTATTCAGAGTTTTATATTAATATATTTATACGTTCAGATGCATTAAATACACTTTTTACATAAAAACCTCTCAAAATCTCTAATAATGCTTCTGACAGACGTATTTATCACATATATAAATCATGGTTATAACTATACTCATGTCATATTGACTTAGATTCTCATTAAAAAAATGAACATCTTATAGAGAGTCCAATACCTCGATGAATTTTTATTCAATTCTTGCTCTAATTGGAATGGTCATGAGTGATCCATTACTATATTTACCAGAAACATCAAGGAAAAAGTTACCAAGACATATCAAAGTGCAATATATAGATTCACATAAACATAGATTCATATAAACAATCAACACACATTTGAGTGCTTAGTCATACTCTCATAATCATGCACAAAATAATTATACATAGGTTATTAAAACAAGTCAAAGGAAACAAATGAGTACAAATGCACATTTCCATCTTTTTGAACCTGCAGATACTCGAGTTGGTTTGGTTAAATGAGAAACTCATATAAAATATTTTTTTGAGAGTTTATATATAACCATATTGGAAGAAAACTTTTCAATAAATTTTTCTTTCCTTACTTATAATTGAAGGGAGAGAGGATCTCTCCGACAGCGTAGTTGAAATTTGAAAGCCATTTGTGAATTAGTTTGGTGAAGGTTTTAATACTCTACCTACATTTAATGTATGCATACTTATATTAGATCTCGACTCGTGACTCTCAAAATTCGAATTCGTAGTATTTACAGACTCCAGAGTACTACCCTAGGGCATGAGCGATGAGCACTAGTGACTCCTAAGTCGTAGCTAAGCTACGAACCCTCTAGCATGGAGTTTGAGGCTCCAGCTTTTAACCTCAATCAGGCTACGGGCATATGCATTCTATGGAAGCGCATCGTGCACACTAGGCACTGCTCATACTTCAAACTTCGAAGTTCGAAGTTCGTTAGTGTGGAATGAGGACTCTCTGTCAGCTGG
Organism: Ceratopteris richardii; assembly: GCA_020310875.1. Lineage (NCBI taxonomy): Eukaryota > Viridiplantae > Streptophyta > Polypodiopsida > Polypodiales > Pteridaceae > Ceratopteris > Ceratopteris richardii. The sequence continues at coordinate 116,591,682 of CM035440.1, read as the reverse complement.
GGTTCTGTTGTAGTACTATGTTGCTTCAAACCCCTATGCAGAACCATCTTGGAGTAATGTGCACTATTGAAACTTCATCGTATTGTTTGTGATTATTGGCGCAATATTGGAACTTCAACATATTGTTCATGAGCACTCAGGCTTGACTACGAGATTCAACTTCTGATTTTTTCTGATGTCATATTTTTCATGAGGTGATTGCAAGGAGTCGAGCAATGGGATACCAATATCGATGATGTTTGAAGGCGGGGACTCACGAGCATAAGTTGTAGAGCATTGAGAACCTAAATTCTAACAGGGAAAAGATTATTAGAAATTGGTACTTGTCACTAGAGACTTGCTCTGCTCAAGCCTCGAGCGACCAGGTATATTACTAAATTCCCTATATGTCATATGATTTGTTTCCATTGGCATTTACGTACTACGCATGTGCAGTGTGGACAATGTAGTAGTTGAACTCATCATATGGATCTTCTCACATGGAAGTCCATAAAGAAATATAATCTAACATAATACAGAATGTTCTTACTTCGATTGTAGACAGTTTTCAATTGAATTCGGTAAACCATAAATTAACTCTCATTTAAATAATCCACATTGTAAGCCTTCAATCGAAATAGAAAGATTTTTCTGCTAATCAATGAACAAAAGAGATCAAAATGGAAGTGGGTTTAATTTCCAAAGTCTGAATATTCCATTTTCATGATGACAGTGTAGACTATCTCACTCACGCCTCACACAAAGACATACTTCGGTGCGTGTAAAAAGAAATCTCAAGGCTGTAGGCATGTTTCCATTGTTACTCTCGAAATTGGATAAACCTAATGCTAAGAATTGCTGCTGTTAATTTAGAAGTGTGCCATGCTAGTGTCAGTATAATAGATGTGTGGTTAGATCTTTCGAAATTGAATACGGGCCTGAAAGAGGTTAGTAAGTAATTAACTACTACTATAAATGAGAGATAGCAGCGGTGAAGTAATCATATGCATTGCTATCAAAGGAGGTAATAAATTGTGGCGAAAAAGAGGGAGAAATGAGATTAAAGCATTCACCATGATTAAAGAGTGGTTGGAAATGATGGTCTCATAATGTAAACAATAAGAGCTCACCAACCATGCTAGTGATGATGTCATGTATATGCAGGGAAACTCATCATGGTTAAAAAGAGAGAGTTCTAAGATTGTGTATAGTTAGGGTAATATTGTGTAAAATAAGGGTACTTAGATGTAGAGGATGTAATAAAAATCATAGTTTATCGCTATGTTGTGGATGAGAGCTTCCATCATTTGTGTCTGGAGCGGAAGAATTGGAATTGCAATCATAAAACATAATTCATCTTTGTTTTTTAAATTTTATCATGGCAATGTAATGGTTGTGGTTTTGAAAAGTATTTTTTTTAGAATATGATTTTACCTATTTATTTAAGATAATGTTCATTTAAAAGGTGTGTCTTTAAAAAACGGATATTGTTATTTCTTCACCTTTAAAAAACTGGGGGAGACTACTCTTTGCCTTTTGAAACCGGTTGATATGGAAAAATCCCGGCTAACATGTAAAGCAGTAAGTATTTTGATTGGTTCATAATAAGGTTTTTTGTGAGCCCTAGAATGCACCTTCATTCCTTATCCTTCTTCAAAGTTTTTTCTGGACTGAAATGTCACGGACAGCATGTGCGTGGTTTCTTGCTATTCATAAGTTGTATCTTCCACGCTCGATTCTCTCTCTCTCTCTCTCTCTCTCTCTCTCTATATATATATATATATATATATATATATATATATATATATATATATATATATATATATATTATCCGAAAAGAAAGTGTGGTGGATTAAAGTGAAACTGTTCTTCAAAAATATTTTTTTCTTTCTCTTACCCCTTCCGGATTGCCGCTCAAGTGCCCAGAACACGTACTCCTCTATTTTGCACTAAAACAATCCCACCCACACTATTTTCGAAATGTTCTATTTCTTGGATTATAATTAGAAATTATTTTTAATCACTTGCCATTGCGAATTAAGTTGAAGCACTCACTCGATCTTGTGCGTAATAATGATAATATGAAGTCATCACGTCATTACTTTGATATATTGTAATGACAATGTTCTTGGATATGATGATATACTCTACCTGTCCTTTCCGGATTACAGATCCAGGGCCCATAATACATACATATTTATCCCCCCACGAGCTTGAGAAAGTTTCCTTCTCCATAACTTTGACCTACCGGATTGCTCGAAGAAGGCTACATAAGATTATTTTCGGTTGTATTCGCGTGGATTGACTCTATTTACAGCACACGTTTCTCAATCATAGAAAACTCATGAAACTTTACATATTGTTTGTATGTAAATGTTCGTGAGATTAATCTTCTTTCAAAAAGATACTTTAAAAATGTATTCAATCTTTCATTCTCGTAATGTATATTCAAAGTATTTAATACTTACCACAAGAGTCTTAGAATTGATTTGAAAGGAAATGAGTTAGACTGCTTGACTTAGATCCAACATGGATCGACCTTTAGCATGTGTTGGAACAAGAGCACAATTTCTGTTGGAACAAGAGCATATATTTTCCAAGGTTCTTAGCTCCGTGGTTATCGTAAGGTTTCAATTTAGGACGCAGAGCGAGTGTGTATGATAACCACATGTTCGACTAGAGCACTCTAGAAGCTTTCTAATGTAGGATTAATAGAGCACTCTAGAAGCTTTCTAATGTAGGATTAATAAGATAACTTTTCTAATGTAGGATTAATAAGATAACTAAGATGGAAGGAGAGTACCACACAAACAATTTTCAAGATTTGAGATACACATCTTAGATTTAATATAAGAGCTTATTTTAGACCCTTGGGCATGATAGAGTGAGAGAGAAGATCTTCCAGTAATCTCATAGAAAAATTGATGCCTGCAAACTTTGTTTCCTATTTAATGATCTCCTTCTTCAAAGATGGACTAATCCGAGCAGGTATGTAGTTCCCTTGTGTTTTTCTAGCAAAAGAGGGGGATAATGGGAACCGCTCAGAGGCTCAAGAGCCCCCAAGGTGATATCAAAGTGCAAAGATTTCCCACCAAGGAGAAGATAAGTCTACCTTACCTTAAGTGATTGCCCACGCCCCTCGGTATATCCATGCAGAAAGGGATGGTAAGACTTGGGATATATATCTGAATGATTTACAATTCTTTTTGTATATGGGACTATTGCTAGCTACATGTGCCCATCACTTAGGATTAGCAGATTCGCAATTATGGAGGTTGCATCGTTCTCTTTTGGGATCCTATTTCTTCTCATAACCTCTTAGATACGATACTTTCCTTCTTTTGAGCATTACGTCCTATTGCAAGCTGCAAATCAAGAGTTTTAACTTAATATGGATTATATAATTCAATATCTTTCATTTTCTTATATGAAATATTTTACCTACTTTTAGAAACCTTTGCACAATCGTTTACTCTCTTGGAGTGACATTCGGACTTTAAATCCTATCCACTATCTTCTCTCTTACTTCTAGAGGTGTTTCTACCTTTGGAGACCTTTATTTTTTAATTTATTTGCCTTTTGTACGTCCATGAGATTTAGTTCCTTAATTACCCTTACTGGGAGATAAATAGCCATTCTATCTTATGTCAGAAGCCCACTTTCAATGGCTATTGATTGTGCGATAGAGTTTCATGTTGTTGCAACTGATGTATAAGAAGCATATCAATTTCGAGCCTTTGGCTGTCACTGGAAAAGGAGAGAACAAAAGAGTGAGTAGATATTGTCCCTTTTAACAAGGGTGATTAGTGTGCATAATGGATTCATTGTTTCTAAATATTAAGCTAGCTTAAGAGGTAGTTGGATTGCTAAAAGCTTTAACCATCAATTTTTCCCAAAAATGTATTAGCCATACCTTCAATATCTTGAGTGTCTAATCCACTAGACTCGTTTTGGCTTGAGTACTCATCCTTTTATCTCTGCAAATTGTTCCAGTCTTCACCAAATCTTTGTCCTTTGATCTCCAGGATGTCAAAACATAATTGATAAGAATGATGAGGATTGTGTTGATTACCATAGCACACCCCACAAAGTTTAGTTGCATGTCCTTCCACTACCCCAACTTGTTGTCATGTTTTGCCAACAACTAACCCCATCATTGCCCCAATGAGACATCAAAGCCCATTCATATTTCCAATAGGCAAAAGATTTGCCCATAAGGGAGCTCCCAAACGAGCTACTCAATTAGGAACTAAGTAAAGAGCCCATAGATTGACCTAAAAGCAATTTGAGTTGGGTTTATTCTAGAAGTCAAGCCACATAGAAGTTGTTTAAAAGTGCCAATCGTTATGTAAGAAAAAATTAGTGCAATTTGCAAATATTCTTGTGATCAACTATCACTAACTATGAGGTAGCAATAGACAAAGAATATGGCTATTATTGGAACAATGCTTAACCAAGAAACTAAGCTATTTGACAATGATAGCAAAAAGCAAAGGATCAAGTGGAAAACCTTCTTTTAGAGAGCATTTTAATATGACCATTTGAGACATTTGTCTCTTAATATTGATATAAGCTATAGAAGTGCCAATAAGGATAGAGATCACCATGAAAAAATTAAAACAAAATTGGATATCCTTAAGAGATTGAAAAATAAAGTCCTAGTCAAGTATACCATACACTTTGTCAAAGACAATCTAGCGAAAGAGGGCACCTTGTCACATAGTCTATGGCATATGCCTTTGCAAATGTCAATAATCACACTGAGGATAGATCTTCCTTGTATGAACCATTTTTCATTAGTCTCAGAGCAAAGGTGGTGGACAATCTATCTTGAAGGACCATTGGAAAAAAATTTCTTATATCCAATTTTCATAATTGTAATAGGATGCCAGTTATTAATCTGATTTTTCATATCTTTTTTGTGAATAAGATTAATCACTACTTTGTTAAGGGAAACATGTAAAGCACCAAACTTCATAGCCTATTGCCAAACTAGGTGTATAGGTATCCTTCATACATGATGGAATGTTTTCAAGAACTCATTAATGAGGTCATCAAGCCCTAGGATTTAACCTTAAGGAAGAGAATCAATCCCTTCTAGAATTTTTGTGTTAGTGGTAGGGGATTCAAGAAACCTACTCTTAATTCCAGGAATATTTTTTATTTTATTCTAGAAATAGATTTCATACAATCTATCCTATGAGGATTCAATAGAGTAGTCACTCCTAGAAGCTGAGTGAAGTGATTGAAAATAAACATGCAAATTTCTTATTCTCTAGTGCATTCTTTAGTTTTCTTGTCAATAACGAAAATGGATGGTTTCCTTGCACTTGTTGAAATTTTTTATTTTTATTTTTCAATGTAGGAATTTTAGCCTAGGCAAATTCTCCCTTGCATGAATTAACAAAGAAATTAATGTATAGTGAAGGAGCATAATGTCCATGCGATCCCTTGTACCCCATAGAGAAGGGGTAGGATGACCCAAAGGCAAAAGAATTGAAATGGCCAAAATCTAGTAGGAAGCATATGTTTAAGAGAGAGTTGCAGATAAGGTTAGTAATCCTTTTTCTTTGCCCTTATGGGTGGCCCAATTACTTCTGATCTTTTTATTTTCAATGTCAATTTTTCTATGTTTTCTAAAGGGAGAGGACTTTTTACAAATACATATTCTTTCACCTAAAAGGCCAAGGGATTTTCCAATCAAGGATTCTTTCCAATGATCATCAAGGTTGGCATCACGTCTTTCTTTCCATATCTCCCAAAGTGCCCCCCCCCCCCTTATAGCATTCCACAAGGCATAAGAGCAATGGATTGCATTTCTGAGTAACAGATAGTTCCAAGTGATTTGACTTTGTAAACTCAAAATCATGGCAAGAGACTAAGACATTGAGTGACTCTTGAGCCATCAAAAGAATAGGTGGCCAAGACTTTATCTACCATGTAGGCACTGCATACACCACGGAGGGCACCCCACAAATTTTATTAGCTTCAAAATGTGGAGAATTATCCACAAACTAACCTATTTTTTGTTCTCTATGAGAGGATGTCTCTGGTCCTTGAAGTGAAATTCCCATATGATATAAGGCTAGTTCAGAAAACATTTCTTGTAAAGGGAAATATGAAGATTCAAGTACTTCTTGAAAATCAGTGTCATATCCATTGATCAAAATTACACTACTTCATATACACAATTACAACTTAGGGATATGAAATTTTGAGATTTCTACTAGCTTCTTCTACAAATCTTATAAGCACTTGTCTTTACACTTGAACCTAAATTTATGGTACATCTTTGTAAGACTCAAAACTTTTGAGCTCCCAAAGAAGAAGAATGACACAAGGGAGGCTGGTTGGGATACAAGAACTCCAGCAAGAAGTATATTGCTCTCAATGTAATTGCTAGAGGGCCTCCTTTATAAACATGGTTGGCCATGAATGGAAATATTAAAAATTAAAAATCACTTTTATGTTATTAGAAATTTTCATCTTAGGAAGATAGCACCTTGAGATTTTTTTTAAAAGTTATTATTTAACTTACATGGTGGAAACATTTCCATAGACTCATTTATCTTCTAAGAAATAATATTCGAAAACAAACCTTGGTTGGTTCTATAGTTGGAAACATTCCAAAACGCTTCATTAATAGTCTCTTCACCAAGATCTATAGCTAGCGAATAAAAAAGAACACCTTCATAATCCATGAGCACATGTTCTTGACTAGTCATATCCACAATTAGTTCTAAACCTGAACCATGTGATGTAGGATTAATTACAACATGTGTTATGGTCCGCTGATAGACAACATTGCAACACTCTTGTCAAAGGTCCACCAAAGGGTCTACAATTGAACATGCATTGAGTAGTTTAATTTTACTCACTACTTCCTCAAATGCCTTTACATTCAATACTGGACACAATCCATGTGTCAAATTTGAATGTTGTGCATACAAAGTTCAATGAGCATTGCCACCATTTTCAACCATAAAGTTCATAATATTTGTAAGACACTCTACTGCTTCATTGTCATGAAAAGCAAAGTGATAAGATTTGAGGCTATAAATTACACCCATTATCCATAGCATACTGGTAAATTGAGGACAACATATGACAGTTCCCACATACTTGGCTAAAGGTGTAGTACAATCTCCTACTATGCGATGAACTATTCGTTCAATTGGTGAAATATTGAGGTTGCACAATCCTCACTGATGGCTAAGGGTCATATCAAGAAATCAAGAAAGATGATAGTTTGGCTTTAGTTCCCAATTAACAAAATTAAAATATAATTGAATTGCTTCAAAGTACCATCTCTTAGTTGAGGAATAGATCCATTTGGGAGAGCTAGAACGAAAGGGGAAGAAGGAGATAGAGAGGAGCCAGGAGATAGAGAGGATCCTCTACTTTCATTAACCTGCATTTTTTAGTTTAAGGTGCAATATGGCAAAGGAGGAACTTCAACTTGTGAAACATCATGACCATTTCGGCATCACCTTTCCAAAAGTAGCTTTAATAGACTAGGACAAAAAAGATAGCTTGTATAACCTTGCGATCTACATCATGAAAAGCCAAAGAAAGGGCTTACAACCACTCTCATGTGATGCTATTCTTATAAAAGTTTTATTTGTAAAATTTAAATGTTGAGAAACATATGAAAGAATAAAACTCAAAGCTAAAAGATGATAGAACATTTACATGGACTAATATGACAAACTCTTAAAGAGAGGTGGAATTTCTTCATTGTAGTGTAAAATCATTAGAAACTCCATATTCGCCTTGCAAGAGATGGAATTTAGCTATGTACATATAACATATAAAATGCCCTTCTCTCTTGCAGAAATAGATCTTGAGTTATCCATGGTGCATGGACCATTCTGAGTCTTAGGTCATTGAAGGACTCGATAGATATAGGAATGAGATGATGCTTGCAAAGAAATGCAATGGCATAATGACATTCATAGCTGGAAATTTTGTGGAGATGGTGAGTTCTACTACCTACTTTGAATCCATGTTGAATGTTGTTGATGAAACGGAGTTCAGAATCAACCATCATTAGAGCACAAACAGATGTTAGTAACTAAAGCAAGGAGCCTTATTTGGGGAACTAGGAGTGCATTGTGGCAATGACTGTAACTTGCTATAGTTAGTGCACATTTCATAATTGAAAGAAGTGTTTCACCTCTCTCCAGATCCTCTTAAAGATTACAGTACTGAAATTTGTAGTCTTTTTTTCGTTTTCTTTTTGGTGAGGGAGTGTGGCCTCTCAGATGGAGGACTTGTAAAAAAAATTTAGATTTTGGTGCTTAGGTATGCATGTTCCATTAGTGGTTATATCATCATCTTGTCGTGGAAGCAGGCAACCTCAGCGCAAAAAGTTGAAACTCTGGACTGCCAGTGACATCACCAGGAATCATGTGCTTGAATTATTGTCTAGATCACAATACCCATCAATTGGATTTTCTCAAATGTTGATGTAGATGAGAAAAGAGAAATCTTCATGCACTGATTTCCTTGAAACAAATTGATATCGAAGTTACGAATTGTTATTGTACGGGTAGAAGAGTCTGACAAAGTATACAGTCTTGTACCTGTAGACCATTCGATCTATCTTGAGTCCAAGGTTGCTAATTAATGAAGTCATCATCTGCCAAATGAAATGGTTAGCATATACGAGCCCCGTAACAAGTCTTCTGGATACACCCACACACAGTAAGACCATGCGCCTTCTCAGTAGCTCATGGCTCGAGCTTTCAGAGCCACGCAATAGTCTGGATTCATGCAAGTGCCAAACTCATGCACACGTGCAATATTCAAGGAAAATAGACCATCGCTCTCAGGTGATAGAGCTACGTAGACAAGGCAATGTGTGTCAGGCAAAGAGCACGAACCAATCATTAGCATGGCAAAGAAAACCCAATCTTACAAAAGCTAGGGTTGAAAATTTGGTTATATTTATCTTTTGGAGACTATCTGAAAATAGAAATATTTTTTTAATGTCTCAAAAAATTCAGAGATGTCGAACTCCAACAACTGGTATCAGAGCACGTCCTCCCTTCATCTAGTGTGTAGTCGACACCATAACCATCAGAGTCTCTGAATCACATGAAAATTCGTGAACAATCGTCATTACTTAGTGCGGACTTAGACTTGGCGACAGCGGCACCAAGTTTTAGGTGGCAAACTCTTATTCATCAAAATAAAAATTCAGAATGTTTCAGAGCAACGCGATAACAAAACATCAACACCTTGACCATAAAAAAAAGCAATGGGTAAAAGATTTTATATATTAATTCAAAGGTCAAGGTGGATTGTATTATCGAGCTTCCCTCCATGCACCTCCACTCTGTGTGAATGGTAAGAGTGGAGGAACACTCAGTCGACCAAAAAAGTGTCTTTGTTCCTCTAGAACAGTCTAAAGACACCCTTATGTGACTATAAATATTCCTCCACAATTCTTTTAGTGCACGATATCTTATAACTTGTAATGATTTCACATCATTTGCTGAACGATTTAAGAAAAACAAACCGATGATTAGTTGGAAGCACGAGTTATTGGGTGAAGTGATCGGGTATTCCTCAGCACTATGAAATGTTATAAGAGATGAGACTATCTAGAGGATCTAGAAAGAGAGATGTGCCACCAAATTTTCTATCCCCTAAAGAATGGTCGATTGAAAAGTCTCTTTTCCTTTTAGACAAGTGAATTTCCAATTGTAAGGAACCCCGCCTTTTAGGCATCATATAGTATTTTTCCTTTGAGAGCAACAAGATTAAAAGCAGGTGGGCACCCCATGAGGGGGACAAAAGGGTTATCGATCTTCTTCGTAATTTCTTCTAGGGAGCTTTAAGCCACCTTCTAGCAAGGTGGGAATACAAAGGGTCCAATGGCTGCTAGGCCCGTTCACTTGTATATGTTTTCTTTCTATTAATTTTATTTTCAGAGAGTACACTATTGCCAAACTCCCTTTTTGAAATAAAAGGGATTGATCAAGTTGCATTTCACCATAGTCTCCATTTATTCTCCCAATATGGATTTGGAGAGCATTGCCACTTGGCATTCATTAGACTCTATGCCCGTTAGCATCGTTCTTTGTGGGGACATTAATATGGTGGAGGCTCTTTCTGATAGATGTAAGAAAAGAGGCCGAGTGATTGACGTTCATGAGAAGGATGTTTGGGACCAAGCCAATCTCCACCTAGATTGGATGGAGATCAAAGATGAAGCTGATTTCTTTTGGTGGAACCTCTAGTCTAGAGTTTACTTGTAGAAAGCTAGACTTGACATGAGCTATATTACGTAGAATATCATCATAATTGGGCCCGCTTTCCCTCTCCCAATGTGTAGACCTTGGTGTCAACCTTCAAGCATGCTACGATACTAAGAAGAAATTCAAAGAAAGAACCTACATGCATATGTTAAAGAGTGGTGGGTAGGAAAGGCACACTCTCCAAATATCTAACCTCAAAAATGATATTTCTATTTCTTTTTATAGTTTTTCACTAACTTTAGCCCTATCTAGACCTAGTGTCCAACCCAATTAAAAGTTAGGTTCTAGGGCTTATTCGAGCACACAAATGGAGTCCAAAAATCATGAAAATTGGTATGTATATGCTTCTAATAATCCTCAAGATTGAGGACTCCTTGGCTTGAACAAAATGGAGTTAGAGATGTGAAATGATATTTATAATGGCTTTTAGCCATCAAAATCACTACTTTTATAGGGGTTTCTTTTGAAAATTTGTCATCTACATCTTGGAGTTGCCTACATGCTCCCTCTTCTTGTGTGTCCACTTCTTCAATGCATTCTCTCTCCTTGTGCTGGACCTTGAGCAGCAAGAGAGTAAAAAAATACTAAACACCATTTGATGCTACATTATTAGTCAAACAGTTGGTTGCTTGATATATCTTTGTAGTGCATGTTCATACATTTAGTTTGTAGTTTCTCAAGTATCCATGTTCATGCACAATTTGCTCAAGATTCATTAGAAAGTTGTAAAGAGGATTTTCAAATATTTGAAGGGATCTTTCAATTATGCTATGGTATTTTCAAAGTCTTCACATTTTTTTCTTAAATGTTTATCAAATTTTGATTGGGAAGTTGATAAGGAACCAAGAGGAAGCACAAGTGGCTATTGTCTCTATCTGGGAGGTTATGTTATCTCTTGGTCATCCAAGAAACAATGTATATATGTTACGTCTTCAAGTGAAGCAATGTATCGGGCTAGCTTTAGAGCTACACTTGAATTAATTTGATGACAAAAGATTCTAAGCGATCTTGATGTTCATGTTCTCTCCACTTTGTGTGGCTTTGGGATGTATGGCTATGGATTGCATGGCCTTCAACTAGGCTAGTTCACACTAGACTAAAGTTGCTCCATGCACATAAGAAGAATTGATCACTAGAGGATGTTTTCGAAGATGTCTCCCCAAACAAATGAACTTTACCCATTCGGTTCGAACCAAATGCATAGAATCTTGAAACATAAAGTTTCTAGTCAATACGTGAGTTGAATCTATAGAACTTAACATGGTTGCAAGATGGCCTTCTACACACACCCATGTGCATATGAACATGGGTGGAAGAAAAAAATTTCTTCTTCTCTTTTAATGCCACACTACTTCGTATACACAATTACAACTTATATGTTACATCTTCAAGTGAAGCAAATTATGGCTACCTTTACAGCTACAATTGAATCGCAAATTATGGCTACCTTTATAGCTACACTTGAATCAATTTGATTACAAAAGAGTGTAAGCGATCTTGATGTTCATGTTCTCTCCACTTTGTGTGGCTTTGGGTTGTATGGCTATGGATTCTATGGCCTTCAACTAGGCTAGTTCACACTAGACTAAAGCTGTTCCATGCACATGAGAAGAATTGATGACTAGAGGATGTTTTCTAAGATGGCTCCCCAAACAAACAAGTATAAAAAAGTCACGAAGGTTACCCATTCGATTCTAACCAAATGCATAGAACCTTGAAACATAAAGTTTCTAGTCAATAAGTGAGTTGAATCTACAGAGCTTAACATGGTTGCAAGATGGCCTTCTACACACACCCATGTGCATATGAACATGAGTGGAAGAAAAACATTTCTTCTTCTCTTTTAATGCCACACTACTTCATATACACAATTACAACTTATATATACGACATTTTGAGATTTCTTTGCATGATAGAACGGGATGTTGTTTGTAAGTGGATATGATAATGTACTCTCTTAGTATTTAGCTTACTTTATAAATCTCCTCGCATGACATTAGGGAAGAGAGAGGACTAGTTAGTTGCAAAGATACGCTAGTTCTATTTTGCAGCTCAAGTAATTAGTCGATTCCTTCCCAAGTTGATACTTCATTATCAAAAGTAAATACTTAATGCTGATTAAGGATGTTTGATGTCTTACTAGGTATAAGTAGGCACTAGGAGAAAGTTAAGTATTAAACTCTCTTGATGATCAAGAAATTTTAATTACTTGTAAAATTTTTGTGATGTATGATGACTCTAAGTCCCGGATGTACTCAGGGAGTCATGAAGATAAGCTTATAATGATTACTCTAAGTATAGGTGATATTTAGAAAGTCATGCAGATAAGCTTTAGTTGATTAGTTACATAATTTATGTAACTTCTCAAGCATCCCAGGATTGGATGAAAACTTGAGCTATATTTCCATGTTCCATGAGCACTCTTCGATTCCAAGGGACTCAATAACCAAATCGATGAACTTAAATACAAATTGAACTTTGAAGTTCAATAGATTTGCGTTTTGTTCATGTTTTGCATCTCTGGTAATGATGCATAAGGCCAAGTTCAATAGATTTGTGTTTTGTTCATGTTTTGCATCTCTGGTAATGATGCATAAGGCCATGAAAACATGGAAACTTTGGAAGCACTCTTCTATTTAGAAGATTTCAAAAGTTCTAAGAAGTTTCTTTATGGTTTTAAGATTCGTATCTCACGATGAAACCTCATTAAGTGACTTTTAGGAATTGAGATATTTCCTAAAAGAGAAACACTAAAATGAAATAGTCAAGCCTTCTATTCCACACATGAGATCATTCTCCTACCATGTTCGAGATGAATTTATTTTTGGGAAGGCAGACGTTCCAAGTAGAGGATCTTAGTTGATTCATGCATTCTTCCCAAATACACATAAATTCATAATATATGATAGGACCAAAGAATGATGATGTTCTTATAAAAAGTATATAAACATATAAGCCATCGGAAAAATGATAGCTTAGACCTCGTGGTAAGCACATCTTTCCAAAAACGGACATACCCATCAATCGGGATAGAAATTGATGGATTGGATAGATAAGAGCTAAACATCTACTAGTTATGGATGTTTTCCTGAAAGATGAAGAACGAAAAGTTTGTGCCTAGATCGCACCTAGTAAAAATTATGAATTGGCTAGGGATGTTTTAGATCCACCCTTATTATTCATTCACTATTTTGTACTTTGTCTAGTCCATCAAAGTGTAAAACGAGACAGTGTTTTGAATCATTTGGATAGGAATGCCACCACAGAGATGAGACATGTTCTTCCAGCTCTAGAACATGACCATGTTCTTCTAGTTTTAGAACATGAGGCTCCCGGGTTGCCTACAGTATGTATATAGCTATATTTTTTAGGACGAAAATATTTTTCCAACAGGGAAAGAACGTAATAAAGAAAGTCTATGATCCAAGGGTCAGGCCGGTTCAGACAGATATGAAATCGGAAACAGTTTGGTCATCCGTGTGTATGACCAAAGATCTCGAGTTTAGACTTACTAGGAGGTCTCGTGCTCTTGTGAACAAGTGATCTAGTTAGCTTAGTGGTTAAGTCTCAAGGATATGAAGGAGGAGGTCTTGGGTTCAATCACCATGGGGAACATGGGGAGAGTATTTTGCCCAAATAGATCTAGAGCCTTCTAGAAGCATCCACTTGAGTTAACTCGAGTTAAGTCGGACACTTGGCGCACATGCAGTTACATGTACGACACATGGCTGGCGAGTATCCTCCTGCCCAAGAAGGTAGTCCCCTGGAGAGAGCTATATAAAGAGGCATTTTTTTGAGTGGAGAGTCATCTCTCTAGCATGTAGTGGTCATAATCTTGCAGAGATGATCCTCTACTTTCATTAACCTGTATTTTTTTAGTTTAAGGCCCAATATGGCAAAGAAGGAACTTCAATTTGTGAAACATCATGACCATTTTGGCACCACCTTGCCGAAATAAGCCTTGCAATTTGCATCATGAAAATCGAAAGAAAGAGCTTACAACCACTCCCATGTGATGCTATTCCTGTAAAAGTTTTATGTGTCATATTTAATTATTGAGAAACATATGAAAGAATAAAAACTGAATGCTAAAAGATGATAGAACATTTACATGTAGTAACATGATAAGCTCTTAAATAGAGTTGGAATTTCTTCATTGCGGTATAAAATCATCAAAACATGCATATTCACTTTGCACGAGATGGAATTTAGTTGTGTTCATATAACAGATCAAATGCCCTTGTCTCTTGCAAAGCAGATCTTGAGTTATACATGGTGCATGAACCATTCTGTGTGTTGGGTCGTTGAAGGACTGGATAAATATAGGAATAAGATGATGCTTGCAAAGTAATGCAGTGGCATAATGACATTCATAGCTGGAAATGTTGTGCAGATGGTGAGTTCTCTTACCTAGTTTGCATCGATGATGAATGCTGCTGATGAAATGGAGTTCGGAATCAACCATCATTAGAGCACAAACAGATGTTAGTAAGTAAAGCAAGGAGCTCTATTTGGGGAACTAGAGAGTGCATTGTGGCAACGACCGCAATTTGCTGTAGCTAGTGCACATTTCATAATCGAAAGAAGTGTTTCTCCTCTCTATAGATCCTCTCAAAGATTATAGTACTGAAATTTGTAGTTTTTTTTTTTGTTTTCTTTTTGGTGAGGGATTGTTGCCTCTCAGATGCGGGACTTGTCAAAAAATTTAGATTCTGATGCTTAGGTATGCATGTTCCATTAGTGGTTATATCATCATCTTGTCGTGGAAGGAGGCAACCTCAGCTCAAAAAGTTAAAACTCTGGACTGCCAATGACATCACCGAGGATCATATTCTTGAACTATTGTCTAGATCACATACAGAAATTTTCATACACTGATTTCCTTGAAACATATTCATATGGAAGTTACGAATTGTTATTGTACGGGTAGAAGAGTCTGACACAAGTATACAGAGAAGTACCTGTAGACCATCCGATCTATCTTGCGTCCAAGGTTACTAAATAATGAAGTCAGCATCTGCCAAATGAAATGGTTACCATATAAAATCCCCGTAACAAGACCTCTCGATACACGCACACACAGTAAGACCATGCGCCTTCTCAGTAGCTCATGGCTCGAGCTTTCAGTGCCACGCAATAGTCTGGTGGAGGACTCGATGCATGGAAGTGCCAAACTCATGCACACGTGCAATATTGAAGGAAAATAGACCATAGCACAGATACGTGATGGGCAAATCGTGAAACTCTCAGGTGATAGAGCTACGTAGACAAGGCAATGTGTGTCAGGCAAAGAGCAAGAACCAGTCATTAGCATGGCAAAGAAAACCGAATCTTACAAAAGCTAGGGTTGAAAATTTGGTTATATTTATATTTTGGAGACTATGTGAGAATAGAAATATTTGTTTAATGTCTCAAAAAATTCACCATTGGGCTATTTTTTGCCTCTATTTTTTTCATTGTTAGACATGTTCAACCTTCGAGACTATCCAAATGTATGGATGTCTCTATCTTAAGAGGTTGGGTGTCCGTCTTTCTATCTTACTCCATATGTATGGGTGTCTCTATCTTACGAGGCTGGGTGTCCGTCTTTCATTCATTGTACGTTGAAAAAAAATCACTTAAAGATAAACAACTAGTGTACACCAATTCACGTAGTTATCTTTTTTCTCTTTCGATTTTTTCTTTCGATCTATTTTTTGTTTTTTGTTGTTGTTATTTTTTTCTTTTTTCTTGTTGTTATCCAACCACGTTTTTGTTGCTCTTTGCTTTTCTCGAACGACCTTTGCTTAAAAAATTCTAACGCGCTCAGCACGATAGACTGTGACATAACGATACCTTCTGGTCTTGTTCTCTGTCGTTTGCTGCTGATGGAACGTCAAAATGGTCAAAAGCTGCTTGCGATACGCAATACATTTAAGCGATTTTCCAATGAAATTATTGTTAAAAAACAATCATCCGTGCGGGTTAGTTGGGTTGGTTGGACCTTTCGCCTTTTGAAGCGGCGGCAAGGGTTCAATCTCCACTATTGGTTGTACAGTGTGGACATAAGGTCAGTTTAAAACCATGATATTTGTATTGAAATCGGTTCTCTCTTGTGTTGCCTTCGAGGAGTCTACCCCTTTGCTTTGGAAATCTTGCTTTTGGACCTTGGATGGTTGCACCTTCAAGCAGTCTAACCCCTTGGTTAGTTGGACCTCTTGCTTTTGAAGCGATGTGACAGTGTGGGTCTAAGGTTAGTGTAAAACTATGATATTCTTGTTGAGATTAGTTCTCTTTTGTGTTACCATCAAGGATTCTAATCCCTTCTTTGTGGGATACCGGGGTCTCATGGGTACTATGTGTGTCCACTTGTATAGTTACAATTTCAAAATTGAAGTCCGAGGGAGTAAGCTTTGGCTGAACCTCCATTTCAAAAAAAATAATTATCCTAGAGAGAGAGAGATGTGTGCGAGGTAATTAAAGTAACGTGAAGTTTAAGTTGTTGGAGAAGCGTGAGCTTAATGTGGAAAGGTCTTTTGACCATCACCACGGATCCCCTTATCTCATCCTCTGGACATCACCGGCTACGATGGGAACATCCTTACTCTTCCCTTCTCCTCCTTCTTTTTTGCATGGCAAGTGAGTAGAAGTTAGTGTGTGCAAGTGAGTAGAAGTTATTGATATATTTCCGTAGTGAATGTCTGTGAGCACATCACTACGAATGTGTGAACACCTATTTTTTTTCCTTGTTAGGAGGTTTTTCTCTTGACGTGTGTATACATGTATAACCCTAATGGGTCATTTAACTTTGTACATTTACTTCGTAATATATTTAGTCTTATGCTGTTGGCCAAACTTCTTTTTCTTCCTTGTGTTGTTTGTGGGTTTCTGTAGATGTTGAACTCCAACAATTGGTATCAGAGCTTCTCCTCCCTTCATCTAATGTGTAGTCCACACCATTACCATCAGAGTCTCTGAATCACACGAAAATTGGTGAACAATCATCATTACTTAGTGCGGATTCAGACTCGGCGATGATGGCACCAAGATTGAGGTGGCAAACTCTTATTCATCAAAATAAAAATTCAGAATGTTTCAGACCAACGCGATAACAAGACATTAACACCTTGACCATAAGAAAAAGCAATGGCTAAAAAATTTTATATTCTAATTCAAAGGTCAAGGTGGATTGTATTATCGAGCTTCCCTCCATGTACCTCCACTTTGTGTGAATGGTAAGAGTGGAGGAACACTCACACAACCAAGAAAGTGTCTTTGTTCCTCTAGAACAGTCTAAAGCCACTCTTATCTGGCTATAAATATTCCTCCAAAATTCTTTTAGTGTACGTTATCTTATAACTAGTAATCATTTCACACAATTTGCTGAGTGACTTAAGAAAAACAAACCGATGATTAGTTGGAAGCATGAGTTATTGGGTGAAGTGATCGGGTGTTCCTCAGCACTATGGAATGTTATAAGAGATGAGACTATCTGGAAGATCTAGAAAGAGAGATGTGCCACCAACTTTGCTATCCCCTAAAGAATGGTCGATTGAAAAGTGTCTTTTCCTTTTAGACAAGTGAATTTCCAATTGTAAGAAGCCCCCGCCTTTTAATCATTATATAGTATTTTTCCTTTGAGAGCACATAAACCTTAGAGTGCTCATGACCATGATGACTCCAAGGTGTGCCAGATATGTGATGGAGCTCTAGTGATGAATGCGGCCAAAAGTCCATGCATTAGTGCATATGATAGTTGTGCTTCATATAGTTTGGACACTCTATCATGGTCAAATGGAGTGAAATAGATAAGAAATGCAAAAATTTCATCATAGAGGTAATTTTTTGCAAGTATCAACCAACACCTCTGCACCCTGTTGTGAGCTTAAAGTGGATTCATCACATGACATGTGAGGTTATGTCCCATTGATTATAAGAGGCTCGTGACGCTTTCAACGGAGGCTTATGAAAGCCAGTATGGCAAGACCACGAGGAGTGGGAGATGATTCGTGATCAATAGTAGTAGACTCATGATCGATATCATCAATAGCGAGATGCGACAGCCAAATATCTAGATATGATCAGAATATCATATTTAGGTAGCGATGGGTACAACACTATGCATCATGAGTTTGTAAGTATCATTGGATTGATTGAATTTTCTTGTGTTAAGCACTTCATGTTTGTTGATCTCACATTTTGCATGTTTGTTGTAGGAGTTTATGGTGGGTCATCTTTCGACACGAGTGGATGAGGCTTATGGATATCTTTCGAAACAAGTGGACAAGGCTTATGCAAAACCTCAGCTCAAAAAGTTCAAACTCTAGACTGCTAATGACATCACCAAGGATCATATGCTTGAACTTTTGTCTACATCACAATATAGATCATTTGGATTTCCTCAAAGATTGATGTAGATGAGAATACACAAATCCTCATACACTGATTTCCTTGAAACAAATTGATATGTAACTAACGAATGGTTCTTGTACGGATAGAAGAGCCTAACAGAGTATACAGAGAAGTACCTGTAGACCATTCGATCTATGTTAAGTCCAATGTTACTAACTAATGAAGTCATCATCTCCCAAATGAAATGGTTAGCACATACGAGCCACGTAATGAGACTTCTGGATACACGCACACACAGTAAGACCATGCGCCTTCTTAGTAGCTCATGGCTGGAGTTTTTAGAGCCACACAATAGTCTGGTAGAGGACTCGATGCATGCAAGTGCCAAACTCATACACATGTGCAATATTGAAGGAAAATTGACCATAGCACAGATAGCAGTGGGAAAATTGTGAAGCAATGTGGGTCAAGCAAAGAGCATGAACAAATTGTTAGCATGGCGAAGAAACCCCAATCTTACAAAATCTAGGGTTGAAAATATGGCTATATTTATCTTTTGGAGATTATCTGAAAATAAAAATATTTTGTAATCTCTCTAAAAATTGCCATTGGGCTATATTTCGCACCCTTTATTTTCACTGCTAGACATGTTCAACCTTCGAGGCTATCCAAATGTATGAGTGCCTCTCTACCTTAAGAGATTGGGTGTGTCTGTTTGATCATTCTGCGTCCAAAAACAAAATCACTGTCACTTAAAGATAAACAACTTCTCTACATCAATTCACGTAGTTCTTTTCTTTTTATTTTTTCTTTCGATCTATTTTTTCCTTTTTGTGGTCATTATTACCTAAAAGTTTCGTAGGCTACATGTACTCTTATCCAATCACGTTTTTGTTGCTCTCTGCTTTTTTCGAACGACCTTTTCCAAAGACTGAAAGTGAGCGTAGCTAAAAAAAAGTCTAACGCGCACAGCACGAAAGACTGTGACAGAGCGATACCTTCTGCTCTTGTTCTCTGTCGTAAGCTGCTGATGGAACGTGCGCGTTCCATCAAGAGATGCTTGCGATACGAAATACATTTAAGTGCTTTTTCAATGAAACAATAAAAAAGAAAATGGTCCGCGCGCGTTAGTTGGGTTCGTTGGATCTGTCGTCTCTTGAAATGGGGGCAATAGTTCAATCTCAACTATCGACAGAACGGTGTGGACTTAAGACAAGTGTAAAATCATGATATTCTTGTTGAAAATAGTTTAACTCCTCCTTTGTGGGATATCGGAGGTCTCATAGGTACTATGTTCGTTCACTTGTACAATTGCAAGTTCAAAGTTAAAGTTTGAGAGAGTAGGCTTCGTTTGAACCTTCGTTGTGCAAGGTAATTAAAGTAACGTGAAGTTGAAGTTGTTTGAAAAATCATTTGACTATCACCACAGATCCCCTTATCTCACCCTCTGGACAGCCGAAATACAGGAGTGTGTGCGCTGATTCATTCACCATCACCGACTACGATGAGAACATCAACCTTTTGTGTTCATAATGGCCAAATTTATCCATTCTACATTCTTACTCGTCCCTTCTCGTCCTCCTTTTTGCATGGCAGCCTCCCCAGGTGATATCAAATGGAGAGGAAAAATAGTGTGTGCAATTGAGTAGAAGTTGTTGATATATTTCCGTAGTGATGTGTGTGAACACATCACTACGGATGTGTGAACTGGCCGGATAGTTTTTCCGTTTTTTAGCACGTTGTTCTCTTGATGCGTGTATACATGTATAACCCTAATGGGTTATTTATGTTTTGTACATACACTTCGTAATACATTTAGTGTTATGTTGTTGGCCAATGTGTCATTTATCTTTGTAAATTCACTTTGTAATACATGTAGTTATATGTTGTTGGTCAAGCTTCTTTTTCTTCCTTTTGTTGTTTGTGGGTTTCCACAAATCTCGAAACTCCAACAATTGGTATTAGAGAAAGTCTTCACTTTATTTAGGGTGTAGTGGAGACCATTGCCCTTAAAATTTTGGAATCACACAAAAATTGGTGAACAATAGTCATTACTTTGATACATTGTAATGACAACGTTCTTGGATATTATGATATACTCTAGCTTTCCTATCCGGATTACAGATCCAGGGCCTATAATACATACATATTTATCCTGCCAACGAGCTTTGGAAACTTTTATTGTCCATAACTGCGCACGGATTACTCGAAGAAGATTTAAACCCTTTGATATTTTTCATCTTAATGTATACTAAAAAGTGGAGTGACTGTATTTAGAGCACACGTTTCTATACAATGACAATCCGTGGGTATGATGAGTACCTTAAAAATCTTTATGTTGTTATTCTGCATATGCACCGATGCTGATTGCTTTAAAACACTACACACATCAACCATACAACATATGTAGAGGCTTAATAACGAGTGTTTCTAATACACTGTGTGAATTGCATTTCTCTTCACGAGTTCTTGTAACGAATTGCTGTCAAGTGGAGCCGAAAAACAATCATAACAAACTCATGATACTTTACATATTTTTATTATGTAAATTTTCCTGAAGTTGATGTTCTTTCGAAAAGATAATTTGAAACTTTATTCAATCTTTCATAGTCGTAATGTATATTAAAAAGATTTAATACTTACCACAAGAGTCTAAGAATTGATTTGAACTGAATTGAGTTAGAGTGTTAGACTTAGATTTGAGATACACATCTTAGATTTAATATCAGAGCTTAGTGTAGACTCTTGGGCATGATAAAGCGAGAGAGATCATCTTCAAGTAATCTCACAAAAAAATTGATGCGTGCAAACTCTCATTATTATTTGATCATCTCCTTCCTCGCAGATGGGCTAATCTGAGCAGGTATGTAGTTCCCTTGTGTTTTTGCAGCAAAAAGGGCGATGATGGGAACCCCTCAGAGGAAATGGAAACATTTCCCACCAAGCACCTAACCTTAAGTGGTTGCCCAGGCAATGCCGATACACACCACACGTGGTAAAGGAGAGATCACTCCCTCTCGGTATACTCATCGAAAAAAGGATGGTAAGACTCGGGTTATATATCTGCATTTTTCACAGTTCTTTTTGTATATGGGAGTATTCCAAGCTACATGTTTCCATCACCAAGCATTTTCCTCTCATAACCTCGTAGAGAAGATACTTGCTTACTTTTGAGCATAACTTTCTATTCCAAGCTCCAAATCAAGAGTTTTAACTTGATTGTCGAATTCAATATCTTTCAGTTTATATGCATCCATGCATATATACATAACCAGAGCATAACTTTCTATTCCAAGATCCAAATTAGGAGTTTTAACTAGATATATATTGTAGAGTTCAATATCTTTCAGTTTATATGCATGCATGCATATATACGTAACCAGATACATACCTACACAATTACGTACATAGACATACACATATATCAATACATAAATACATGCATAAGGGCATCCATCCAAACATCTATACGTGCCTGCATTAATGCGTACATACTAAGCTGATACATACGCACCTAATTCACTAGTTGCCTACGTACATACATACTTTTTACTTGCTTACTCAAAAACATATATATATATATATATACATACATTCTTACCGATCTACATACATGCATATATACATACATAGTTGGTGATATACATGAATATGTACGTAAGTACAACATACATAAAAACATACGTCCACACGTGCTAAAAACAAGGTGTTTTGCTCTGAATCTTATCATAAGCGTTCCATAGTCCTCCGATTTGAAGGTCGACTTTTTAAGGATTGTAATTTATGTATTATTTGAATGTTTTGGAACTAAATATATACATATATAGATTTTTTGCCACTCTTCTCACACGACCCGTCAACGTCGAACTACTGGACCCATGGAAAAGTGGCCTCTCAAAGAAGTTTTTTTTTTTCGCTCATAATGTCTTTTTTATTTCTTTTTCCTTTTTTTGCACATTGTACAATTAAGGATGGGCCTTTTTTCGATCCCTCCACTTTCGTTTCTAACTTAATCGGTTTTAGGGTCACGAACGTTTTGATAAATGAGGTCACGTGCTTAGTCAACCAGGAGCTATCTGGTCAGGTCTTGATTTAATATAACATAGAGAAATATCAGTTCTAAAATTCAGGTCTCACGTTTTAAATGGTGAATGCACCAGTGCTCACAAAAACCGCCCTTTTAATGTAATTGTACCGGTTAAGATTGGCAAAAAATGGCTTCTTCAATTTGATGCCCTTATTTTACACCACCTAAAAATTTGGATGGTTCTTTATTTTACAGGCTCTTCCATGGAAACATCCTTTTTTTAAAGACTATGCCTAAAAGAAACCCTTAAAATAAAATTTCATATGTATTTTGCGATATGGTGCTTGTCTCCAGGAGCCGCGCGTGGTTGGCGCGAAAGCGACGGCTGCTGCATCAGGGCAACCGCCGAAATTACGGCGCACGTTAGGTGCTTGCAGCAGTCTCAGGTGATGGGAAGCTCAAAGTAATTAGACAAAACAACTTTACTTTCAGAAGAGTTGATCTTTGATTCATACTTGGTCAACCTTTATTTTTAATAACTCAAATTCAACTTAAAAGATGATTTAAATAGTTTCAACAAGCATTTCATTAAGAAAATCATGATTTAAATTAACAAAAAACTTAAATCTTCAATTCTTTGCTAAAATACAATTAGCATACTCAATATAACTGATTAGGAACTTGGCTTCTTCTCATGCATTCAGATGCCCTTAAGGAAAACATGTAAGTTCACAACTTTATGTTGATACTTCGCAATGAAGGACCAGGCTAAGCAAATAAATATATGGTCGACCGTCATAGTATTGAAGCAAATAAACATATAAATAGATATATATATTATAGCATATACCACAAACTCTCTTATCCAGTTTATGCGCTGAAATAAACCTTTTCTATTAACTCTCTTATCCAGTTTATGCGCTGAAATAAACCTTTTGTATTAGCACATTTTACAAAATGCATTTGAGTATCGAATCCGCATCGTATGGTCAATATATGATTTTTATTGGATCAATTTTTCATTCTCAACAGGACTCAACCGCATGCTAAACTTATATACTATTCCGATCCTCCGAGCACGTTAACTATACAAGATAAATTCAATCACAAACCGCCTACACAAATCGACTTTATACACCATTTGCCTTTATCATTACGAGGCTTACACGCAATCTTCAATACTTCCCACATGTATGAGACCTTCAAACATTGCCTGAAAGATTCAAGATGAAACTTTTAATGTTACAACAGAGCCATAGTCAGTCTTTGTATATCCTATGCCCTGATGACATTTTTTTTTGTGTGTGAACTTGGAGTAGATGGGGAAAGAGACACTGTGTGGTAAACGAAAACATTAATAGTCGCTACAAGTCTTTATTTCGATTTCCATAAACTCATCATAATTCAAGATTGCAAGCACTTGATTAATTATTCTTTTGTCACAGGTCACTATTAAGAAAAAAAACTTCCCTCTTAAAGCCTGTAGTTAAAGCCTGTAGTCAAGGAACCATATGCAGGGAAGTGTAGTCTTTGGAGATGAAAACTTCTGCAGCATTGTTGGAGGCATCAACAATCACAAAAGTCAGTTGCATCCATCAAAATCCTCTCATAAGATATACATAAAAATTCAGGTGTGAACAGAGCATAGAAAATAGAAGCCTATGAAGATTTTCGTGCAGAATCACAAAAAGATGACGTCGTCAAATATCAATGCCCATATGTCTTTGATTCTCTCTCCTGGTAGCACCCGTCTGAAGGTCATCTTATTGATCCACCTCTCAGATTATGTGCGCTAATCCTCTTTTTGAATTGCCATACACAAAGGTAAACGAGCTTTCCCTTCTCATACATATACTAATAGTGACAGCAACTTCTAAAACTTATGCTAATATAAACTGATGTATGTAACTTTACACTCATGAATCAGTTGGCGTGGCCATAATGATACCATACGCAGTCATTTGAAGAAAAGGATCAAATAAACTAAAACATGTATAACACTGGATAAGTAGCGTAGATTTAACAAATCAAAGTTTGAAGCCAGAAAAATGAATCGACGGTTATGCAGGAATTAACATAATATAAAAGGAATCATTAAAAGTAATTGAGAAATAAAGTAAGAAATCATCATGCCTGATTTAATAACAGGCATCCATCGAAAAGAGAAATGAAGCTACTCGTATATGGCTCACTCATCCTCTGATTTTTGCTTCAAACCTCGGACTTATCTGCCTTCAGCAATCGTTCAAATGATGGATTTTCTTTTTTTGTATGATGGAGATGGATCATTGCACACGCAGTTAGAATTAATATCAGTGAAAAAGACTGTAAAACTATATCATAGTATGTCATCGAATTATCATCTAATGATGTATTGGAACATCAGAGTGCAGAAACATAGCGAAAGTATCACAGTAAATAATCAACTTTACTTCAGAATTCAGGAGCGAATAGATATAGCTCATGCATATTCAAATCTTTAGCAGATCAGTGAACATTATCAAAGTCACTGCACAACACATCAAACGAAAAACAACTTCACAACTTGTGTCAAGAAGTAACATAACATCACTGTCAGAAAGACCCCCCCGTTAAATGACATAACAGCCAGCCTTAGAAGGCTGAAGAAATAATCATTGCAAAAGGCTTACAGTTTGGTCAGAACACAGACTTTTATTATTAACTATAGATGAGAGAAGCGCATTAAGGCTGAAGCATGAACATTCAAATTCTTTAGAACAAAACTAGTCAATAAATATGATTTACAATCGAAATGAGCGCATAACTATTCGCAACAAATCTGTTCGAATTCAATCACAATAGTTTAGATATCTATATGCTGCAGAATTAAAGAATGTATTCAAACTGTTGCTGTCACCATCGATCATAGATTGTTGGAGGTATCGAATTGTGTTGAGCAACGTTGCTGGAGATTGCAAATGACAGTTATACTGTCTGAAGCCTTCACTCACGCCATACAATTGCCAAAAACTCTTTCTTCCTGTCAGCAATGATAACTATCGACCTTCAGCGTAGCTCTTTCTCCCTCTCTCTATCTCCGCCTCTTATGAATTGCTAGAGAATATTACATGCGTTGGCCTCTCCTCCAGCAGCGACTCTTTCCTTGATTATCTATTCCTCCAGCGCACGTTTCCATGCAAATCTGCCACTTCCCTTTTGCATGGAACTTTCTTCTTCTCCAAATGTGCGTGCTACCCCCTTCTAGATGCAGACCCGCTTCTCCTTCTATATCTGGCAAACGGGAAACATCAAAACAAACATATTAATCATGCATACCTATTTCTACTCACGATTCATGCACACATACATGTGTTCAGAGTTTTATATTAATATATTTATACGTTCAGATGCGTTAAATACACTTTTTTCATAAAAACCTCTCAAAATCACTAATAATGCTTTTGACAGACATATTTATCACATATATAAAGCATGGTTATAACCATACTCATGTCATATTGACTTAGATTCTCATTAAGAAAATGAATATCTTATAGAGAGTCCAATACCTCGATGATTTTTTATTCAATTCTTGATCTAATTGGAATGGTCATGAGTGATCCTTACTACATTTACCAGAAACATCAAGGAAAAAGTTACCAAGACATATCAAAGTGCAATATATAGATTCATATAAACATAGATTCATATAAACAATCAACACACATTTAAGTGCTTAGCCATACTCTCATAATCATGCACAAAATATTTATACATAGGTTATTAAAACAAGTCATATTTCAAGGAATCAAATGAGTACAAATGACAATTTCCATCTTTTTCAACCTGCAAATACTCGAGTTGGTTTGGTTAAATGAGAAACTCATATAAAATATTTTTTTTGAGAGTTTATATATAACCATATTGGAAGAAAACTTTTCAATAATTTTTTCTTTCCTTACTTATCAATGAAGGGAGAGAGGATCTCTCGGACAACGTAGTTGAAATTTGAAAGCCATTTGTGAATTAGCTTGGTGAAGATTTTAATACACTGCCTACATTTAATGTATGCATACTTATATTAGATCTCGACTCGTGACTCTCAGAATTCGAATTCGTAGTATGTACAAACTCCAGAGTACTACCCTAGGGCATGAGCGATGAGCACTAGTGACTCCTGAGTCGTAGCTAAGCTACGAACCCTCTAGTATGGATTTTGAGGCTCTAGCTTTCAATCTCAATCAGGCTACGGGCATATGCATTCTATGGAAGCGCATCGTGCACACTGGGCAATGCTCATACTTCAAAATTCGAAGTTCGAAGTTCGTTAGTGTGGACTGAGGACTCTCTGTCATCTGGAGTTCTGTTGTAGTACTATGTTGCTTCAAACCCCTTCGCAGAACCATCTTGGAGTAATGTGCACTATTGAAACTTCATCGTATTGTTTGTGATTATTGGCGCAAAGTTGGAACTTCATCATATTGTTCATGAGCACTCAGGCTTGACTAGGAGTTTCAACTTCTGATTTTTTCTGATGTCATATTTTTCATGAGGTGATTGCAAGGAGTCGAGCAATGGGATACCAATATCGATGATGTTTGAAGGCGGGGACTCACGAGCATAAGTTGTAGAGCATTGAGAACCTAAAGTCTAACAGGGAAAAGATTATTAGAAATTGGTACTTGTCACTAGACACTTGCTGCGCTCAAGCCTCGAGCCACCAGGTATATTACTAAATTCCCTATATGTCATATGATTTGTTTCCATTGGCATTTACATACTACGCATGTGCAGTGTGGACAATGTAGTAGTTGAATTCATCATATGGATCTTCTCACATGGAAGTCCATAAAGAAATATAATCTAACATAATACAGAATGTTCTTACTTCGATTGTAGACAGTTTTCAATTGAATTCGGTAAAGCATAAATTAATTCTCATTTAAATAATCCACATTGTAAGCCTTCGATCGAAATAGAAAGATTTTTGTGCTAATCAATGAACACAAGAGATCAAAATGGAAGTGGGTTTAATTTCCAAAGTCTGAATATTCCATTTGCATGATGAGAGTGTAGACTATCTCGCTCACGCCTCACACAAAGACATACATCGGTGCGTGTAAAAAGAAATCTCAAGGTTGTAGGCATGTTTCCATTGTTGCTCTCGAAATTGGATAAACCTAATGCTAAGAATTCTTATGCTGCTGTTAATTTAGAAGTGTGCCATGCTAGTGTCAATATAATAGATGTGTGGTTAGAGCTTTCGAAATTGAATACGGGCATGAAAGAGGTTAGTAAGTAATTAACCACTACTATGAATGAGAGATAGCAGCGGTCAAGTAATCATATGCATTGCTATCAAAGGAGGTCATAAATTCTGGCGAAAAAGAGGGAGAAATAAGATTAAAGCATTCACCATGATTAAAGAGTGGTTGGAAATGATGGTCTCATAATGTCAACAATAAGAGCTCACCAACCATGCTAGTGATGATGTCATGTATACGCAGGGAAACTAAAAGAGAGTTCTAAGATTGTGTATAGTAAGAGTAATATTATGTAAAATAAGGGTACTTAGATGTAAAGGATGTAATAAAAATCATAGTTTATCGCTATGTTGTGGATGGGAGCTTCCATCATTTCTATCTAGAGCGGAAGAATGGGAATTGCAATCATAAAACATAATTCATGTTTGTTTTTTAAATTTTATCATGGCAATGTAATGGTTGTGGTTTTGAAAAGTAATTTTTTTTAATGAATATGATTTTACCTATTTATTTAAGATAATTTTCATTTAAAAGTTGTGTCTTTAAAAAACGGATATTGTTATTTCTTCGCCTTTAAAAAATTGGGGGGACTACTCTTTGCCTTTTGAAACCGGTTGATATGGGAAAATCCCGGCTAATAAAGGTTGCCATCACATCTTTCTTTCCATATCTCCCAAAGTACCCCCCTCCCCCCTTATAGCATTCCACAAGGCATAAGAGCAATGGATTGCATTTCTGAGTAACAGATAGTTCCAAGTGATTTGACTTTGTAAACTCAAAATCATGGCAAGAGACTAAGACATTGAGTGACTCTTGAGCCATAAAAAGAATAGGTGGCCAAGACTTTATCTACCATGTAGGCACTGCATACACCACCAAGGGCACCCCACAAATTTTATTAGCTTCAAAATGTGGAGAATTATCCACAAAATAACCTATTCTTTGTTCTCTATGAGAGGATGTCTCTGGTCCTTGAAATGAAATTCCCATATGATATAAGGCTAGTTGAGAAAACATTTCTTGTTAAGGGAAATATGAAGATTCAAATACTTCTTGAAAATCAGTGTCATATCCAATGATCAAAATTACACTACTTCATATACACAATTACAACTTAGGGATATGAAATTTTGAGATTTCTACTAGCTTCTTCTGCAAATCTTATAAGCACTTGTCTTTACACTTGAACCTAAATTTATGGTACATCTTTGTAAGACTCAAAACTTTTGAGCTCCCAAAGAAGAAGAATGACACAAGGGAGGCTGGTTGGGATACAAGAACTCCAGCAAGAAGTATATTGCTCTCAATGTAATTGCTAGAGGGCCTCCTTTATAAACATGGTTGGCCGTGAATGGAAATATTAAGAATGAAAAATCACTTTTTTATGTTATTAGAATGTTTCATCTTAGGAAGATAGCACACTGAGATTTTTTTTAAAAGTTATTATTTAACTTACATGGTGGAAACATTTCCATAGAATCATTTATCTTCTAAGAAATAATATTCGAAAACAAACCTTGGTTAGTTCTATAGTTAGAAAGATTCCAAAAATCTTCATTAGTAGTCTTTTCACCAAGCTCTGTAGCTAGCGAATAAAATAGAACACCTTCATAATCCATGATCACATGTTCTTGACTAGTCATATCCATAGTTAGTTCTAAACCTAAACCATGTGATGTAGGATAAACTATAGCATGTGTTATGGTCCGCTCATAGACAACATTGCAACTCTTGTCAAAGGTCTACCAAAGGGTCTACAATTGAACATGCATTGAGTAGTTGAATTTTACTCACTACTTCCTCAAATGCCTTTACATTCAATACTGGACACAATCCATGTGTCAAATTTGAATGTTGTGCATAACAAAGTTCAATGAGCATTGCCACCATTTTCAACCATAAAGTTCATAATATCTGTAAGACACTCTACTGCTTCATTGTCATGAAAAGCAAGGTGATACGATTTGAGGCTATACATTACACCCATTATCCATAGCATACTTGTAAATTGAGGAAAACATATGACAGTTCCCACATACTTGGCTAAAGGTGTAGTACAATCTCCTACTCTGCAACGAACTATTCGTTAAATTGGTGAAATATTGAGGTTGCACAATCCTCTGTGATGACTAAGGGTCATATCAAGAAATCAAGAAAGATGATAGTTTGTCTTTAGTTCCCAATTAACAAAATTAAAATAGAATTGAATTGCTTCAAAGTACCATCTCTTAGTTGAGGAATAGATCCATTTGGGAGAGCTAGAATGAAAGGGGAAGCAAGATATAGAGAGGAGCCAAGAGATAGAGAGGATCCTCTACTTACATTAACCTACATTTTTTAGTTTAAGGTGCAATATGGCAAAGGAGGAACTTCAACTTGTGAAACATCATGACCATTTCGGCATCACCTTGCCAAGAGTAGCTTTAATAGACTAGGACGAAAAAGATGGATTGTATAACCTTGCGATCTACATCATGACAAGCCAAAGGAAGGGCTTACAAGCACTCTCATGTGATGCTATTCTTATAAAAGTTTTATTTATCAAATTTTAATGTTGAGAAACATATAAAAGAATAAAACTCAAAGCTAACAGATGATAGAACATTTACATGGACTAACATGACAAACTATTAAAGAGAGATGGAATTTCTTCATTGTTGTGTAAAATCATTAGAAACTGCATGTTCGCCTTGCAGGAGATGGAATTTAGTTATGTACATATAACAGATAAAATGCCCTTCTCTCTTGCAAAATTAGATCTTGAGTTATCCATGGTGCATGGACCATTCTGTGTCTTGAGTCATTGAAGGACTCGATAGATAGAGGAATGAGATGATGCTTCCAAAGAAATGCAATGGCATAGTGACATTCATAGCTGGAAACTTTGTGCAGATGGTGAGTTCTACTACCTACTTTGAATCCATGTTGAATGTTGTTGATGAAACAGAGTTCAGAATCAACCATCATTAGAGCACAAATAGATGTTAGTAACTAAAGCAAGGAGCTCTATTTGGGGAACTAGAGAGTGCATTGTGGAAATGTCTCTAACTTGCTATAGTTAGTGCACATTTCATAATTGAAAGAAGTGTTTCTCCTCTCTCTAGATCCTCTCAAAGATTACAGTACTGAAATTTGTAGTTTTTTTTTTGTTTTCTTTTTGGTGAGGGATTGTTGCCTCTCAGATGGAGGACTTGTAAAAGAATTTAGATTTTGGTGCTTAGGTATGCATGTTCCATTAGTGGTTATATCATCATCTTGTCGTGAAAGCAGGCAACCGCAGCGCAAAAAGTTCAAACTCTGGACTGCCAGTGACATCACTAGGAATCATATGCTTGAATTATTGTCTAGATCACAATACCCATCAATTGGATTTTCTCAAATGTTGATGTAGATGAGAATAGAGAAATCGTCATGCACTGATTTCCTTGAAACAAATTGATATGGAAGTTACGAATTGTTATTGTACGGGTAGAATAGTCGGACAAAGTATACAGAGAAGTACCTGTAGACCATTCGATCTATCTTGAGTCCAAGGTTGCTAATTAATGAAGTCATCATGTGCCATTTGAAATGGTTAGCATATACGAGCCCCGTAACAAGTCTTCTCGATACACCCACACACAGTAAGACCATGCGCCTTCTCAGTAGCTCATGGCTCGAGCTTTCAGAGCCACGCAATAGTCTGGTGGAGGACTCGATGCATGCAAGTGCCAAATTCATGCACACGTGCAATATTCAAGGAAAATAGACCATAGCTCTCAGGTGATAGATCTACGTAGACAAGGCAATGTGTGTCAGGCAAAGAGCACGAACCAATCATTAGCATGGCAAAGAAAACCCAATCTTACAAAAGATAGGGTTGAAATTTGGTTATATTTATCTTTTGGAGACTATCTGAAAATAGAAATATTTGTTTAATGTCTCAAAAAATTCACCTTTGGGCTACTTTTTGCGCCTGTTTTTTTCACTGTTAGACATGTTCAACCTTCGAGACTATCCAAATGTATGAGTGTCTCTATCTTACAAGGTTGGGTGTCCGTCTTTCTATCTTACTCCATATGTATGGGTGTCTCCATCTTACGAAGCTGGGTGTCCGTCTTTCATTCATTGTACGTTGAAAAAAAATCACTTAAAGATAAACAACTACATTACATGCTTAGTTTTGTTTAAGCTAATTAGAGCTTAAAGAAGAAACCCAAGTCAAATTAATCTTTGGGAATCAAGATATCTTAAAAGATATGTCAAAGTAATCTTTGGGAATTAAGCAATTTCCTAGATGAATCACTGCCTTAGTATTACTTGATTCCTTTGTAGGAATCTAAAGTTCTTGAAAGCAAAATCTCCCTAGATGTGAGACTAAAATCTTTCAAGTAAGTTGACAGTTAGTAGTTCCAAGTAATTTCCAAAACCACAAGTATTGGTACTCAAGTCCAAATAGTGATATAACCTAAAGGTATATCAAAGATTCTTAGGTTTGGAATCTAAGAAGCATCAGTATATGCTTAGACTAAAGTTTAGGGACAGATCTCTAAAATCCCATGGGTAAGCAAAAGAAGCTTTAGATAGTTGAGGAGATCTTAAAGATAACAACTAAGTCTTTATTCTAGTTGCAAGATCAACCAAGCTTGATCAAGCTTGGCCAAGGTTGTCCAAGAATTGCGGTTGGAACTACTATGAAGGTTGCCCAAGTATTTGCATTCAAAATAGTAAGTTGTTCCAAATTTGAATAGAGTGGATATTCCAAGTATGTAGTCTGCAATTGTGTCAATGGTAAATAAGTATGTGGAAGGTGTAACGTAAAATTTTACCTATCATTAAAGGGATTTTGGTACCCATTTAGTTCACATGTTTGTGCCTAGATCGCACCTAGTAAAAACTATGAATTGGCTAGGGATGTTTTAGATCCACCCTTATTATTCATTCACTATTTTGTACTTTTTCTAGTTCATCAAAGTGTAAAACAAGACAGTGTTTTGAAGCATTTGGATAGGAAAGCCACCAGAGAGATGAGACATGTTCTTCCAGTTCTAGAACATGACTATGTTCTTCTAGTTTTAGAACATGAGGCTCGGGGGTTGCCTACAGTATGTATATAGCTGTATTTTTTAGGACGAGAATATTTTTCCAAGGGGGAAAGAATGTAATCAAGTAAGTCTATGATCCAACGTTCAGGCCGGTTCACACAGATATGAAATCGGAAACAGTTTGGTCATCCGTGTGTATGAACAAAGATCTCGAGTTTAGACTTACTAGGAGGTCTCGTGCTCTTGTGAACAAGTGATCCAGTTAGCTTAGTGGTTAAGTCTCAAGGATATGAAGGAGGAGGTCTTGGGTTCAATCACCATGGGGAACATGGTGAGAGTATTTGCCCAAAGAGATCTAGAGCCTTCTAGAAGCATCCACTTGAGTTAACTTGACTTAACTCGGACACTTGGCGCACATGCAGTTACATGGCCGACACATGGCTGGCTAGTATCCACCTGCCCAAGAAGGTAGTCCCCTAGAGAGAGCTATACATAGAGGCACTTTTTTGAGTGGAGAGTCATCTCTCTAGCATGTGGTGGTCGTAATCTTGCAGAGAAGATCCTCTACTTTCATTAACCTGTGTATTTTTAGTTTAAGGCCCAATATGGCAAAGAAGGAACTTCAATTTGTGAAACATCATGACCATTTTGGCACCACCTTGCCAAAATAAGCCTTGCAATTTGCATCATGAAAATCGAAAGAAAGAGCTTACAACCACTCCCATGTGATGCTATTCTTGTAAAAGTTTTATTTGTCATATTTAATTATTGAGAAACATATGAAAGAATAAAATTGAATGCTAAAAGATGAGAGAACATTTAAATGCAGTAACATGATAAACTCTTAAATAGAGGTGGAATTTCTTCATTGTGGTATAAAATCATCAAAACATGCATATTCACTTTGCACGAGATGGAATTTAGTTGTGTTCATATAACAGATCAAATGCCCTTGTCTCTTGGAAAGCAGATCTTGAGTTATCCATGGTGCATGAACCATTCTGTGTGTTGGGTCGTTGAAGGACTGGATAGATATAGGAATGAGATGATGCTTGCAAAGTAATGCAGTGGCATAATGACATTCATAGCTGGAAATGTTGTGCAGATGGTGAGTTCTATTACCTAGTTTGCATCGATGTTGAATGCTGCTGATGAAATGGAGTTCGGAATCAACCATCATTAGAGCACAAACAAATGTTAGTAAGTAAAGCAAGGAGCTCTATTTGGGGAACTAGAGAGTGTATTGTGGCAACGACCGCAACTTGCTGTAGCTAGTGCACATTTCATAATCGAAAGAAGTGTTTCTCCTCTCTATAGATCCTCTCAAAGATTATAGTACTGAAATTTGTAGTTTTTTTTTTTTTGCTTTCTTTTTGGTGAGGGATTGTTGCCTCTCAGATGCGGGTTTTGTAAAAAAATTCAGATTCTGATGCTTAGGTATGCATGTTCCATTAGTGGTTATATCATCATCTTATCGTGGAGGGAGGTAACCTCAGCTCAAAAAGTTAAAACTCTGGACTTCCAATGACATCACCGAGGATCATATTGTTGAGCTATTGTCTAGATCACATACCCATCAACTGGATTTTCACATCGCTTCAAAAGCAACACGTGCAATATTGAAGGAAAATAGACCATAGCACAGATACGTGATGGGCAAATCGTGAAGCTCTCAGGTGATAGAGCTACGTAGACAAGGCAATGTGTGTCAGGCAAAGAGCAAGAACCAGTCATTAGCATGGCAAAGAAAACCGAATCTTACAAAAGCTAGGGTTGAAAATTTGGTTATATTTATCTTTTGGAGACTATGTGAGAATAGAAATATTTGTTTAATGTCTCAAAAAATTCAATGTTCAACCTTCGAGACTATCCAAATGTATGGATGTCTGTATCTTAAGAGGTTGGGTGTCCGTCTTTCTATGTTACTCCATATGTATGGGTGTCTCTATCTTACGAGACTGGGTGTCCGTCTTTCATTCATTGTACGTTGAAAAAAAATCACTTAAAGATAAACAACTAGTGTACACCAATTCACGTTGTTATCTTTCTTCTCTTTCTATTTTTTCTTTCGATCTATTTTTTCTTTTTTGTTGTTGTTGTTTTTATATTTTTTCTTGTTGTTATCCAACCACGTTTTTTGTTGCTCTTTGCTTTTCGCGAACGACCTTTGCTTAAAAAAATTCTAACGCGCTCAGCACGAAAGACTGTGACATGTGACATAACATTACCTTCTGCTCTTGTTCTCTGTCGTTCGTTTGCTGCTGATGGAACGTTAAAATGGTCAAAAGATGATTGCGATACGCAATACATTTAAGCGATTTTCCAATGAAATTATTGTTAAAAAACAATCATCCGTGCGGGTTAGTTGGGTTGGTTGGACCTTTTGCCTTTTGAAGCGGCGGCAAGGGTTCAATCTCCACTATTGGTTGTACAATGTGGACATAAGGTCAGTTTAAAACCATGATATTCGTATTGAAATCAGTTCTCTCTTGTGTTGCCTTCGAGGAGTCTACCCCCTTGCTTTTGAAATCTTGCTTTTGGACCTTGGATTGTTGGACCTTCGAGGAGTCTAACCCCTTGGTTAGTTGGACCTCTTGCTTTTGCAGTGATGTGAGAGTGTGGGTCTAAAGTTAGTGTAAAACTATGATATTCGTGTTGAGATTAGTTCTCTTTTGTGTTACCAGCAAGTAGTCTAATCCCTTCTTTGTGGGATACCGGGGTCTCGTGGGTACTGTGTGTGTTCACTTGTACAGTTACAATTTCAAAATTGAAGTCCGAAGGAGTAAGCTTTGGCTGAACCTCCATTTAAAAAAAATAATCCGCCTAGAGAGAGAGACGTTGTGCAAGGTAATTAAAGTAACGTGAAGTTTAAGTTGTTGGAGAAGCGTGAGCTTAATGTGGAAAGGTCTTTTGACCATCACCACGGATCCCCTTATCTCATCCTCTGGACATCACCGACTACGATGGGAAAATCCTTACTCTTACCTTCTCGTCCTTCTTTTTTGCATGGCAAGTAAGTAGAAGTTAGTGTGTGCAAGTGAATAGAAGTTATTGATATATTTCCGTAGTGAATGTCTGTGAGCACATCACTACGAATGTGTGAAACACCTATTTTTTTTTCCTTGTTAGGAAGTTTTTCTCTTGACGTGTGTATACATGTATAACCCTAATGGGTCATTTAACTTTGTAGATTTACTTCGTAATATAGTTAGTCTTATGCTGTTGGCCAAGCTTCTTTTTCTTCCTTGTGTTGTTTGTGGGTTTTTGTAGATGTTGAGCTCCAACAATTGGTATCAGAGCTTCTCCTCCCTTCATCTAATGTCCACCACTCACCCATGGAAACATCAAAAACCATCAGAATTTCAAGCAGATAGAAGAGTTTTCCATCGAGGAGTTCAAGATATCCTTGAGTGAGAAGATATTGCAGAGCTTTACCATATATCACCTTGTAATCTATTTTCGAGCTATTTATTCTAGATTTGAAAGCAATGAAAAATGTCTATAGACATTGCTAGAAAGTGGTGATAATATTAGGATCATTGTGCACAAAAGAATTCGTGTCATCAAAGAAGAGTATCATGTTCATTGATTTTTCTCGATGAGAAAGCAAAGGAGCATGGATCTATCTAAGATGGTCTTGATGGTCAACCAAGCAACTAAGGCGATCGGTGGAAATAACAAAGAGAAATGGATCCAATGGCAGCCTTGTCCAATAGACCACTTTCTCAGAGATTTGAACATTGATATTAATTCAATATGAAGCATTTCCGATGAGCATTGAGATCAACCTTATGAATTTAGAGCCATGATCAAGATCTTTAAATGATGGGAGAATGAAGTCTAGCACGAGGTGATCATAAGTTGCCCAAAATCAATCTTTATGAAGAGGACATTTTGAGAAGATTCCTTAGCAAAGTCAAGGCCTTCCCACACATAAGTAATGGCCTCAAGGATGGATCTATACTTTATGAACCCTTTTTGAATATTCTCCTTGATCCGTGAGAAAAGATGGAAAACAATAAAATTAGGAAGAACCTTCATGAAGATGTTGTAGCTAATTTTGAGCATAGTGATAGGCAACAAATTTTCCATTTTGTTTTTCGTGTCCATCTTCATTGAGATAGTCAAGAAATATACCAAAGTGGAGGGCTTCCTTCCAGATTAGGCATAATGGATTCATCAAAAAAGTTTTGAACGTGTTAAAGAATTCTTGGTGAGACCTTCCATACCCAAGCTTTTACCATTGGGAAGAGATTCTATGACGATGATGGGGGCATCAAGAACATGCACAAGTATTTGTGGAATTCTTTGTGGAATTCTTTTGGTTCTAGTTCTAGAGATGGTGGCCATGTAATCACACCTTTGAGAAGTCAAGAGAGTGGATACCCCTAGGATTTGAGTGAAGTGGTAAACAATTAGTTCTTTATTCTCTTCGTCAATAGTGCATTCCACTCCTTGGCTATCAATTATGTACATGATCTCTTCCTTGTGCTGCTTCTTCTTCAAGAGTTTACACATTCATGAGAAGTTTTATCTACTTTCCCTTCTCACCAATCTTTATAATAAATATGCAGATTCTTTCTATATATTTATGCTTCCTATCTAATCTTGGTTCTAATTTTTTGGAGCCATTTTGGAGGTGGGATTTTCTTATATTGAATT
Organism: Ceratopteris richardii; assembly: GCA_020310875.1. Classification (NCBI taxonomy): domain Eukaryota; kingdom Viridiplantae; phylum Streptophyta; class Polypodiopsida; order Polypodiales; family Pteridaceae; genus Ceratopteris; species Ceratopteris richardii. The sequence goes on along the minus strand of CM035440.1, from coordinate 116,554,169 downwards.
CACAGTAGGTATAGAGGATCTTACGATATAAATTTCCCCTTTTGGCGTGTTAAGTGCTTTGAATATCCTTATGAACCTTGTTAAGGAAATATTGAATTTGTTTGACAACCAACTTTCAACACTTTGCTAGAGGGACATGTGTGCTAAAGGCCTCAATCTAGGTTGAGGAGATCATCTTTTGAACTGAAGGAAGGGATAAGGTTGAAGGATGAGCATGAAACTAGGGAGATTTCGTATTTCAAAATTATGTCCTAAAGATAAGAACCATTGGATAATAACCTAAGAAAACTACATCCACACATTCAGCGAAGGAGGAGACATCCAACTTATGAATGATATTCTATGTAATATAGCTTCTCTTAAGTATAGCTTTTGCAAATCAACGCCCCATTGCAGGTTCAACCAAGAGAAACCATGCTCCTCTTTGGCTTCCACTAGATCATGGTCGAGATTAAATTGGTCCCATACATTTTTCCCAAGACCATCAATAATTCACCCATTTTGGTTCCATCTATCAAACAAAACTTTCGTAGACTTAAAGTCCATGCATAGGATGACCTCCAAGGGTAAGTCAAAATAATGCCATGTAGGCAGTCTTTCTGTGTCTAAATTTGGTGCGTACACTAATGCAATGGTGAAATGGAGAGGGCGCTTAGAGAAAGTATCAACCCAACGATGGCTCTAGTCTACCAAAGTCTCCACCAAGAGCGCATGTGAGAATGACCTAAAGCCTATATCTGAGCTAGTACTCCCTTGTAGGTGTCGTGTGGTAAACTACAAATCATACACCAAAATACTTTTATCTTATGAGGTTCAATATCATCCATTTTGATCTGTTCAAGACAAATGAACTCTACGTTGATAGTTTTCTCTCAAAGCCATCGACAAATCATGGCTACTCTTGAGGCATGTGATAGCCCTATGACATTGACCAAAATAACAATCATGGATTAAGGCAGAGATCTTTTTTGGACAAGGACTTCTCCTCTTTTTCTTGTACTTCTCTTCCTCTTTTCTTCTTGAAGTTGAGGGTTCTTGGCATAGGGCTTGTCGTTTGAGGGGGCTCTGCCAATTGAACCATGTGGAGTGTTCCTCTATGTGAAAGAACCATTGCAAATGATTCCAAAAGGATATGAAGAATAGTAGATCCAATGATTGAAGTCTTAGGATTATCTTCTTTGGTGGTGCTCAATCCATCATCTTTGCTAGTGTTGTGCCCTTCTTGGTTTCCTTGTTTGCTTGTGGAAAGTTACTCTAGGGTTTCCTTTTCAACCAGGTATTGATTCATTTCAGCCCCATCATCTAAAAGATTGATCTCCTTTTCCTGAGTATGGAAGATTTTTTTTTTGTGATTGAGCCAAAGGGACTCATCCCTTAACCACCTTTTGGACTTCACTTCTATGAATTCCTTATAGTTATGCCCCTCGAGTTTTGTTTCTTTAACTTTCTTCAATACCAAGGAATGTTCTTCAAAGGCACGTGCACAACCCTTTGGGTCATACTGACTTTGCTAACTACAACATGCATATTTTTCTTATCTTGTTTCATCTGGAATGTTTTCTGTCTCAATGGGAATTCTATGATCCTCTAGCCTTTTGCCCCACAGTGAAAGCATGCATTATGCAAAATTTTGTATACTATTTTGTGTTCAGGAGACCTTTATTCACTGATGTCTATGTTGATTTTAGACGATAGATCAAAGTTAAGATCCGCTTCAATGCACATTTGTGCATGCCACCCTACGTTGAATGAGTATCTTGCACCATCATAGATGAAACTATTGAGATCTTCCCTAGAGGCCAATGGATGGCCAATGGGCATAATGATCTCCTAATAGATCCATGAACGAAGTATGGAAGGTTATGGAGCTCCATCCTAAGTGACAAATCAAGGTAGTTTTGAATTATTTGGGATGAAATCTAGGAACCACTTGAAGAGGCATAAAGTTGTGCGCTACACACGCTTAGCTTGCAAGGCTTGGAAGGCCATTTCCTTATTTTCAAAAATTACAAGCACACGATTTTCTGACATAAGCTGACATTTTCTAACAAGCAAGCCACACGGAAACCACTCCTTATGGAACCATTCTCGAAGGAATTGGAGATGCACCTTAGGATGTTACACCTGCAAAAATTTGAAATAGTGTTCTCTTTGCCCAAACTTTAGGAAATCGGAAAACATGTTTATGAAGGCTATATTTTGGGCAAAATGCAGAATTCCTCCTTTCCAAAAGATGGTTCAGCTCGGGCTACTCAAAAATTGTAGCTTGTACATAGTGATGTCTATCGTCCTATGGAGACACCTTCTTTTGGAAACTATCTTTATTTTGTGACTTTCATTGATGATTTTTCTAGGCATCCATGGGTATATCCACTCAAAGAAAAGTTGGAAGTGTTTATATGCTTCAAGCAGTTTTTGGTTTAGGCTAAAAAATTTTCAGCATGTAAACTGGGCACCCTCTATTCTCATCGAGGAAGGGAACAAATTTCTTGTGACTTTAATGCATTTCTCATTGAACGTGGGATAAAACATAAATGTACAGTGTCGTATACACGTACACCAAATGGATTTTTTGTATGAAAGAATAGATCATGCATAGAGATGGTGAGGTGTATGGTCAAGAGCCCGGCCTTACCACATAGTTTTTGGTTTAAGGCTGTTATGTGTATAGCATATGTATTAAAGAGGTGTCCCACTAAAGTGCTATAGTATATCACTTCATATAAGGCTTGGCATGATCGCAAGCCATCTGTTGCTCATCTGCATGTTTTTAGTTGTCTGGCATATGCATTAGTGCCTGAACAACATCGCAAGAAATTGGATGATAAAGTAGTAATATGTATTTTTGTTGGGTACAGTTCTCAAAGCAAGGCTATCGTCTGTATCATCTACATACTAAATACATTTTAGTTAGATGTAATGTTGTTTTTGTGGAAGATGCAATTCAACCCTTACTTTCATGTACAAAGGAGACATCATTTAGCTCCAATGACATGTATGATACTTTGCTACATCTTTTTACAGGTGGAGATTCTAGTGCTAGTGCTAATGAGGTGACTTCTCAGCCTTAACAAGTTTCATGTGATGATGCAGACCACTCCATTTTTTATGTTGATTTACATGATGCACTTATTGATGAGAGAGGGAATATTGAGGAGGCAAAAACTATGCCAAAATGGCTAGTGCAGACTTTGTATGACAGCAAATTAGATGCACCTCTATCATACCATACTCGTTCAAGCTCTCATAGTGCCTCTTTTGCATCAGATTGCTATGGTATGGTTGCATCTAGTCTTTATGATGAGACTGAGCTTGTTTATTTGATGAAGCACAAAATTCTAAACATTGGATGACTGCAATGCAATTTGAATATGATGCTATTATGAAGAGTTGTACCTGGTCTTTATGTGACTTGCCTCCTTTCAAGAAGGCCATTGGCACTAGGTGGGTACACAAGCTAAAGTGTAAACCTGATCGAACTGTAGAAAAGTATAAGGCCAGGCTTGTTGCAAAGATTTATGCACAAGAAAGAGGCATTAATTTTGATGACACCTTTGCACATATCTGCCAAATGCTTACTGTTCGAAGCATCTGTGCACTTGCAGGTCATCGTGGTTGGAATGTTCATCAATTAGACATTAAAACTGCATTTCTGAAAGGTGACTTGCATGAAGAAGTATATGTTTTTGAGCCTCGTGGCTTGATGTAGAAAGGGCATGAAAACCAGGTGTGCTAGTTAAGAAAGGCTTTATATGGTTTGAGACAAGCACCACATGCTTGGTATTAAAAGATACTTGCCTATCTAATTGCACATGGTTTTGAGAACAGTCCAACTGAAAGCACCTTATATGTCAAGCATGATAATGATGTGCTTCTGATCATTGTGGTGTTTGTTGATGACATGTTGCTCACTAGTCCTCATGAGAAGCATATTGCTGATTTCAAGGCTGATTTACATGCCTCATTTGAGATGTCTAATTTGGGGCTTTTGCATCATTATCTGGGCATTCAATTTATGCATGTTGATGGTGGTATGGCTTTGTGTCAAACGAAATATATTGACACATTATTGCAGCATTTTGTCCTTGAAAACTGTTAACCTATTGCTAGTCCTATGGAGATGGGTTTACGATTGAGTCTTCATCATGTTGGAGATGCATTTGATGTTGTTCTCTATCAGCAAGATGTTGGACGCTTGATTTACATATGCATTACTCGGCTAGATATTCAGTTTGTTATCTCATAGATGAGTAGGTTTATGCATTGTCAAGGTGTCAAGCATTGGCATGCGGTTAAGTGCATCTTTTGCTACTTGAGTGGTACCCAGCTACTTGGATTGTTTTATCGAAAAGGGGGATCATTAGCACCAGATTTGCATGGTTTTTCTTACACTGATTGGGCTGGTTGCTATGACACTCGTGTGTCCACTAGTGGCTTTTGCTTCACGCTTGGTAGCTTATGTATATCTTGGTTGCGAAAGAAGCAGCCTACTATGGCCACTTCGAGTTGTGAGGCTAAGTATAGGGCAACTTTCAGAGTGACTGTTGAGTGTGTCTAGCTCAGAGGCCTTATGGCTGATTTCGGTGTTGGTCACTCTTCTGCCACCACCATCTTCACTGACAGTTGGAGCGCATCGGCAGTTGAGAGGAACCCTGTGTTCCATGCTCGCACTAAGCACATTGAGGTGCATTATCATTATGTCAGAGAGAGGTTCTCTACTGGGGAGATTAGCATGTGGCCACACAGGAGAACACTCTAGACCTTTTCACGAAGGCTTTACCTATGGAGAAGTTTGAACCTTTCCATAAAGCTTTGGGCTTACTTCCTTTTGTGGATTGATTCCACATAGCTTGGCACTTCTTTATACAGTAGTGCCAACTCCTTGTTCACCACATCACTTCCAGGGGGGATTTGATGATATATTTAGGTAGTGATGTGTATGATCACACTAGGACTACCGGGGCTCTTTTTTCCCTCTTATGGAGGTCTTTTCCCTCGGCTTGTATATATGCCTATTGCCCTAATGGGCTACTTACCTTTGTAAATTCTAGTGGTAATACATTCAATACTATGTGTTGTGCTCGAACCTTCTTCTTCCTTGTGTTGTTGGTGTGCTTCTGCAGATGTCTAACTCCAACATTTCTTGTACTAAGAATAGAAATAAAAGAAGATAAAATGGCATTGCTATATTAAGTGCGCATCCATTCTCAAAATGGATGACTTTAACAGAAATCTTGCCATGTTTGGTTGAAGCCTCAAAAAGAAAGAAAGAAGAAAACAAAGAAAGGAAAAAAAGAGAAAGAAAGGAAAGAAAAATCAAATAAAAATCATTCACTCTTAAAAAAATAAAAAAGAAAAAAAAACCACAAAGTAGAAGAGGTAATTGCTCTGGGATATGGCACGGGTTGGCCCCTATTTTGTGGTTAGTAACTTGGGCTTGACATCAAAGGACAAGGCCTCAAGTGCTTCCCTATAACGCTTTAGGATTTAACCTTTGATTTTCACCCTTCCTATGGAGAACATTTGGCTAAGCAAGAAGAGTTGAAGGTAATTTGCCTCCATGGATGTTTCATACTAACGTGCATCTCAAATCCCTTCGAGAATGGTTCCATAATGAGTGGTTTCTATGTGACTTCCTTGTTAAAAAATGTGAGCTCATGTCATAACATCGCATGCTTATAATTTTTGAAAATAAGGAATTAATGGCCTTCCAAGCCTTGCAAGCTAAGTGTGTGTAGCACAAAACTTTATGTCTCTTCAAGGCATTCGTAGATTTCATCCCAAATAATTCAAAACTACCTTGATTTTTTTCTTAGGGTGGAACTCCATAACTTTCCATACTTTCTTCATGGATCTATTCTGAGATCAGTATGCTCACTGGCCATCCATTGGCCTCTAGGGAAGATCTCAATAGTTTCATCTATGAAGGTGCAAGATACTCATTCAACGTAGGGTGGCATGCACAAATGTGCATTGAAGAGCACTTGGATCTATCATCTAAAATCAACATAGACATCAGTGAAGAAAAGTCTCCTGAACACAAAATAGTATATAGAATTTTGCATAATGCATGCTTTCACTATTGGGCAGAAAGCTAGAGGATCAAAGATTTCCCATTGAGACCAAAAACATTCCAGATGAAACAAAATAATAAAAATATGCATGTTGTAGTTAGCAAAGTCATTATGATCCAAAGGGTTGATGCAGGTGCCTTTCAAGAACACTCCTTGGTATTGAAGAAAGTTAAGAAACAAAACTCGAGGGGCATAACTCTAGGGAGTTCATAGAAGTGAGGACTAGAAGCCCAAAAGGTGGTTTAGGGATGAGCCCCTCTAGCTCAATCACAAAAAAAAAGATCTTCCGTAATCTGGAAAGGGAGATCAATCTTTTACACAATGTGTTGGAAATTTAGTAGGCCCAAATTTAGTAGGCCCATAACTAATACCACAGGTCCAGGATCTACAACATAAATTTCAGCAATCTTCCAATATTGACAAAACATGAACATATCACACTTAATCATACAAATGATGAGACAAAGATAGAGAAAGATTAGAGAACACGTGTAAAGTGTTACATAAGCCTTGCTTACTCACACTATCATATATACAAATGTCAAATTACAATATGGGAGCAAAACTCTCAACCACTCTATATGAACAAAAATAGATGGATGATTTTATGTACAAAATTTACAAGAATATTTAGATGTAGGGACAGAAATCTAAATATGTATGAGATGTATGACCTGATAGGTTGTAGAAGAGTGAATATGAGTGGTAGAAAGAGGAAAGATCAGCTGGAAACTGATATTCAGCAAACCCTAATCTGATTTAAGGCCATGGAAGACCCTAAATTAGATGTGTGTGTGAAAGATCACATACTTACAGAATTAGCATAGAATGCTAACATGTTGCTGCGAGTAATCCTCATACTCATGTGCACACACCTTCTCTAACACCTCATCCGAATGCATGTAGCATGCACGTACTAATTATCCTTTAGATATGCCAAATAGGACTCCTCCTCATATGGATGCCACTACCCCCATAAACTCCTAGTAGTACTTGTGTGTATAAAGAGAATATGTAACTGAATTCTTAACATAAGATGCAAATCTTATGTTAGGCTCCATCAAATGTCTTTGAAGTACATCAAATCTCATGTAGAAGACACTCTTTAAACACATCATGTAGATGGCTGATCCACACCACCAAGCTGCTGATAGACAAGTCCTCTCCATAAGCAAGATTGTGCGCACACTCTTATCCAAGAAGAACTCCATAGCTGCTGCTCAACATGCTCCTAGAGTGCACATGGCTGCCCCATGTGTGCTAGAGCACCACCTCTGATGAGGGGCCAGAAACTAGCATTGCCAATTGGTGTAGGATGACTCGAAGGTGACCCAAGGACTCTCTTTTATAGCCTTCCAAAGCTCTTGTGAAAAACTCACATAATAAAGTTGTTTTTCGTTGCCAAAATTTCGATCACATTTTAGCTTTATTTTAAGTGTGTTTGCTTTATTTTTTAAGTTGCTTTTAGCTAACTTTAAAAATAGGTTCTTTCCCTCCTTTTTCACACTTCTGACTACTTGATGAATGATGTGACAACATTTTTTTGATCCTCATGGCGAGAGCTATCATATGAGGTAAAAACCCTAAATCAGTAGAAAACTAGGGCTAGGGTTTTCTCCCAACTTTGATTTCTGATGATTGAATGTTATATACCATTGGAAAGCTCTTTTTAAGCTCTACAAAATAGACTCATAAAAATACCCATTTTTGTGCGAAAAATGACTAAGTACCAGAATTAGTGTTTTTGCCCTAAATGGATTTTGAACTGATGTGACATTGTTTTCCAACAATCCCCCTACACTGTTATATTGGTACAAACTCAACTAGATATGTAACTTCATTCAACTACAAACTATCAAACTTCTACTCCCGAATTGACCTTCAAACCTTTTCTTGAAAAGTCTTCTTCAAAACTGAATTTGACTTTCTTTATACTTCAAAAAACTGAATTTCCTAAATATGAACCATACTACCTAACAAAATATGAAAAATAGATATCCAATAGTGTATACATCAAGGAATCACTGCTTGTCAACATATGTAGCATGAACTGGCTCTGAATCTGCTATCTCTTGAAATAAGTCTTCTCAAACTTGTAAAAATACACTAGGATCCACATATTTGCATTTATCTTACAAAAGGTTTCTCAACGTATTGCTGCTGTGTCATGCAGATACACTAAAAAAAATTAGGGACTGAATCCTGGGACTTGTGACCAACAACTCACAACTTAATGTATTATGAACACTAGCTGGTTCATCTCTAACTATACTCAACTCATGAGTTTCACCAAAATTTCATATCTATGATGTCATCTTGTCTTCATCATCGTTCTATTTGGAAGTCTTTAATACCTCTTTCATACCTTATAGTTGTGCACCTCTGAAACATACTCTGAAATATCAAATTTCTCTTTAATAGAATTTTGGAACTTTCTCCTGAACAGGAACACTTAAAATGAACTTTCTCCAGACATTCTCCTTCTTCCGTCTTCTTTCAAAGCTGGAATATAAAGAGAAACTGACAAAGGAAATATAGGAATACCTGATATAGCCTATAAGAATACACATGTAGGTATGACTTTGTATTCTTTTACATATGGCTGAATATAAGTCTTCATGTTTCATCACTCCCCTAGATGATTTAACACTAGTATCCAGAGTTGTTCAAACTATATTAGAGTTTATGAAATCTTGAACATCTTCCTTCTTTCAATAAATCTGATTTTCAATGATCAATACTTGTATCTGAAACAAAATTTTAGGATCCATAATCTTCTGCAACATAACAAGTATCTTCTTCTTTTTCTCTACAACACAAATCTGATAGAATCTCAATCTTTGACTTACTTCTTCCAATGCTAAGAACTTTTCAAACAAAGGATAGATAATTGACTCATAAATACTCAAGATCTTCAAGATCTATCTAGATCTTACAAGATCACTCCAATAAAATACCTGTGTAGAATCCGCTCTCATCAAACCTTCATGGCTGAATGTTTGATTTGTTACTTGAATGTCTCTAAGTGTCCATGATTCTCACATAAAATTGTAAAACGTTTCTTTAGCCAAATACTTCCGAAGAATGTGCAACTCCTAGTGGAACATAAGTGGACAAACTCTCACCTTGAGAAAGCAAATTGATACTTCATATCTTCATATTCTACCTGGGTGAAATGTGACAGTATCTCCTTGACTTTCTTTTGGCTAACTCCACTTCTCAATCAAGTGATAGGATCTGATGGAACACCTTTTTGAATACAAGCATGTATCCAAAAGTTAAGAAAATCATAGAAAGTAGATTCTCCATCTGATTGGTACATCAAAAAATCTGAATTTCCCTCAATTTTCTGAATTTTCTCAAAATATTGAGATTTTTGAATTTTTTGAAAATACTGAAATTCTGAAAATACTGATTTTTCTCAATTTTTTTTCTAAAAAACTCTGAATTTTTTGAATATACAAAATATATAGAATATGAGATACCTTTTCCAAACAAAAAACTCACTTCAAGTCTCCAACATCTGCTACAAATACTCTTTTACCTCAAGAGTTAGGTAAAGAAGAGAAATATTTTTTTGCAACTTGTCATATACCAAGTAGCTCTATATTGACACTCCAAGAAAACCCTAACCTGATTTTAGGCTATGGAAGACCCTAGATCAGATGTGTGTGTGAAAGATCACATACTTACAAAATTAGCATAGAATGCTAACATGTTGCTGCCATAAATTCTCATACTCATGTGAGCACACCTTTTCTAACACCTCATCTGAATGCATGTAGCATGCATGTACTAATTCTCCTTTAGATATTTCGAATAGGACGACTCGTGATATGGATGCAACTGCCTCCATAAACTCCAAGTAGTACCTGTGTGCATAAAGAGAATACGTACCTGAATTCGCAACAAAAGATGCAAATCTTATGTTAAGCTCCATCCAATGTCTTTGAAATACACTAAAATTTTCATGTAGAAGACAATCTTCAAATACATCATGTAGATGGCTGATCCACACCACCAAGCTATTGGTAGACAAGTCCTCTCCAGACGCAAGATTGTGAGCACACTCTTCTCCAAGAAGAACTCCATAGCTGCTCCTCAACATGCTCCTAGAGTGCACATGGCTGCCCCATGTGTGCTAGAGCACCACCTCTAAGGAGGGACCAAAAACTGGCATTGCCAATTGGTGTAGGATGACTCAGAAGTGACCCAAGGGCACTCTTTTATAGCCTTCGAGAGCTCTTGTGAAAAACTCACATAGTAAAGGTGTTTTTCGTTGCCAAAGTTGGATCGCATGTTTTTAGCTTTATTTTAAGTGAGTTTGTTTTATTTTTAAAGTTGCTTTTAGATAACTTTAAAAATAGCTTCTTGTCCTGCTTTTTCACACTTCTAACTACTTGATGAATGATCTAACAACATTTTTATGGTCCTCATGCCGAGAGCTATCATATGAGGTCAAAACCCTAAATCACTAGAAAATTAGGGTTAGGGTTTTCTCCCAAATATTATTTTTGATGATTGAATGTTATATACCATTGGAAATCTCTCTTTAAGCTCTACAAGATAGACTCATAAAAAGTTTACCTATTTTTGTGCCAAAATCCACTAAGTACCAAAATTAGGGTTTCTGCCCTAAATGGATTTTTGACTGATGTGACATTGTTTTCCAACACAATGGGGCTGAAATGAATCAATACCTGGTTGATAAGGAAACCGTAGAGTAACTTTTCACAAGCAAACAAGGAAACCAAGAGGAGCACAACACTAGCAAAGATGATGGATTGAGTACCACGAAAAAAGGTAATCTTAACACCAAAACTTCAGTCATTGGATCTACTATTCTTCATCTCCTTTTGGAATCATTTGCAATGGTGCTTTTACATAGAGGAACACTCCACAGGGTTCCCTTGGAAGAGCCCCCTCACAGGACAACCCCTATGCTAAGAACCCTCAACTTCAAGAAGAAAAGAGGAAGAGAAGTACAAGAAAAAGAGGGACAAGTCCTTGTCGAACAAAGATCTCTGCCTTAATCAATGATTGTTATTTTGTTCAATGTCCTAGGGCTATCGCATGCCTTAAAAGCAGCCATGATTTCTCAATGTGTTTGATATAAAACTATCAATGTAGAGTTCATTTGTCTTGAAAAGATCAGAATGGATGATATTTAACCTCATAAGATAAAAGTATTTTGGTGTATGATTTGTGGTTCACACATGACACCTACAAGGGAGTACTAGCTCGGATATAAGTTTAAGGTCATTTTGACATGCGCTCTTGGTGGAGAATTTGGTAGAATAGAACCATCGTTGCGTTGATACTTCCTCTAAGGTCCCTCTCCATTTCACCATTGCATTAGTGTATGCACCAAATTTAGACACAAAAAGATTGCCTACATGGCATTATTTTGACTTCCTACCCTTGGGCGTCATCCTATGCATGGACTTTAAGTCTATTAAAGTTTTGTTTGATAGATGGGACCAAAAGGGGTGAATTATTGATGGTCTTGGGAAAATGTATGGGACCAATTTAATCTCGACCATGATTTAGTGGAAACCAAAGAGGAGCATGGTTTCTCTTGGTTGAATCTGCACTCGGATGCTGATTTGCAAAAAGCTATACTTGAGAGAAGCTATATTACATAGAATATCATTCATAAGTTGGATATCACCTCCTTCTCTCAATGTCTGGATGTAGTTTTCTCAAGTAACTATCCAACGGTTCTTATCTTTAGGACATAATTTAGAAATAGGAAATCTCCCTAGTTTCATGCTCATTCTTCAACCTTCTCCTTTCCTTTGGCTCAAAAGATGATCTCCTCAACCTAGATTGAGGCCTTTAGCACACATGTCCCTCTAGCAAAGTGTTGAAAGTTGGTTGTCAAAGAAATTCAATATCTCGTTAACAAGGTTCACAAGGATATTCAAAGCATTTAACATGCCAAAAGGGGAAATCTATATTGTAGGATCCTCTATACCTACTCTGAAGTGAGTACAAGAAAATCCCACCTCCAAAATGGCTGCTCCAAAAAAATTAGAACGAAGATTAGTCCATCTTTATTATCTTATTGATTCTTCGTTACAATTCTTCGTTACAAAGCTTCTATTGTGCTCTAGTCTGACATGTGGTTATCATGCACACTCACCCTAGTTGACAAGATGAAACCTTACGACAACCACCGAGCTAAGAACCTTGGAAAATATGTACTCTTGTTCAACCACACACTGTGCTCTTGTTCCAACACACGCTAATGGTTGATCCTACTTGGATCTAAGTCTAACACTCTAACTCAATTCACTTCAAGTCAATTCTAAGACTCTTGTGGTAGTATTAAATCCTTTTAATATACATTACGACTATGAAAGATTGAATAAATTTTCAAATTATCTTTTCGAAAGAAGATTAACTCCAGGAAAATTTACATAAAAACAATATGTAAAGTATCATGAGTTCTCTATGAGTGTTTTTCGGCTCCACTTGAGAGCAATTCATTTTAAGAAAAGTGTTTTCGGGTTCAGTATTGAAGTAATAGAACTCGTGAAGAGAAATGCAATTCACACAGTGTATTAGAACCATTAGTTAATAAGCCTCTAGATATGGTGTATGGTTGATGTGTGTAGTGTTTTTAAATAATCAGCATATGTTATTATGAAATATATCAACATAAAGGTTTTTAAGGTGCTTATCATACCCAAGGATTGTCATGGTATAGAAACTTGTGCTCTAAATACAGTCATACCACTTTGTAGTATACATTGAGATGAAAAATATCAAAGGGTCTAAATCTTCTTTGAGTAATACGTGCGCAGTTATGGACAACGAAAGTTTCTAAAGCTCGTTGGGAGGATAAATATGTATGTATTATAGGCACTGGATCTGTAATCTGGATAGGAAAGGTAGAGTATATCCTAATATCCAAGAACATTGTCATTACAATGTATCAAACTAATGACGATTGTTCACCAATTTTCGTGTGATTCCGAGGCTCTAATGGTAATGGTGTCAACTACATGCTCGATGAAGGGAGGATGTGCTCTCATACCAATTGTTGGAGTTCGACATCTTTGGAAACCCACAAACAACAAAAGGAAGAAAAAGAAGCTTGGCCAACAACATAACACTAAATGTATTACTAAGTAAATGTACAAAGATAAATGAACCAGTAAAGTTATGCATGTATACGCACGTCAAGAGAAAAACCTCCTAACAAGGGGAAAAAAAATACCCGGGCGGTTCACAGATCCGTAGTGATGTGTTCACACACATCCACTACGGAAATATATCAATAACTTGTACTCACTTGCACACACTATTTTTCCTCTTCATTTAATATCACCTGGGTAGATCGCCATGCAAAAAAGAAGGACGAGAAGGGAAGAGTAAGCATGTAGAATGGATAATTTGCCCACTACAAACACAAAAGGTTGATGTTCCCATCCTAGTCGGTGACAGTGAGCGCATCAGCGCGCACACTCGTATATCTCAGAGGATGATGGTCAAAAGACCTTTCCACAGTAAGCTCACGCTTTTCCAACAACTTCAACTTCATGTTACGTGGCTCATTGTCTCTTCCTCACGTTACGTGACATGGCTTCCGTGGCCCCCTCCCTTGTGATTTACAACCTCGCACCGACCTAGGGAGTGATAGGTAACCTCGTCCCTATTATGGAGGTGGGATTTTGTGGTGCTCATGGGGCATCTGAGGGCGTTGAGCCTCCTTTGGTCTCTCTTAGCAGAGCTGCAGTTCTGTCAAAGCAAGAGGAGCTCAAAAAAGTTAGCCTCATTGGACAAGTTTTTGGCCCTAGACCCCTGCTTGAATCCTTATGCTAGTGGCTTCGTAAAGAGTGCTTCCACCATGGATTTATTATCAGAAAGTGTTAGTTCTTACCGGCTAGTCATATGTTGTTAGTTTTTGAGAATGAAGAGATGGATCTCTAAGCCCTTAATATCGGAACCTCGCAACTTGGGTGGGCGACCCTATGCTTGTTTAGATGGTCTGCCGGTTTTACTCCGGACCAATCCAAATCTCTACACTACCCCCTCTGGGTAGAGCTCACTAACCGGCCGTATTTCTTGTACAACTTCATGTGGGACATTCTATCTCCAATCAGCAAGGCATTGGCTATGTGAGAAGATGTTGGCGGTCTCATCTATGAAGGTGCGAGACACTATTTCAATGCTCGGTGGCACCCTCAAATCTTTGTCGAGGCTGACCTCAGCATGCAGCTCCCAAGAAAGATCAAAGTGGACGTGGGCGAAGGGGACATCTGGGAACAAGAAGTTAACTACAGAAACCTACCTAATGTGTGTTTCCACTGTGACTAGCAAGGCCATAGGATTAAGGACTACCCACTTAGATAGAAAAGCAAACAAAGACAAACAACACCCAGAAGAACTCAAGATAATAATGGGTACTTGAATCGCCCGACATATGAAAAGGAAGTTAAGGCCTCTAGAAATCCAGAAAGCGATTCAGATGGGCTCACGGAAGTTAGAAGAAGAAGGAAAAGAAGTCCTACGGTGACACCTAAGAGGAACAATATTCCAGATACCTTCACAAACAACCTGTATTGCAATCTAGAAAAGGAGATTAATGAGCCTAATTACCAAGGTAGGAACTAGTTTGAGGTGGACACCAGCAACAAAGCCCTAGAGATCCATGACAACAAAGAAATCAATCAGGAGGGCCTCACTCCAAGCAAAGAAGATGGATTTACCGCTAGTAACGAAGACAATATGGATAGTGAAAGCTCTATCATTGGGTTGACCATTCCGAAAATGGTTTCCTACCCATTACATCAAGAGGCCTCCCACAAGGGTAAACAACCTATTGAGATACCCTAGAAAAGCCCCCTTAAGAACAAATTGCTAAGTCGCGACCCCCTCCCAACAAAAAAGAAAGATGAATCCAAGAGGAAAAAGGATAAGCCCCCCCTCCCGCAAAAGAGGGTAACAACGGCAATGATCATCATCTCATTAAATGCTACACGGCTAATTGACCCCTCAAGAGGGACCATCATTGGCCAATGGCTTCGGAACATTAGCCTAAACCGAGACTTTATCTGTATCCAAGTGGTTAAAATTGACGGAGCAGAACTGCAGAAATGTCTTAGACATGTCTCCTCGTCTCACATTTGGATAGTGACATCGCACCCCCGTGCATCTGATGGGACAATACTTGTTAAAAGTCAACACTAATTTGAAAAGCTTGAGATTTCCATCGAAGATCAGAAGCACCGGTGGATTGCCGTCTCCTTTGAAGCCCCCCTTTGATTCACATTGGTTTCTTTATATGCCCCAAACGGGGTGCTTGAGAGGTGGGACACCTAGGCCTCCTTGGTTTCGCTCCCCCACAACGTTCTCATTTGCGGAGACTTCAACATGGTGGAGGACCCTATAGATAGATGGAGCAAAAAGGGTCTGATCATCGACAATTGTGAGAAAGAAACTTGGGACAAAATCAAGATGCACTTGGATCTAGTGGAATTCAAAGATGCCAGTGCCTTCTCTTGGTCAAATCTCCAAGCGAGTGTGGACTTGAGGAAAGCTAGACTTGATGGAAGCTACATTGCTCAGAGTATTATTCATCAGTGGGGTCATCCATCCCTCTTGCAACACACCAACCTTGCCATCTCTGATCACTACCTGATCATTATCACATTTCAACCTCCCACTAAAACTCGCAAGGCTCCTTGGTTTCATGCATGCTCAACCTCTTTCTCTCTCCTCTCTATCCATCAAAAAATTGCTAAAATGTGGAAGGAGGCCTTTGCCAATTGCTCATCCCCCACCAAAAGTTTGACAAGTGGGGTCGCAATGACATAGCATATATTGATTAGAACTAGGAAGATGCTCTAGACTGTTTGGCATGCTTGCCGAGAAGCTCTATATCATAGGCTCTGGAGACTTGAGGAGGAGGTGAACAAAGGAAAAGCTCAATCCCAGAAGGTTCTATGCAGAATCAGAGCGATGCTTAGATACGAAGAAGAAAATCAAAGGAAAAATCTGCAAATTTTCTTTAAGGAGTAATGAGCAGGCAAAGCTCACAAGCCCACCAAAGAGTGTGCAATATTCTTAAAAGAAAACAAAACAGAGAAGCCATCCCCCTATTGCTAGACTCAAATGGTGATGTATGCAATATGAAAGAAGAAAAATTCGAAATCATTGAAGAACATTTACAAGACTTCTGGCAACCTCAACACCCCTCTCCTGTCATAGACGAGACTGCATGGCGGCGACCTCCAGGGTATCCTCTCATAGGATCCCACACAACCTTCGATCCTTGCTTGGTGCCGCTCTCTCGGAAGGAGAGATCCTTGAAGTTATTGATGCCCTTCCAAGAGGGAAAAGCCCGGGGCCAGACGGGCTCACTGATGAGTTCTTTAAGGCTTTCAAGTTGGTGATCACCACTCCCCTGTGTTTGGTCTGGCAGGAGGCGCTCGAGTTTGGCACTCTCTCATCCTATCTCCATAATGGCATCATCAGGTTAATCCACAAAAAGGGGGAAAATAACAGAATTGAGAACTAGCGTTTGATTACGATGCTTCAAACGGGATATAAGGCCATTGCCAAAGTCATAGCCAACAAAATTTCTTGCCTAGGTTGCATTATTCGTTATTCGACAATTCGTTTATTCGTGAATAATTACGCAATTTTATGGCAACCCTCCATTATTTGACAGAACTATTCGGTGCCACATCAACTTATTCGGAGATGAGCAAATAATTTTTCCATGGTAATTCAACTATTTTTGATCGAACATGCTTTCGATCAAAAAAGTTTTCGATCAAAAATTTTATTGGTCGAAAAGTCTCCGATTGAATTAGATTTCGATCCAAACAGATTCGGTCAAATAACGTTTTATAAAAGAACACAAGTAGACTCATTTTTGTAAGAGTTTCTTTGTTTTTTATGAACTCACAGTGTCGTAGATAGAACAAAGTAGAAACTCTTGCTATAAATATTTACTTTCGTACTTACATCATAACAACAAATATATTTGTTTGCGAATTAAAAACTATTGTGATTGTTTGACTTAACATTGACTCTTACTTCACAATAGTATATGTATGTGTGTGTATGATTGTGAGTAAACATGTATTGTGATTGTTTGAATCAATATTGATTCTTACTTCACAATATTATATGTATGTGTATTTGAGTGTATAATTGTGAATGAAATCTATTGTGATTGTTTGATTCAACATTGATTCTTACTTCACAATAGTATATGTATGTGTGTGTATGATTGTGAATAAAAATGTATTGTGATTGTTTGAATTAATAGTGATTGTTACTTCACAATACTATGTGTATGTGCATGTATGTTATATGATTGTGAGTGAAAATATAATATGATTGTGTATGTGCATGTATATCTGTGTGTACGATTGTGAATTAAAAACTATTGCAATTGTTAGAAAATATTTTATGTTTTTTTAATAATTCAAGGGTTCAAAAGTTTTTAGTAAGTGAAGATCAAAGGCATCCAGGGTTGCATATCAGCAAAGAGAAGGTTCTTGTTGTATCGACTCAATATAACTTTAGAGATCTATAGATCTTCTTTAGAAAGTTGTATTGTATTGATACAACAAGAGCCTTCTCTTTGCTGAAATGTTGGGCCTTGGCATCAAGACAATGTCATCAAGAGGGACTTGTCGGGAGGAAAGAAATTGACTTGTTGAAACAATAGCATCGAGAGGGATGATGAAGTTTTGATAGAAGTACACTTATGCACTGAATCCTTAGATACGATAAACAAGATGCAGACAGGTAAGATTTTACTTTTCATGATATAGTTTAGTATTTTTTCAAGCATATAATAATGAATGTGCATATGCATGTGTGTATGTATGCATGTGAGTATGTATGCATATGTGTGTGTATGTGCATGTGTGTGTATGATTGTGAATTAAAAACTATAGTAATTGTTGAAAAACATTTTATGTCCTTTTTGATAATTCAAGGGTTGCAAAGGTATCAATAAGTGAAGATCAATGGCATCTTGGAAAATGTATATCAGCTAACAAAAGGTTCGTGTTGTATTAATAAAATACAACTTCACATATCCATAGATCTTCTTTAGCAAGTTGTATTGTATTGATACAACATGAACCTTCTATTAGCTGAGATATTGGCATCAAGACAATCACATCAAGAGGGACTTGTTGGGAGGAAAGAAATAGGCTTATTGAGATAATAGCATCAGGAGGGACTTGTTATGGCCAAGTTTTGATAGAAATCCAGTTATGCACTTGAACGTCTGATACTTATGACAAAAGAGATGCAAACAGGTAATAACAGACTTGTTATGGCCAAGTTTTGATAGAAATCCAGTTATGCACTTGAACTTCTGATACTTATGACAAAAGAGATGCAAACAGGTAATAAAAGATTTTACTTTTTATGATATAGTTTAATATTTTTTCAAGCACATAATAACAATTTTTTTTTTGTTTATATTTTTTATAGGTTATTTTGAAGGTTGATTGATTTTGAGCTGAGTATGAAGCTAGAAATTTCCCATTAAAAAGGGATCGTTATCAATTGTTAACTTGAATCATTTGAATCATTAACTTTTCTTTTTTTAAGGCTCAAGTCGATTTATTGTGTCTATGTGCTTGTATTTATATATATATACATATGCATGTGAGTATGTATGTATACATATGCATGTGTGTGTATGAATGCATGTAAGTATGTATGCACATATGTGTGTTTGCATATGTGCATGTGTGTATATGAATATGTAGGTATGTGCATGTGTGTATATGCATATGTATGTATGTATGTATGTATGTATGTGCATGTGTGTGTATACATGTGTCTATGTATGTATGCATGTGAGTGTACGTGTGTGTGTCTATATGTGTGTGTTTGTGTATGTGCAAGTATCTATATGTGTGTGTGTATGATTTTGTGTACATGTGTACATGTTTGTGTGTGTATATATGTGTATATGTGTGCATGTTTGTGTGTGTATGCATATGTGTGTATGACATGCACATACATACACACATATGCATACACGTACTTTCAAATCTACAAAAAAAAAACACTAATTTTACCTCTAAAGAAAAATCTCTATGGTTGGATTAGAGCTCTCTAGACTCTCAAATATATGCGAAATGACTTTTTGATCATAAAGCTTTGACCAAAAGAACTTTCTATCAAAAAATTTTTGATCGAAATCTTTTTCTTTGAAAGAATTTTTGATCTAAAGCGTTTTGATCGAAAGTGTATCCCTGTCCGTTTTGTTTTGGTTTTTATTTGGACAACCCCGAATAAAACGAGCATATTTGGTATTTTTAAATTATTCGATTGAATAAATGCAACCTAGTTTCCTGCCATCCAGGAGCATGATTAAGGGAGGACCAAAAAGGTTTTGTCAAAGGCAGGTCAATATTGGAAGCCATTATAGATATTTGGGAAGGCCTCGACTTCGCAGATGAATCAAGACAAGATGTGGTCTTCCTCAAGGTTGACTTTGACAAAGCTTATGATAGGCTGGAATGAGACTATATTTTGGACTCCCTTGAAGACCTCGGATGGAGTAAAAAATTCACCAAGATGATCTCGACCCTTATGGGAAACACGTCTACTCAAATTAATCTTAACAACCAACTTTTGAAGGTGATCAAGCTAAAAAGATCGATTAGACAAGGCTGCCTGTTGGCTTCCCTTCTCTTTGCCATTACCACAGATGGGCCTTAGCCGGCTTGTGGAATGACACGTGGAAGCTGGTATTACCAAAATCAAAGGCCTCGAATTGCCCTGTGACCATGGCCAGGTCACCATGAGACTTTTTGCCGATGATATGAACACATGTATCCACAATGACAATACCAGCCTGGAGACATTTTGGAGATTCCTTGATACTTTCTACAAAGCTCTTGTTCCAAAATCAACCACTCAAAGACCACTTTCAAAGCTATTGTGAGGAAGCAACCCGAATTTCTCTTTGATCATGGCTGTCAAAATATTCCTCTCGGCCAAATTTTTTGGCTTATTGGGATTCTCTTCCGCTTTGGTATCTCGTTGGAGCAGCAGTGGAATTGGGTCATGGCCAAACTCAAAAGAAAGTTAAACTTTTGGAAAGGTATTCAAATCAATCTCACTCATCGCGCAATGGTTATCAATACATTCCTCATTTCATCTACCATTTACTTCCTCTCTGGTTGGAGACCAAAAGAGCAAGAGCTTTCCAAACTGGAGAGTATTTGTAGAAACTTCCTTTAGACGGGTGAGGACAATAGGAGGGGAGTGCCCAAAATCAAGTGGTCCATCTCCTCCAGCCAAAGCAATAATGGGGGCCTTGGCCTTCTGGACATTGGGTGCATGGCTAACCAACTTGCAACAAAATGGATGATTAATGCGTGGTGCAACAAGGAGGCTTCATGGGCTAAGTTGATCTTCCGAAACAAGAACGCATTGACTTTCGTGGGATTCCCAAATTGAAAGAATCTTGACATTCAAACCCTCTTATTTTCCCTGATCTCGATCTTCCTGAAAGGCTTGGAGCTTGTGTGCTCCCTATGGAAGAGTTGGAATAAAGTCAAAAGCTTCACGAGAATCAGTAAAGATTGGAAGTGGGCGACGGGTATTAGACAGAAGGACTCCATTTGGTTTTCGATTCATGGCATTTGGATCGTGGATTCTTGGAACATTCGAAACGCCAATAGGCTATGGAACAAAGGCTTCAAAAAATGGAAACATCTCTCGACACAAGACATGAACCAGTGGATTAACTTCGAGGATATTGACCCTAGTGTCAACATTACCTATAAGGAATGGAATACTTTGCAAAGCAGATGTCTTGCCTCAAACCGCTCTAAAATTTTCCTTCTCATGGGGCACGACTCGTCGAGCCTGCTTGGTTTCAGATGGGACAATGGTAATTGCCTAACAAAAATCCCGAACGTCAAAGAAACCATTGACTATCAGGTTGACCTCAACAAGAAGTGGTGCCTGTCATGGACGCGGCTTTGGTCGGACATGAATTCATGGCTATCTGACACCCTCTCATAGAAGTCAAAAAGTCTCAACTCTTATGGATAATTCTTCATCGTGGTATCTGGAACAACCTTAAGGCTAGCAAAATATGTGGGGTGCCACCCTGGTGCAAGCGCTGCTACTAGTCCATCGAAGATGTTTTTCATATGTTTGTTAATCGTCCAAATCCAATAGCCATCAGAGCGGAGGTCCTATGGAAGATCTGGCAAGAAAGATGTGTGTATAACTTGGCGAATCCCCCAAAGAGTGGTCGATTGAGAAATAGCTATTCCCCCTCCATAAAAGAATCGCTAAGTGCAAGAAACCCCCCCCCCTTCAGGCATCATCAAGTGCTTCTTTTGATCAACAACAAACTTAAAGCCAAATGGGCCCCACATGAGGGTGACAAGAGGGTGATGAACCCGTGGGCACTAGTCCCCTTCACTTGTACTCTTCGTTTTTTTTTAATTTAATACAAGTCCGGGAAAATAGGCTAAGGCCGAACTTCCTTTCATTTTAAATAAAAATTCACATTACTTTAATTACCTTGAACAATGTCTCTCTCTCTCTGTCGGATGATTGTTTTTTTTTAATGTAGGTTCCATCGAAGCCTACTCTGTCAGACTTTAATTTTGAAATTGTAATTGTACAAGTAAACGGGCATAGTACCCATGAGACCCCCATATCTCACAAAGGAAAGGTTAGACTCCTCCAAGGCAACACAAGAGATAACTGATTTCAATAGGAATATTATGTCTTTACACTGACCTTAGGCCTACAGTGTTCTGTCAATAATGAGGATTGAACCCTTGCTACTGCTTAAAAAGGTGAAAAATCCAACCAACCCAACTAACCAGCACAGATGATTGTTTTTTAACAATTACTTCATTAAAAAAATCACTTAAATTTACTTCGTATCGAAAGCATCTCTTGACCATTTTAACATTGAAGTCGCGCATGTTCCATCAGCAGCAAACTACAAAGAACAATAGCAGAAGGTATCGTTCTGTCACAGGCTTTCGTTGCTGTGCGCGTTAGACTTTTTTTTTAGCTAAGCTCACTTTCAGTCTTTGGAAAAGGTCGTTCGAGAAAAGCAAAGAGGAACAAAAACGTGGTTGGATAAGAGTATATCTAGCCTAAGAAACTTTTAGGTAATAACACCAACAGAAAACAAAAAAATAAATGGAACGAAACAATAGAAAGAGAAGAAACAGAACTACGCGAATTGATGTACAGTACTTGTTTATCTTGAAGTGATTTTTTTTTTCAACGTACAATGAATGAAAGACACACACCCAATCTCGTAAGATAGAGGTATCATACATTTGGATAGCCTCGAAGGTTGAACATGTCTCACAGTGAAGAAAATAGGGGCGAAAAGTATCCCAATGGTGGATTTTTAGTGACATTGAAAAAAATATTTTTATTGTCAGATAGTCTCCAAAAGATAAATATAACCAATTCAACCCTACCTTTTGTAATATAGATAGGGTTTTCTTAGTCATGCTAACGATTGCTAACGATTGGTTCGTGCTCTTTGCCTGACACACATTGCCTTGTCTACGTAGCTCTATCACCTGATAGCTTCACGATTTCCCCATCACGTATCTGTGCTATGGTCTATTTTCCTTCAATATTGCACATGTGCATGAGTTTGGCACTTGCATGCATCGAGTCCTCCACCAGACTATTGCGTGGCTCTGAAAGCTCGAGCCATGAGCTACTGAGAAGGCGCATGGTCTTACTGTGTGTGCGTGTATCGAGAAGTCTTGTTACGGGGATCGTATATAGAAACCATTTCATTTGGCAGATGCTGACTTCATTAGTTAGTAACCTTGGACGCAAGATAGATCGGATGGTCTACAGGCACTTCTCTGTATACTTGTGTCAAACTCTTCTACCCGTACAATAACAATTCGTAACTTCCATATCAATATGTTTCAAGCAAATCAGTGTATGAAGATTTCTGTGTTCTCATCTACATAAACATTTGAGAAAATCCAATTGATGGGTACTGTGATCTAGACAATAGTTAAAGAATATGATCCTCGGTGATGTCATTGGCAGCCCAGAGTTTTAACTTTTTGAGCTGAGGTTGCCTCCTTCCACGACAAGATGATGATATAACCACTAATGGAACATGCATACCTAAGCATCAGAATCTAAATTTTGTGACAAGTCCCGCATCTGAGAGGCAACAATCCCTCACCAAAAAGAAAACAAAAAAAACTACAAATTTCAGTACTATAATATTTGAGAAGATCTATAGAGAGGAGAAATACTTCTTTCGATTATGAAATGTGCACTAACTACAGCAAGTTACGGTCGTTGCCACAATGCACTCTGAACTTCCCCCAAATAGAGCTCCTTGCTTTAGTTACTAACATCTGTTTATGCTCTAATGATGGTTGATTCCAAATTCCATTTCATCAGCAGCATTCAACATCGATGCAAACTAGGTAATAGAACTCACCATTTGCACAACATTTCCAGCTATGAATGTCATTATGCCACTGCATTACTTTGCGAGCATCATCTCAATCCCATATCTATCCAGTCCTTCAACAACCCAACACACAGAATGGTTCATGCACCATGGATAAGTCAAGATCTGCTTTGCAAGAGACAAGGGCATTTGATCTTTGCAAGAGACAAGGGCATTTGATCTGTTATATGAACACAGCTAAATTCCATCTCATGCAAAGTGAATATGCATGTTCTGATGATTTTATACTACAATGAAGAAATTCCACCTCTGTTTCAGAGTTTATCATGTTACTCCATGTAAATGTTCTATCATATTTTAGCATTCAGTTTTATTCTTTCATATGTTTCTCAACAATTAAATATGACAAATAAAACTTTTACAGGAATAGCATCACATGGGAGTGGTTGTAAGCTCTTTCTTTCGATTTTCATTATGCAAATTGCAAGGCTTATTTAGGCAAAGTGGTGCCAAAATGGTCATGATGTTTCACAAATTGAAGTTCCTTCTTTGCCAGATTGGGCCTTAAACTAAAAAAATGCAGGAGAGGATCCTCTTTGCAAGATTACAACCACCACATGCTAGAGAAGTGACTCTTCACTCAACAAAGTGCCTCTATATATAGCTCCCTCCAGGGCACTGTCTTCTTGGGCAGGTGGATACTAGCCAACCATGTGTCGGCCATGTAACTGCATGTGCGCCAAGTGTCCGAGTTTACTCAAGTTAACTCAAGTGGATGCTTCTAGAAGGCTCGATATCTCTTTGGGCAAAATACTCTCCCCATGTTCCCCATGGGGATTGAACCCAAGACCTCCTCCTTCACATCCTTGAGACTTAACCACTAAGCTAACTAGATCACTTGTTCACAAGAGCACAAGACCTCCTTGTAAGTCTAAACTCGAGATCTTTGGTCATACACACGGATGACCAAACGATGCCCGATTTCATATCCGTCTGAACCGTCCTGACCCTTGGATCATAGACTTACTTTATTACATTCTTTCCCCCTTGGAAAAATATTTTTGTCCTCAAAAATACAGCTATATACATACTGTAGGGAACCCCCGAGCCTCATGTTCTAAAACTCCAAGAACATGGTCATGTTCTAGAACTGGAAGAACATGTCTAATCTCGATGGTCGCATTCCTATCCAAATGATTTAAAACACTCTCTCGTTTTACACTTTGATGAACTGGACAAAGTACGAAATAGTGAATGAATAATAAGGGTGGATCTAAAACATCCCTAGCCAATTCATAGTTTTTACTAGGTGCGATCTAGGCACGAACATGCGAACTAAATACATACCAAAATCCCTTTAAGGATAGGTAAAATTTTACGTTACACCTTCCACATACTTATTTACCGTTGACACAGTTGCAGACTACATACTTGGAATATCTAGTCTATTCAAACTTGGAACAACTTACTATTTCCATTGCAAATACTTGGGCAAACGTCATAGTAGTTCCAACCGCAATTCTTGGACAACCTTGGCCAAGCTTGATCAAGTCTGGTTGATCTTCTGACTAGAATAAAGACTTTGTCTTTATCTTTAAGATCTCCTGAACTATATAAAGCTTCTTTTGCTTATCCATCGGATTTTAGAGATCTTTCCCTAAACTTTAGTCTAAGCATATACTGATGCTTCTTAGATTCCAAAGCTAAGAATCTTTTATATACCTTTAGGTTATATCACTATATGGACTTGAGTACCAATACTTGTGGTTGTGGAAATTACTTGGAACTACTTACTATCAACTTACTTGAAAGATTTTAGTCTCACATCTAGGGAGATTTTTCTTTCAAGAACTTTAAATTCCTGCCAAGGAATCAACTAATACTATGGTAGTGATTCATCTAGGAATAGTTTTCTTTACTAGAATGATCTAAAAAAGAAATTCTTGACGTTTGGACAAGACCAAGACTTAAAGCTTTTTTGTTTGTCCAAAAGATATTTCTTTTTTCTAACCAATGAAATAATTAACCACACTATTTCATTTTATTGGCTTATCTTTAGGAAATAGCTTAATTCCCAAAGATTACTTTGACGTATCTTTTAATAAATCTAGATTCCCAAAGCTTAATTTGACTTGGGTTTCTTCTTTAAGCTCTAATTAGCTTAAACAAAACCAATCATACTTTATATCTTGGCAAAACATCTATATCCTAAAGAGGTTTTCCCTTCTTCATCTTTCAGCAAAACATCCATAACTAGTAGATGTTTAGCTCTTATCTATTCAATCCATCAATTTCTATCATGATTGATGGGTATGTCCGTTTTTGGAAAGATGTGCTTAACAAGAGGTCTAAGCTATCATTTGTCCGATGGCTTATCTCTTTATATACTTTTTATAAGAACATCATCATTCCTTGGTCCTATCATATATTATCAATTTATGTGTATTTTGGGAAGAGTTCATGAATCAACTAAGATCCTCTACTTGGAATGTCTGCCTTCCCAAAAATAAACTCATCTCGAACATGGTAGGGGAATGATCTCACGTGTGGAATAGAAGGCTTGACTATTTCATTTTAGAGTTTCTCTTTTAGGAAATATTTGAATTCCTAAAAGTCACTTACCGAGGTTTCATCATGAGATACCTATCTTGAAACCATTAAAAAACATCTTAGAACTTTTGAAATCTTCTAAATAGAAGAGTGCTTCCAAAGTTTCCATGTTTTCATGGCCCTATGCATCATTACCAGAGATGCAAAACATGAACAAAACACAAATCTATTGAACTTCAAAGTTCAATTTGTATTTAAGTTCATCAATTTGGTTATTGAGTCCCATGGAATCGAAGAGTGCTCATCGAACTTGGAAATATAGTTGAAGTTATCATCCAATCTTGGAATGCTTGAGAAGTTACATAAACTATGTAACGAATCAACTAAAGCTTATCTGCATGACTTTCTAAATATCAACTATACTTAGAGTAATCATTATAAGCTTATCTTCATGACTCCCTAAGTACATCCGGGACTTAGAGTCATCATACATCACAAAAAGTTTACAAGTAATTAAATTTTCTTGATCATCAAGAAAATTTAATACTTAACTTTCTCCTAGTGCCTACTTATACCTAGTAAGACATCCAACATCCTTAATCATTATTAAGTATTTATTTTTTATGATGAAGTATCAACTTGGAAAGGAATCTACTAATTACTTGAGCTGCAAACTAGAACTAGCATGTCTTTGCAACTAACTAGTCCCCCTTCCCTAATGTCATGCCACCAGATTTATAAAGTAAGCTAAATACTAAGAGAGTACATTATCATATCTACTTACAAAGAGAATCCCGTTCTATCATGCAAACGCATGTGCCTACATGCAAATGCATATGCTCACATGCATATGCATGCATGTTCTTTGTATGCCCAAAAAATAATGTAACAATCATGCATGAGCTTGATGCATGACTTTTCCTTGTACTAAGAGTGTATATCATGCAATCTTGATGCATGTATATCCTTTCCTTTGTCCTATTGCACTATGATATAAAAACATATTCTTGTGGTGCAATAAAAAAGCTTACAATGGAAAGGAAATCTAGAATTAAACTACCAATATACATTCTTTGATGTACAAGGATTCTTTTTTTAATTCAAGTCTTTCCTTAATGCAAAATATGTTTGGAATGAGAAGTGGATTGTTTAATTATCCTAATCTAGACTTAATCAATTGAAATCTTGGCTATTTCAATGTGCATCTAGGATTAAGTGTAGACTAATGAAAACAAGATAAATCAAGCATAAGGGCCAAGTAGAAACTGGAAAATACTTAGCTTTGATCATAGCTTCATCCATCCTCTGATCCTTTCCAGGAGCTATTAACCATCCTTAGAAGATCATTGCTTTCTCTTGGGTGCTTCTTGAAGAAATGAAGCCTTCCTTTGTTGCTCAAAGAGATAGAAAACGAGAACACATTCCTCCTTGATCCAAGGTTACTTCACTTCTTTGGATGATGCTTAAGAATGAACAAAGAGCTCAAAGTAAGCTCTTGAAGTCGAATTTAAGAGGAAGATGCAAAATCAGCTCCACTTTTGGCTTCAAAATTGGTGCTAGGTCGGATGCACATAATAGAGAGAATTCAAAACAATCCAAGAACTAATTTCTCAGCTTGGATAGATATGTAGATAATCAACACAATCGTATTGATTTCTGGTGGGCTTGAATGGATCAGTAATATAATTGATCTATATCAGAAAGAGCACAAGTGTAATGGTTTGGATACACTTGACCCAACTCCAGGATCCCGAGTTCAATTCTTGCCCAACAGCGACTGAAGAAGATCCTTTTTGAGACGGGTAATAAGAGCATAAAGCTCTATAAGTTTGATGCAGACGTTGCTAATCGAACATAAAGAAACAGCGCATGTGTCTAACATCGAAGATGATAACTCAAGTGGTTGAGTCAGATGTCTCCTATGCAGAGGTTGAGGGTTCGAGTCCCAGCCGCATGCCCAATGCAAAGGCCATTTTCTTTTTTGCAACTCTTGATCTCAGTGTCACTCGTGATTCCAATGTAACAAACTAGGAATTTGTATTGATAAAATACATCTTCAGAAGCTTGACAAGAGAGCACGTGGGCGAGTTGGTCTAGACTAGTGGACGTTTCTTCCATTCTAGCCACCTGAGTTCGACCCCTACCAATAAGCGCAGCTCATACATATTTATATTACTTTCAAACTTTTTTGAAAAGCACACAGTGTCTATTTTCGCATCCACGATCTCTACACATCATGTCATGACCGAAAGCTCTACACATCTTGGCGTGACCGAACACGCAATGGAGGAAATGAGAGAAAAATGATCAAGACATCAGTTCATGATCAAGAACTCCATGAGAGCTTAAGAAAGATGATGAACCACCAAGGTCACCATGAAAGCTTGCTCTGATACCAATGCAAGATTACAACCACCACATGCTAGAGAGATGACTCTCCACCCAACCAAATGCCTCTATATATAGCTCTCTCTAGGGGACTGCCTTCTTGGGTAGGTGGATACTAGTCAGCCATGTGTCAACGATGTAACTGATTGTGCGCCAAGTGTCCCAGTTAACTTGGTTAACTCAAGTGGATGCTTCTGGAACGCTCTAGATCTGTTTGGGCAAAATACTCTCCCCATGTCCCCCATGGGGATTGAACCCAAGACCTCCTCCTTCATATCCTTGAGACTTAACCCCTAAGCTAAGTGGATAACTTCTTCATAAGAGCAGTACAAGACCTCCTAGTAAGTCTAAACTCAAGATCTTTGGTCATACACACGGATGACCAAACGGTGTCTGATTTCATATCCATCCGAATCGGCCTGACCCTTGGATCGTAGAATTACTTTATTACACTCTCTATCTCTTGAGTCCTCTCTATCTCCTTCTTCCCCTTTCATTTTAGCTCTCCCAAATAAATCTATTCCTGAAAAAGGGAAGGTACTTTGAAGCAATTCAATTCTATTTAAATTTTGTTAATTGGGAACTAAAGCCAAAGTGGCATCTTTCTTAATTTCTTGATATGACCCTTAGCCATCAGGGAGGATTGTGCAACCTCAATATTTCACCAAAGGAATGAATAATTTATCGCACAGTAGGAGATTGTACAACAACTTTAGCCAAGTATGTGGGAAGTGTCATATTTTGTCCTCAATTTACAAGCATGCTATGGAAAATGGGTGGAATGTATAGCCTCAAATATGATCACTTTGCTTTTCATGACAATGAATCAATAGAGTGTCTTACAAATATTGTGAACTTTATGGTTGAAAATTATGGCAATCCTCATTGAACTTTGTTATGCACAACATTCAAATTTGACACATGGATTGTATCAAGTATTGAATGTAAAGGAATTTGAGGAAGTAGCGAGTAAAAGTAAACTAGTCAATGCTTGTTCAATTGTAGACCCTATGGTAGACCTTCTACAAGAGTGCTGCAATGTTGTCTGCCAGCCGACCATAATAGATGCTGCAGTTAAGCTTGCATCACATGGTTCAGGTTTAGAACTAACTGTAAATATGACTAGTCAAGAACAAGTGATCAAGGATACTGAAGGTCTTGATTTTAATTCAATAGCCAAAG
The DNA here is from genome assembly GCA_020310875.1 of Ceratopteris richardii. NCBI lineage: Eukaryota > Viridiplantae > Streptophyta > Polypodiopsida > Polypodiales > Pteridaceae > Ceratopteris > Ceratopteris richardii. The sequence goes on along the minus strand of CM035440.1, from coordinate 116,524,538 downwards.
AGCCTGGGGAAGAGACTACAAAATGGAGCTTTTTGGAATCTTTCCAACTATAGAGTTAACCAAGTTTGTTTTGGAATATTATTTCTAAGAAGATAAATGAGTCTATGGAAATGTTTCCACCATGTAAATTAAAAACGAACTTAAAAGAAAAATCTCAAGGTGCTATCGTCCTAAGCTGAAAAAGTCTAATAACATATATAAAGTGATTTTTAACTTTTAATGGTTCCATTCATGGCCAACCATTTTTATAAAGGAGGCCCTCTAGCAATCAAATCGAGAGCAATATTCTTCTTGCTGAAGTGCTTGTATCCCAACCAGCCTCCCTTGTGTCATTTTTCTTCTTTGTGAGCTCAACAGTTTTGTATCTTACAAAGATGTACCATAAATTTAGGTTCAAGTGCAAAGACAAGTGCTTATAAGATTTGCAGAAGAAGCTAGTAGAAATCTCAAAATGTTATATATATAAGTTGTAATTGTGTATATGAAGTAGTGTGGCATTAAAAGAAAAGAAGAAATGTTTTTCTTCCACCCATGTTCATATGCACATGGGTGTGTGTAGAAGGCCATCTTGCAACCATGTTCAGCTCTATAGATTGAACTTACTTATTGACTAGAAACTTTATGTTTCAAGGTTCTATGCATTTGATTTGAATTGAATGGGTAAGGTTCGTGACTTTTTTTTACTTGTTTGTTTGGGGAGCCATCTTGGAAAACGTCCTCTAGTCATCAATTCTTCTCATGTGCATGGAGCAACTTTATCCCAATGTGAACTAGCCTAGTTGAAGGACATAGAGTCCATAGCCATAAAACCGAAAGCCACACAAAGTGGAGAGAACATAAACATCAAGATCGCTTAGAATCCTTTGTCATCAAATTGGTTCAAGTGTAGTTGTAAAGGTAGCCCAATACTTTGCTTCACTTGAAGATGTAGCATATATAGATTGTTTCTTGGATGACCAAGAGATAACATAACCTCCCAGATAGAAACAATAGCCAATCAGAATTTGATAAACATTTAAGAAAGAGCTTTCTTAAATGTTTGTGGGGACAATGTTCTTTGTGGGGACATTAATATGGTGGAGGCTCTTTCTGATAGATGCAAAAAAAGATGCTTAGGACCAAGCCAATCTCCATGTGGATCGGATGGAGATCAAAGATGAAGCCGATTTCTTTTGGTCGAACCTCTAGTCTAGATTTGACTTGCAGAAAGCTAGACTTGACATGAGCTATATTACGTGGAATTTGATAAACATTTAAGAAAGTTATGTTTGACATTTAAGAAAGAGATTACATACCTTATCACAGGAATTTAAGTTCATGGACGAGAGACATCCTCTCATAGAGAACAAAAAATAGGTTCTCTTGTGGCAAATACTCCACATTTCGAAGCTAATAAAATTTGTGGGGTGCCCTTGGTGGTGTATGCATTGCTCACATGGTAGATAAGATCTTGGCCACCTCTTCTTTTTGTGGCTCAGGAGTCACTCATTCTAGTAGGCTCTTGCCATTATTTTGAGTTTACAAAGTCAAATCAATTGGAAGGAGGTGTTACTAAAAAATGCAATTTGTTGCTCTTCTACCTCGTGGAATGCTACAAGGGGGGGGGGGGGGGGGGGGGGGGACTTTGGGAGATATGGAAAGATAGGTGTGATGAAAACCTTGATGATCATCGGAAAGCTTCGTTGATTGGAAAATCCTTTGGCCTTTCAGGCGAAAGAATATGTAATTGTAAGAAGTCACCTCTCTTTAGAAAACATAGAATTATTGTCATTAGGGGAAAAAGTGAGCCCTGCATGGGCCTTGTAAGGATCCCTAATTTTTAGGGACTAAAATGCTTAATTGAAGAGATTAGAGGGTCATAAAATACCACTAGTGGTTTTCTCCAATATAATAATATTTCAATTACTTCTATACTTGCATTATTAAATGAGAAAATGTACAGCCCTTGGATGCTTAATTTGAATGGTTTAGATCAAATCTGCTTGCAACAGTAGAAAGAGAATCTCTTACACTTCCTGGGACTCACGAATTCTCACGCCATCCTTTTGCAACAGTTCTGCACGTTTCTTGGCCATTCGATCTTGGATCATCCAAGGGGCACACACAAATTGGGCTGTTCTCTCTTTGTGGATCGTTAGATCTCTAAGAAATCCAAGGGACGAGCACGATTCCCGCTGATCACAAGATGGGAAAGCATATGATCCATGCGATTTAGCGTCGATCCAATGGCTTGCATTAAAAGGTGCTTGGAGATATGGTATGTGAAGGTGCCCAATATTATGAGCCTTTGGATGCAAAGTAGATCCAATGGCCATGGATTCATGCGTAGTCCCTTTTGAAGATTTGATTTGGGACGTTTTATTCACATCTAAATCCAATGGCTACCATGAAAAGGTGCAGATTTTGAATCTCTTTGAATCTCAGCCATGCATACAAAATGAATCGAAGGGTCTAAATGCATTCGAGCCTTGACTTTTGCTACTCAACATAAGCCGTTGGATCTTTGAGGCAATCCAAGGGCTCTAGTTGATTTCCAAGGATTTCAAAACCATTTGAATACCCAAAACCATGTGTGCTAGGTGGTTTCCTCCTCTTTGACCACACAAAAACAAGGGAATCCTATGCCTAGCCTATGTGATTAAGCGACTAGACTGTGTCCACCACCCTCTTCTCATTGGTCCATCACTAATCACTCCTTAATCTAAAAGACCCATGTAGGGTTCATTTTTTCCCGTAATGCTTTGAAAATAAAAAGATCAAAAGTAATTGGGCCACCCATAAGGGTAGAAAAAAGGATCATTAAAGTTTTTTGTAACTCCCTCTTAAGCATATGTTTTCTACCAAATTTTGGCCATTGCAATTGTTTTCCCTTTGGCCATCCTACGCCTTCTTTGCTTATTCATGCAATGGAGAATTTGCCTCGGTTAAGATTCCTACATTCAAAAATTAAAAATAAAACTTTTCAAGAAGTGCAAGCAAACCATCCCTTTTTATTATTGACAAAAAAGTTGAGGAATGCACTATAGAATAAGAAATTTGCATGTTTATTTTCAATCACTTCACTTAGCTTCTAGAAGTGACTACTCTATTGACTCCTCATAGGGTGGATTGTATTGCATGTATTTCTAGAGTAAATCCAAAAATATTCCTCGAATTAGGAATAGGCTTCTTCAATCCCTTATCACTAACATGGAAGTTTTAGAAGCGATTGATTCTCTTCCTTAAGGTTAAATCCTAGGGCTTCATGACCTCATTAATGAGTTCTTTAAAACATTGAAGCATGTATGGAGGATACCTATACACCTAGTTTGACAAAAGGCGAGGATGCGTACTCAAGAAAAAACGAGTCTAGTGGATTCGACATTCTAGATATTGAAGGTATGGCTAATACATTATTGGGAAAAATGGATCGTTAAAGCTTTGAGCAATCCAACTACCTCTTTGGCTAACTTAATATTTAGAAACACTGAATCCATCATTCACACTAGTCACCCTTGTTAGAAGGGATAAGATCTACTCACTCTTTTGTTCTCTCCTTTTCCAATGACAACCAAAGGCTCGAAATTGATGTGCTCCTTATACCTTAGTTGCAACAACGTGAAACTCTACTGCACGATCAATAGTCATTGAAAGTGGGCTTCCGACATAAGAAGGAATGACTATTTATTTCCCAATAAAGGTTATTAAGGAACTAAATTCCAAGGACCTCCAAAAGGCAAAGAAATTAAAAAAATAAAGGATTTCAAATGTAGAAACACCTCTAGAACTACGAGAGAACATAATGGATAAGAGTTGAGGATAGTAATCTGGCAAGAAGAGTTGAACTTGATGATTAGGGCCTTTTAAGATACAAGATGAATGATTGGGAAGATTCAAATTTTCCTTCTTCTTAGTAGGATCAACCTGAGGTGGAAGGTCCTAGATGGCACAATGGTAATATGTTGGAAAAGATTCTGATTATAAAGAAGAATTTTGATGTTTACATTTCCCTCAACAAGAGATCGTGCCAAAACTAGTCTCAAATCAAGGGGGAGTTCAAGTTTACACACTTGTGGCACCATGTCATACATAATAAAAAATCAATCCCCATGTGGTGAATTCTCCATTGAAGGGCAGAATAATGTCAAAGCTAGCAAAATCTATGGTGCCGCCTCCCCCAAGTGGCACAAGCACTACTTCCATAGTAGGGAATTCCTTGTTAACCTCTTCTTTTTGGTTCCCTAGGAGCTATTCTATGTTGTAGACTCTCAAGCAGGTGCTTGTGTCATATAGTATAACCTAGAAGCAAGAAGTACTTAGTGAAGCAATTGGCTGCTTGGATTCTTTACGGAATGTCATTGGGATGAATCTCTCTGAAAGTTTTGGAAAGGAAGATGCATGATCCACTTCCATAACCCATCAAAAGAGTGGTGAAACAAACAAACATCTTGGTAGCTTAGGTAGAAGAATCTATAATTGTAAGATCCCCCCTGTTTAGACACATAGAGTGTTTGTATTTTAGAATAATAAGCTCTAAAGCAAATGGGCCCCCATGAGAAGGATGAGTGTTTATATATTTAGGTAGTGATATTTTTACAACTATCGGTGCACTTTTTCCCCTCTTTAGTAGCCCCCCCCCTCGGGATTCATGTTGAGGATAAGTTGGAAGGCACAAATTACCCATTGTGGACATACATGATCCATCATGTATTGGTCACAAAAGGGCTATAGAACATGGTGCAGGATGTTGATAAACATCCTCCTATACCTATAAATATAGTTACTAAAAGTGATCGCGTTAGTGTTGAAGATGATGATCTTTAATTTCATGGTCAGGTTGGGGTTCCTATTGCACCTACTATAAACAAACTTCATTGGAATGGTAGAGATGTACATGCATATGAGTTCATAGACTTATTTATCAAACATGCCATTATCACTCCCTTGGTGGGAAATATTTGCGCGTTGATGTCACCTTGGAGGCTCTTGAGCCTCCGAGGAGTTCATATTATCCCCCTCTTTTGCTACAAAAAGACAAGGGAACTACATACTTGCTCGGATTAGCCCATCTCTGAGGAAGAAGATCATTAAATAGGAAACAAAGCTTGCATGCATCAATTTTTGCATGAGATTACTCGAAGATCTTCTCTCTCACTCTGTCATGCCCAAGGGTCTAAAATAATATGTGATAATAAATCTAAGATGCATATCTCAAATCTTGAAAATTGTTTGTGTGCTACTCTCCTTCCATCTTAATTATCTTATTAATCCTACATTAGAAAGCTTTTAGAGTGGTCTAGTCTATGTGGTTATCATGCACACACACTCTGCTTCCTAAGATGAAACCTTATGATAACCACGGAGCTAAGAACCTGGGAAAATAATGTTAAGAGTTCCATGCTCCACCCTTTTGTCCAAAGCTACTTTCATTCTCATGCAAGCAGATATATCTGACATGCAAGGGAGTTCTCCCAAACTCCATAAAAGCAAGGCCTCCCTTCACTCCACATAGGTCATCCACTCTAGCTCTTGGCAAGACTGCCCTCACTCTCCTCATGGAGTCCTCATGCTCATAGAGAATCTCATGTAAGTCATTTCCATTTTATTTAATTCATCATGTTGTGTTATCTTTTGTTCCTTCCTCCATAGATTTTTAGTTGTGTATGTGAATAGAGTAGGAGTAGTCTTTCGTTATTTCAACATGGTATCAGAGCATAGGTGTTGTTTCGATAGCACGTTCTTTTGAGGTTTGCTTTCATTTCATCATTAGTATATACCTTTCTCTTAATTCTTTTCTAATCCCTCCCACCCTCCCATATCTTCATCACAAAAGTGCTTTTAAGCACTTTTTTTGTTTTTCATCTTCTCTTTTTTTTTTCATTTGTTGCACATCGCATCATTACCTTCTTCAAGTATCCATTAGTTCCCTCATAACATCTTGCACTCAAGCGTTGTTGGTGAGTGAAGGTTTTTCGCATGACATTATGTGTGAGTGAATGTAAAGCAACACATCGCTCCAGATATGAGGCAGGGTTAGCTACGCTCATTAGCCTGTGCATCAATACAATCATGGTTGTACAGACGGAACGACATATTAGTATGCATTGAGCAAACAGAATGCAAGGGTGAACATATAAGTTATGAGTTTTTTATTTTACAAAACTTCTGCATAGCTGAAACGATAGCTCGTGTCCACCTTCTGCAACATGAAATGTTGGCGCACTCAAAATTGATAACAGCAAACATCTTGGAGCATCTCATCTCCATCGTCTACTCCTGAAAGTAGCACTTCAGGGAGAATAAAAATTCCACCAACTATAGCTACCATCATCATCGGCCGTACACTCGCATCTACTATATCGAACAACCATGGATAACATCTGCTACACATGTACTTGCCTATAGGTGCCAAATAGTGGTACTACCAAACGGTTGTAGCCCTACATTCTAGTTCACGAAGTGCACCACAAGCACTAGTGTGTATGTATGTATCCTACGAATTTCTATCTCAGTGGTGGTCTGGCAAGTTTGGGCTTGCGACACTAGAAGGAAAAGGGTTGTCTCAAGTTCACCATCTCTCAACTTTCCATGTAAACCTAATTCGATGCAATTATTTTGGGTGTTTCCCAACCTGTTTGTCGCACTAGCAGTATGCAATGTTGTAGAAGAACTGGTGCAAGATATCAAGGCAGTGGTGTAGCTCTAACAATGAGGGAGTTTATGGACCAGAAAGAGTGAACAACTTCAGGCATGTAGGAGATGTGCCAACTTTGTGACGCACAACATCACAGTTTTCTTTGTGTATTGCCTGCTCGTGAAGATAGAAATATAGTGTGGTGCTTCAGAAACGGTCCTGTCACGGTGTATCAAAGAGGGAGGCAGAGCTGATCTCTTCCTGCAAATCCAGCCAGAAGCTGAAAATATCGAGCTTTTGGAACGAGAGCAACTATGGGGGACTATAAGGTGCTGCCCAGGAATAGTTGGCTTACAATACAAGCTACACTTTAAGGCCAGTACAAAGCACTTGGAGAACATGTAGCAACGATTAGAATGGATGTGCTGTTGTTGAGCAGCATTGTTCATGATCAGAAAGTCATGGCGAGGATCGAGGACCTTCACCAAATATTATGCAGTGAGCCAGGTGCTACAGACTGAACAGTTCATAGCCATATTCTCCCATCAATTCTCAATCGATTCCAGTGTGCGCATGCAAGAGTGAGAGAGAACATGTTTTCCATCGTGAGTGTACCGTGTGATGGCGTGTGTGCTACATTCGGAGAAGATGCAATGTATTCAATTCATTGAAGATGCTATCATAGCAGCGTGCCAATGGACTATCTTTTTGTGCCAAGAACTTAACTGTCATTGACCATTACATGAATGGCATTTATGCGTAAAGAAATAACAGCTTTTGCACTAATTTCGGTACATGGTTGAAATCCTTCACAGAGAAGATGCATGACATAATCAATGATGTCACAAAGTAAGGGGCAACTTCTAGATCGATTACAGCTCTTGATATTCAATGCAGTCATATTATATTCAGTTCTCAAAATTTGATCAATGGCTATTATATGAGCTACTTTTAGACACAATATGTGAAGCCTTCGTCATATGTTCATATGTTCGTAAAAATATAAGCATATCAAATTTGCAATTCATTATGGAAAACACTTGTACACATGCTTTCTCTCATACTTTATAAGTATTTTCTTGAATCTATGAAACTTGTAAGGGATTAGACACCACCTTGAGTAGTACTCAAGGTAGGACCTTCCCAAGGCCATCATATCAGTAATTTTTCTATCTCTTCAAAGATATTAAGTATTACTCTGCTCTAACTCACTTCAAACCTCATGTAAAGGGATTAGACACTGCCATAACAAAGTGCTAAGACCTTCCCTATGGTTTGAACACATGCTACTAAAAGCCCACAAGAAGGAAAAGTACCCTACCAAAGATCCTATCAATGGATCTCATAAAGACTACAACAACAGGACAATGCTCACAAAAGTGGCAAATGGTTCCATAAGCATTACCTAACCCATGTTGTAAACCCTTTATGTGTCTTGGGATCCCATATGTCCCAAGATCCCAAGGGATGCCATATGTCCCAAACTTGGATCCCATATGTCCAAGTTATGTCTAAGGATCCCATATGTCCGTAGATCCTAAAAACCAATGGACTAGCTAATCCCATATGTCGCTAGTTCCCCAAATTGAAAACAAAAGGGTCATCACATAGAGGGGGGGGGGTGTTGAGAGTTCCATGCTCCACCCTTTTGTCCAAAGCTACTTTCATTCTCATGCAAGCAGATATATCCCACATGCAAGGGAATTCTCCCAAACTCCATATAAGCAAGGCCTCCCTTCACTCCACATAGGTCATTCACTATAGCTCTTGGCAAGAGTGCCCTCACTCTCCTCATGGAGTCCTCATGCTCATAGAGCATCTCATGTAAGTCATTTCCATTTTCTTTAATTCATCATGTTTTGTTATCTTTTGTTCCTTCCTCCATAGCTTTTTAGTTGTGTGTATATGAGTAGAGTAGGACTAGTCTTTCCTTATTTCAACAAATATATGCTCTTGTTCTAAGAGAAATTGTGCTCTTGTTCCAACACATGCTAATGGTCGATCCAACTTGGATCTAAGTCTAGCAGTCTAACTCATTTCCTTTCAAATCAATTCTAAGACTCTTGTGTTAAGTATTAAATCCTTTTAATATAGATTACGACTATGAAAGATTGAATACATTTTAAAAGTATCTTTTTGAAAGAAGACTAATCTAAGGAACATTTACATAAAAAGTCTGTAAAGTTTCATGAGTTTTCTATGATTTTTTTTTTGGGTTCCACTTGAGAAAAATTCATTATAAGAAAAGTATTGTACAATCTTGAGTATTTAGATAAAAAAACTCGTGAAGAGAAATGCAATTCAGACGGTGTCTTAGAAACACTAGTTATTAATCCTCTAGATATGTTGTTTGGTGGACATGTGTAGTGTCTTAAGAAAACCAGCATCTGTTATTATGCAAAATGTCAACATAAAGGTTTTTAGGGTACTGATCATACCCATTGATTGTCATTGTATAGAACCGTGTGCTCTAAATAGAGTCAATCCACGCCACTACAACCGAAAAGAATCTTAAGCAGCCCGTATTAGTAGTATGCATTGAGGTGAAAAATATCAGAGGATTTAAATCTTCTTTGAGCAATCCGGTAGCTCAAAGTTATGGAGAAGGAAAGCTTCTAAAGCTCGTTGGGGGGATAAATATGTATGTATTATAGGCCGTGGATCTGTAATCCGGAAAGGACAGGGAGAGTTTATCATCATATCCAAGAACATTGTCATTACAATATATGAAAGTAATGAATTCATATTATCATTATTACCTACAAGTGCTTCAACTTAATTCGCAATGGCAAGTGATTAAAAATAATTTCTAATTATAATCCAAGAAATCGAACATTTCGAAAATAGTGTGGGTGGGATGGTTTTATTGAAGAAGGATCAGGAATGAAGGTGCATTCACCATTTGAAACGTGAGATTTGAATTTTTAGTGCCGATATTTCTCTATGTTATATTGAATCTAGACCTGACTGCATAGCTCCCGGTTGATTAAGCACGTGACAACCCTCATTGATGAAAACGTTGGTGACCCTAAAACCGATCAACTTAGTCCAAGCCAATGCAGCCAATCCTAAGTTCAAGTCTTTGGCTTGACAAGTTGAGTCTTTGGGAGGAAGTGCTAAGTTCAAGTCTTCGATGGACATGTATGTATCACTTCCTCACAAATAGTTGCCTCTACATGTATGTATCACTTCCTCACAAATAGTTGCCTCTATTTTACAAGGTTTGGTGTGTAAGTGTGTTTTCAACTCATTCTACTCAAAAAAAAAAACCAATTAAGTTAGAAAGGAAAGTGGAGGGATTGAAAAAGGGCCCATCGTTAGTACAATGGGATCATACCCTCAAAATAAATAACTAGGGTAGGTAGCTGATAGAGTATGCCAGTCCTTGTTGACTGTAATTGAAGCACGGGAGAATAGATCTCGGTTGAACTTCCTTTTGCAAAAGAAGAAAGAAAAACAAAAATAAAAAAGACATTATGGGCAAAACAAAATCTTCTTTGAGGGGGCACTTTTCCATGGGTCCAGCAGTTCCATGTTGATGGGTCGCGTGAGAAGAGTGGCACAAAATCTAGATGGGAATGTATGTATGTACTTAGTTTATATTTAGTTCCAAAACATTCAAATAATACATAAAATACAATCCTTAAAAAGTAGCCTTCGAATCGGAAAACGATGGAACGCCCGCATATCATGTTTATGATATCTCTCATCCCACAAAGCAAGGGTTAGGCTGCTGGAAGACAACACGAGAAAACTGATTTCAACAAGAATATCATGGTTTTACATTGGCTTTAAGTCCACATTGTCTTGCCACTACTGGAGATTGAACCCAACTAATGCCTCATTGCAAAAGCACTTAAATATATTTCGTATCGCAAGCGTCTCTTGACCATTTTAACGTGAAAGACGTGCACATTCCATCAGCAGCGAACGACAGAGAACAAGAGCAGAAGGTATCGCTCTGTCACGGTCTTTCGTGCTGTACGCGTTAGACTTTTTTTTAGCTAACCTCACTTTCAGTCTTTGGAAAAGGTCGTTCGACTAAAGCAAAGAGCAACAAAAACGTTATTGGATAAGAGTATATGTAGCCTACGAAACTTTTAGGTACTAATAACATGAAAAAAGAAAAAATGGATCCAAAGAAAGAATAGAAAGAACAGAAAAAACGGATCCAAAGAAAGAATAGAAAGAAGAAAAAGATAACTACGTGAATTGATGTACAATGAATGAAAAGCACACGCCCAATCTCGTAAGGTAGAAGCACCCATACATTTGGGTTCGCTAGAAAGTTGAACATGTCTAGCCGTGAAAAGAATAGGGGCGAAAAATAGCCCAATGGCAAATTTTTAGAGAGGTTAAAAAAATATTTCTATCTTCAAATAATCTCGAAAAGATAAATATAGCCAAATTTTCAACCCTAGCAATAACAATTCGTAACTTCCATAGCAATATGTTTCAAGGAAATCAGTGTATGAAGATTTTTGTGTTCTCATCTACATCAACATTTGAGAAAATCCAATTGATGGGTACTGTGCATGATCTAGAGAATAGTTCAAGAATATGATCCTCGGTGATGTCATTGGCAGTCCATAGTTTTAACTTTTTGAGCTGAGGTTGCCTGCTTCCACGACAAGATGATGATATAACCACAAATGGAACATGCATACCTAAGCATCAGAAACTAAATTTTGTTACAAGTCCTGCATCTGAGAGGCAACAATCCCTCACCAAAAAGAAAACAAAAAAAACCTACAAATTTCAGTACTGTAATCTTTGAGAGGAGGACCTGGAGAGAGGAGAAACAGTTTTTTTATTATGAAATGTGCACTAACTACAGCAAGTTGCAGTCGTTGCCACAAATAGAGCTCCTTGCTTTAGTTACTAACATTTGTTTGTGCTCTAATCATGGTTCATTCAACATCGATTCTACTAACATTTGTTTGTGCTCTAATCATGGTTCATTCAACATCGATTCTAATCATGCTTACTAACATTTGTTTGTGCTCTAATCAATTCTACGACTCTTGTGGTAAGTAATAAATCCTTTTAATATACATTACGACTATGAAAGACTGAATCAATTTTCAAATTATCTTTTTGAAAGAAGATTAACTCCATGAAAATTTACATTAAAACAATCTGTAAAGTATCATGAGTTCTCTACGATTGTCTTTCGGCTCTACTTGAGACCAATTCATTAAAAGAAACGTATTTTCAAATATTCAGTATTGAAGTAATAGAACTCGTGATGAGAAATGCAATTCAGACAGTGTATTAGAGACACTAGTTAATAAGCCTCTAGATATGTTGTATGGTTGATGTGTGTAGTGTTTTAAAATAATCAGCATCTGTTATTATGAAATATATCAACATAAAGGTTTGCCCGCGGATTGTCATTGTATAGAAACTTGTGCTCTAAATCTTCTTCGAGTATTCCGTGCGCAGTTATGGACAACGAAAGTTTCTAAAGCTCGTTGGGAGGATAAATATGTATGTATTATAGGCCCTGGATCTGTAATCCGGATAGGACAGGTAGAGTATATCATAGTCTCCACGAACATTGTCATTACAATGTATCACAGTACTGACGATTGTTCACCAATTTTCATGTGATTTCGAAACTCTGATGGTAATGGTGTGGACTACACGCTAGATGAAGGGAGGACGTGCTCTGATACCAATTGTTGGAGTTCGAGATCTGCGGAAACCCACAAACAACAAAAGGAAGAAAAAGAAGCTTGGCCAACAACATAACACTAAATGTATTACGAAGTAAATGTACCAAAATAAATGACCCGTTAAGGTTATACATGTATATACACATCAAGAGAAAAACCTCCTAACAGGGGAAAAAATACCCGGGAGGTTCACACATTCGTAGTGATGTGCTCACACACATCTACTACGGAAATATATCAATATCAATAACTTCTGCTCACACACATCTACTACGGAAATATATCAAAACAATGGACGAGAAGGGAAGAGTAAGCATGTGGAATGGATAATTTGCCCACGACAAGCACAAACGGCTGATGTTCCCATCGTAGTCGGTGACATTGAGCGCATCATTGCGCACACTCGTATATCTTCGGTATCCCACTGAGGGGTTAGATTTTTCAAAAGCAACACAAGAGAGAATTGATTTCAGTTAGATTTTTGAAAGGCAACACAAGAGAGAACTGATTTCAACAGGAATATCATAGTTTTACATTGGCCTTCAACAGGAATATCATAGTTTTACATTGGCCTAAGGGTCACACTGTCCTGCCATTAGTGGGAATTGAACCTTTACCAACCCAACTAATCTGCGCAAGGATTGTTTTTGAACAATTAGTTTGTTGGGAAATCACTTAAATGTATTTTATATCGCAAGCATCTCTTGACCATTTTAACGTGGAAGACACGCACGTTCCATCAGCAGCAAACGACAGAGAACATCAGCAGCAATCGTTCTGTCACAGTCTTTCGTGCTGTGCGCGTTAGACTTTTTATTAGCTAAGCTCACTTTCAGTCTTTGAAAAAGGTCGTTCGAGAAAAGCAAAGAGTATATGTAGCTTACGAATCTTTTAGTTAATAACAACAACAAAAAAGAAAAAATAGATCGAAAGAAAAAATAGAAAGAAATTACGTAAATTGATGTAGAGTAGTTGTTTATCCTTAACTGTTTTTTTTTTGCAACGTACAATGAATGAAAGAGACACACCCAATCTCGTAAGATAGAGGCACCCATAAATTTTGATTTCAAAGGTTGAACATGTCTAGCAGTAAAAAATAAGGGCGAAAAATAGCCCAATGGTGAATTTTTAGTGACATTAAAAAAGTATTTTTATTCTCAGATAGTCTCCAAAAGATAAATATAACCAATTTTTCAACCCTATCTTTTGTAAGATTGGGTTTTCTTCGCCATGCTAACGATTGGTTCGTGCTCTTTGCCTGACACACATTGCCTTCTCTACGTAGCTCTATCACCTGAGAGCTTCACGATTTGCCCATCACGTATCTGTGCTATGGTCTATTTTCCTTCAATATTGCACGTGTGCATGAGTTTGGCACTTGCATGCATCGAGTCCTCCACCACACTATTGCGTGGCTCTGAAAGCTCGAGCCATGACCTACTGAGAAGGCGCATGGTCTAACTTTGCACTAACTACAGCAAGTTGCAGTCGTTGCCACAATGCACTCTCTAGTTCCCCAAATAGAGCTCCTTGCTTTACTTACTAACATCTGTTTGTGCTCTAATCATGGTTCATTCCGAACTCCATTTCATCAGCAACATTCAACATCGATGCAAATTAGGTAATAGAACTCACCATCTGCACAACATTTCCAGCTATGAATGTCATTATGCCACTACATTTCTTTGCAAGCATCATCTCATTCCTATATCTATTCAGACCTTCAACGACCCAACACACAGAATGGTCCATGCACCATGGATAACTCAAGATCTGTTTTTGCAAGAGACAAGGGCATTTGATCTGTTATATGAACACATCTAAATTCCATCTCGTGCAAAGTGAATATGCATGTTTCTGATGATTTTACACTACAATAAAAAAATTCCACCTCTCTTTAAGAGTTTATCATGTTACTCCATGTAAATGTTCTATCATCTTTTAGCATTCAGTTTTATCCTTTCATATGTTTCTCAACAATTAAATCTGACAAATAAAACTTTTACAGGAATAACATCACATGAGAGTGGTTGTAAGCCCTTTCTTTTGATTTTCATGATGCAAATTGCAAAGCTTATTTTGGCAAGGTGGTGTCGAAATGTTCATGATGGTTCACAAATTGAAGTTCCTCCTTTTCCATATTGGGCTTTAAACTAGAAAAATGCAATAGAGGATCCTCCCTGCTTTTGAGTCCTCTCTATCTACTTCTTCTCCTTTCATTCTAGCTCTCCCAAATGGATCTATTCCTCAACCAAGGGAAGGTACTTTGAAGCAATTCAATTCTATTTAAATTTTGTTAATTGGGAACTAAAGCCAAAATGGCATCTTTCTTAATTTCTTGATATGACCCTTCGCCATCAGGCAGAATTGTGCAACCTCAATATTTCACCAAAGGAATGAATAATTTATCACAGAGTAGGAGATTGTACAACACCTTTAGCCAAGTATTTGGGAAGTGTCATATGTTTTCCTCAATTTACAAGTATGCTATGGATAATGGGTGGAATGTATAGCCTCAAATCGGATCACTTTGCTTTTCATGACAATGAAGCAGTAGAGTGTCTTACAAATATTAAGAACTTTATGGTTGAAAATGGTGGCAATGCTCATTGAACTTTGTTATGCACAACATTCAAATTTGACACATGGATTGTATCCAATATTGAATGTAAAGGCATTTGAGGAAGTAGCGCGTAAAAGTAAACTACTCAATGCAAGTTCAATTGTAGACCCTATTGTAGACCTTTGATAGGAGTGCTACAATGTTGTTTGTGAGTCAACCATAACAGATGATGCAATTAAGCTTGCATCACATGGTTTAGGTTTAGAACTAACTGTAGATATGACTAGTCAAGAACAATTGGTCAAGGATAGTGAAGGTGTTGTTTTTAATTCACTAGCCAAAGAGCTTGGTGAAGAGACTACAAACGAAGCTTTTTGGAATCTTTCCAACTATAGAATTAACCAAGGTTTGTTGTGGAATATTATTTCTTAGAAGATAAATGAGTCTATGGAAATGTTTCCACAATGTAAATTAACTAAGAACTTAAAAGAAAAATCTCAAGGTGCTATCTTCCTAAGCTGAAAAATTCTAATAACATAAAGAAAGTGATTTTTTACTTTTAATTTTTCCATTCAAGGCCAACCATGTTTATAAAGGAGGCCCTCTAGTAATCACATTCATAGCAATATACTTCTTGCTGGAGTGCTTGTATCCCAACCAGCCCCTCTTGTGTCATTCTTCTTCTTTGGGAGCTCAAAAGTTTTGAGTCTTACAAAGATGTACCATAAACTTAGGTTCAAGTGTAAAGACAAGTGCTTATAAGATTTGTAGAAGACACTAGTAGAAATCTCAAAATGTCATATATATAAGTTGTAATTGTGTATATGAAGTAGTGTGGCATTAAAAGAGAAGAAGAAATGTTTTTCTTCCACTCATGTTCATATGGACATGGGTGTGTGTAGAAGGCCACCTTGCAACCATGTTAAGCTCTGTAGATTCAACTCTCTTATTGACTAGAAACTTTATGTTTCAAGGTTCTATGCATTTGGTTCGAATCGAATGGATAAGGTTCGTGACTTTTTTTTTACTTGTTTGTTTTGGGAACCATCTTGGAAAACATCCTCTAGTCATCAATTCTTCTTATGTGCATGGAGTAGCTTTAGTCTAGTGTGAACTAGCCTGGTTGAAGGCCATAGAACCCATAGCCATACAACCCAAAGCGACACAAAGTGGAGAGAACATGAACATCAAGATCGCTTAGAATCTTTTGTCATCAAATTGATTGAAGTGTAGTTGTAAAGGTAGCCATTCTTTGCTTCACTTAAAGATGTAACATATAAGTTGTAAGTGTGTATATGAAGTAGTGTGGCATTAAAAGAGAAGAAGAAATGTTTTTCTTCCACCCATGTTCATATGCACATGGGTGTATGTAGAAGGCCATCTTGCAACCATGTTAAGCTCTATAGATTCAACTCACTTATTGACTAGAAACTTTATGTTTCAAGGTTCTATGCATTTGGTTCGAATCGAATGGGTAAGGTTCGTTTGTTTGGGGAGCCATCTTGGAAAACATCCTCTAGTCATCAATTCTTCTCATGTGCATGAAGTAGCTTTAGTCAAGTGTGAACTAGCCTAGTTGAAGGCCATAGAATCCATAGCCATACAACCCAAAGCCACGTAAAGTGGAGATAACATGAACATCAAGATGGCTTAGAATCTTTTGTCATCAAATTGATTCAAGTGTAGCTGTAAAGGTAGCTCCATAAATTGCTTCACTTGAAGATGTAACATGTATACATTGTTTCTTGGATGACCAAGAGATAACATAGCCTTCCAGATAGAAACAATAGCCACTTGTGCTTCCTCTTGAGTCCTTATCAACTTTCCAATCAGAATTTGATAAACATTTAAAAAAGAAATGTGAAGACTTTGAAAATACCATAGCATAATTGAAAGATCCCTTCAAATATCTGAAAACCCTCTTTACAACTTTCCAATGAATCTTGAGCAAATTGTGCATGAACATGGATACTTGAGAAACTACAAACTAAATTTCCGAACATGTACTACATAGATATATCAAGCAACCAATTGTTTGACTAATAATGTAGCATCAAATGGTTCTTAGTATTTTTTTACCTTCTTGTTGCTCAAGGTCCAGCACAAGGAGAGAGAATGCATTGAAGAAGTGGACACACAAGAAGACGGAGCATGTAGGCATCTCCAAGAACTAGATGACCAATTTTCAAAAGAAACCCCTATAAAACTAGTGATTTTGATGGCTAAAAGCCATTGTAAATATCATTTCACATCTCTAACTCCATTTTGTTCACGCCAAGCAGTCCTCAATCTTGATGATTATTAGAAGCATATACATACCAATTTTCATGATTTTTGGACTCGATTTGTGTGCTCGAATAAGCCCTAGAACCTAACTTTTAATTGGGTTGGACACTAGGTCTGGATAGGGCTAAAGTTAGTGAACAACTATAAAAAAAACAGAAATATCATTTTTGAGGTTAGCTATTTGGAGAGTGTGCGTTTCCTACCCACCACTCTTTAACATATGCATGTAGGTTCTTTCTTTGAATTTCTTCTTAGTATCTTAGCATGCTTGAAGGTTGACACCAAGGTCTGCACATTTGGAGAGGGAAAGCGGGCCCACTTATGATGATATTCTACGTAATATAGCTCATGTCAAGTCTAGCTTTGTGCAAGTCAACTCTAGACTAGAGGTTCGACCAAAAGAAATCAGCTTCATCTTTGATCTCCATCCGATCCAGGTGGATATTGGCTTGGTCCCAAACATCCTTCTCATTCACATCAATCACTCGGCCTCTTTTCTTACATCTATCAGAAAGAGCCTCCACCATATTAATGTCCCCACAAAGAACGGCGTTAACGGGCATAGAGTCTAATGAATGCCAAGTGGCAATGCTCTCCAAATCAATATTGTGAGCATAAATGGAGACTATGGTGAAATGCAACTTGATCAATCCCTTTTATTTCAAAAAGGGATTTTGGCAATAGTGTACTCTCTAAAAGTTAAATTAATAGAAAGAAAACCTATACAAGTGAATGGGCCTAGCAACCATTGGACCCTTTGTATTCCACCTTGCTAGAAGGTGGCTTAAAGCTTGCTAGGGGAAATTACAATAAAGATCGATAACCCTTTTGTCCCCCTCATGGGGTGCTCACCTGCTTTTAATCTTGTTGCTCTCAAAGAAAAAATACTATATGATGCCTAAAAGGTGGGGTTTCTTACAATTGGAAATTCACTTGTCTAAAAGGAAAAGAAACTTTTCAGTCGACCATTCTTTAGGGGATAGAAAAGTTGGTGGCACATCTCTCTTTCTAGATCTTCTAGATAGTCTCATCTCTTATAACATTTCATAGTGCTGAGGAACACCCGATCACTTCACCCAATAACTCGTGCTTCCAACTAATCATCGGTTTGTTTTTCTTAAATCGTTGAGCAAATCTTGTGAAATGATTACAAGTTATAAGATAACGTGCACTAAAAGAATTTTGGAGGAATATTTATAGCCACATAAGGGTGGCTTTAGACTGTTCTAGAGGAACAAAGACACTTTTTTGGTCGACTGAGTGTTCCTCCACTCTTACCATTCACCCAGTGGAGGTGCATGGAGGGAAGCTCGATAATACAATCCACCTTGACCTTTGAATTAAAATATAAAATTTTTTAGCCATTGCTTTTTTTTTATGGTCAAGGTGTTGATGTTTTGTTATCGCGTTGGTCTGAAACATTCTGAATTTTTATTTTGATGAATTAAGAGTTTGCCACCTCAAACTTGGTGCCGCTGTCGCCAAGTCTAAGTCCGCACTAAGTAATGACGATTGTTCACGAATTTTCATGTGATTCAGAGACTCTGATGGTTATGGTGTCGACTACACACTAGATGAAGGGAGGACGTGTTCTGATACCAATTGTTGGAGTTCGACATCTACAAAAACCCACAAACAACACAAGGAAGAAAAAGAAGCTTGCCCAACAACATAAGACTAAATGTATTACGAAGTAAATGTACAAAGATAAATAAATCACCCATTAGTGTTATACATGTATACACACGTCAAGAGAAAAACCTCCTAACAAGGGAAAAAAATACCCGTGTGTTTCACACATTCGTGGTGATGTGCTCACAGACATCCACTACGGACACCCAGCTTCGTAAGATACAAAGACGGACACCCAACCTCGTAACATAGAGACACTCATACATTTGGATAGTCTCAAAGGTTGAACATGTCTAACAGTGAAAAAAATAGGGGCAAAAAATAGCCCAAAGGTGAATTTTTTGAGACATTAAAAAAATTTTTCTATTTTCAGATAGTCTCCAAAAGATAAATATAACCGAAATTTCAACCCTAGCTTTTGAAAGATTGGGTTTTCTTTGCCATGCTAATGATTGGTTCGTGCTCTTTGCCTAACACACATTGCCTTGTCTACGTAGCTCTATCACCTGAGAGCTATGGTCTATTTTCTTGCAATATTGCACGTGTGCATGAGTTTGGCACTTGCATGCATCGAGTCCTCCACCAGACTATTGCGTGGCACTGAAAGCTCGAGCCATGAGCTACTGAGAGAGCGCATGGTCTTACTGTGTGTGGGTGTATTGAGAAGTCTTGTTACGGGGCTTGTATGTGCTAACCATTTCATTTGGCAGATGATGAATTCATTAATTAGCAACCTTGGCCTCAAGATAGATCGAATGGTCTACAGGTACTTCTCTGTATACTGTGTCAGACTCTTCTACCCGTACAATAACAATTCGTAACTTCCATATCAATATGTTTTAAG
Source organism: Ceratopteris richardii (assembly GCA_020310875.1). Classification (NCBI taxonomy): domain Eukaryota; kingdom Viridiplantae; phylum Streptophyta; class Polypodiopsida; order Polypodiales; family Pteridaceae; genus Ceratopteris; species Ceratopteris richardii. The sequence continues at coordinate 116,504,922 of CM035440.1, read as the reverse complement.
GAAATCAGTGCATGATGATTTCTTTGTTCTCATCTACATCAATATTTGAGAAAATCCAATTGATGGGTTATGATCTAGACAATTCAAGCATATGATCCCTGATAATGTCACTGACAATCCAAAGTTTGAACTTTTTGAGCTAAGGTTGCCTGTTTCCACGACAAGATGATGATATAACCACTAATGGAACATGCATACCTAATCACTAGAATCTAAATTCTCTTACAAGTCCTCCATCTGAGAGGCAACAATCCCTCACCAAAAAGAAAACAAAAAAAAACTACAAATTTCAGTACTGTAATCTTTGAGAGGATCTCGAGAGAGGAGAAACACTTCTTTCAATTATGAAATGTGCACTAACTATAGCAAATTGCAATCATTGCCACAATGCACTCTCTAGTTCCCCAAATAGAGCTCCTTGCTTTAGTTACTAACATCTGTTTGTGCTCTAATGTTGGTTGATTCTGAACTTCGTTTCATCAACAACATTCAACATGGATTCAAAGTAGGTAGTAGAACTCACCATCTGCACAATATTTCCAGCTATGAATGTCATTATGCCACTGCATTTCTTTGCAAGCATCATCTCATTCCTATATCTATTCAGTCCTTCAATGACCTAAGACACAGAATCGTCCATGCACCATGGATAACTCAAGATCTATTTTTGCAAGAGAGAAGGGCATTTTATCTGTTATATGTACATAGCTAAATTCCATCTCGTGCAAGGCGAATGTGCATGTTTCTAATGATTTTACACTACAATGAAGAAATTCCACCTCTCTTTAAGAGTTTTTCATGTGAGACCATGTAAATGTTCTATCATCTTTTAGCTTTCAGTTTTATACTTTCATATGTTTCTCAACAATTAAATCTGACAAATAAAACTTTTACAACAGTAGCATCATATGGGAGTGGTTATAAGCCCTTTCTTTGGCTATTCATGATGCATATTGCAAAGATATTGCACTAAGTTTCCAAATGCATTGTACATCAACATGTAAAATGCCACCAAGGTAAATCATTTGGATTGTTAATGCCACTTCCCATTCTAAACAAACCTTGGGAACATATTTCTATGGATTTCATCACTAGTCTTCTTATGACTTCATCCCTTAATGAAATGTTTTGGATGATAATTAATAGGATAAGTAAATATGCATATTTTATTCCATGTAAAAAAAACTTTATATTAAATTTAATTTTTTCAAACCATGGTTTTCCAAACATGTTTTCTGACCGCAATGTATATTTTTGCAATCATTTTTCGGTTGCATTATTTCAACGTTTGGGCTCTAAGATATATTCTACTTCTACATCTCATCTAGATAATAATGGGCAAAGTGATGCTACAAATAGCACTAAAATTGATTTATTACATTGTTCTTCTTTGTATAGTCCCAGTAATTGGGATGAGAAATTCTCATTGCTTTAATTTTCTTACAATAACACAAAACATAAAACTTTTGGTCGTGAAACTTTTGAGTTTGTTTATGGTAAAAAGCTTCACACTCCCATGTAACTCACTCAAATGGATTTTCCTATGGCTAGCACTATTGCTCAAGTTCACATTTCTATACATCATGAAGTTCACAAGAACATTAGGCAAAGTTAAGAATGTTATACACATAATCTCAAAAAGAAACAATTAGTAGAAGAATTTAAGGAAAATGATTTAGTGTGGTTACATATCATTAAACAACATTTGGAACATATTCTATAGCATCCTAAAGTTAGACTTGCACCACACTATTATGGACCATTTCACATTATTCAAAAGATTAATGAATACTCATTTAGATAAATATACCATCTAGTTTGAACATACACAAATCATTTGATATTATTTTACTAAAACCATTCAAAGGCACTTTATCACTCACTCCAATTCTTGGTGATCCTCCTTTTCTTGAAGACGAATTTGAAATCTTAATTTCTAAAAATAATAGATCATGATGTAACTACTAAATATATAGATACTAAACTTCATAGATATTTAGTTAAGTATACAAATCATTCTCTTGAAGAATGTATGTGGATACATAAGACTTCCTTAACACCTCATTATAATCACTCAATTTTTGTATATCATTAACATTCACATTAATTTAACTCCTCGACAGTACATTTTCATGCATGTGTTTCTACATGCAACATGCTTATGTTATTTAGTGATGGGAAATATGATTGCCCATCCACGTCTATTTTAGTTCAATCAACTGAGGTCGATTGCTTTTTCAACTAGGGGTATGTTATCACTTATGCAATGTTCAATTTTGGAGTTTAATTAATGTGTTTATTGTTTTGATATAGCAGTTCAAGATTCGTGAGGACGTGGACATTTCAAATGTGTCTGGACTCGAATAAGAAGAATTATAGTTTTATTATATATATATATATATATATATATATATATATATATATATATATATATATATATATATATATATATATATATATATATATATATATATATATATATATATATATATATATATATATATATATATATATATATATTGTAAATAAATGCCCATATAGAGGGTTCTTTCTAGAAAAGTAGTAAAAATATTGGTTAAGATCAAGATCAATGTAGATCGTGATTAATGTAAATAAAAGATAGGGCTCTCTAAAGAGAGCAACTTTTTACTTTCATGGCTACTTTTCAAAGTTTGATGCTCATTGTAATCTCTGTTTTTTATGTAATAAAAATCCTATAAATACATGAACTTTCTACACTCATGAAACAAAGTGTGTGGGGAGGAGATTGCACCCAACCTTTTCTAGTATCCCATCTAGTGCATATCTCTGTTTTTTGTGTACTTCAATTTTTGTACTCTCTGAGTATGCATGTACGTTATATCCTCCAACATCTACAAGTCTACTTAGAGTAACCATATCTAGAATTCATTCGAGATTGATGTCGATATGACAACAAGCCATTTCCAAAGGCTCTCATGTAGTGGGGAGGACCTTGTGCTCTAATGATGGTTGATTCTGAACTCCATTTCATTAACAACATTCAACATGGATTCAAAATAGGTGGTTACATAGATGAATTCCATCTCCTGCAAGGCGAATATGCATGTTTCTAATGATTTTACACTACAATGAAGAAATTCCACCTCTCTTTAAGAGTTTGTCATGTCATTCCGTGTAAATGTTCTATCATCTTTTAACTTTCATTTTTATTCTTTCATATGATTCTCAACAATTAAATCTGACAAATAAAATTTTTACAACAATAGCATCATATGGGAATGGTTATAAGCCCTTTCTTTGGCTATTCATGATGCATATTGCAAAGATATTGCACTATGTTTCCAAATGCATCGTACATCAACATGTAAAATGCCATCAAGGTAAATCATTTGGATTGTTAATGCCACTTCCCATTCTGAATAAACCTTGGGAGCATATTTCTATGAATTTCATCACTAGTTTTCTTGTGACTTCATCCCTTAATGAAATGATTTGGATGATAATTAGTAGGATATGGAACTATGCATATTTTATTCCATGTAAAAAAACCTCTATATTAAATGTAATTTTTTCAAACCATGGTTTTCCAAACATGTTTTCTGACCGCAATGTTTATTTTTGCAATCATTTTTCGGTTGCATTATTTCAACATTTTGGCTCTAAGATATATTCTACTTCTACATCTCATCTAGAAAATAATGGGCAAAGTGATGCTACAAATAGCACTAAAATTGATTTATTACATTGTTATTCTTTGTACAGTCCCAGTAATTGGGATGAGAAATTCTCATTGCTTTTATTTTCTTACAATAACCCAACACATACAACTTTTGGTCGTGAAACTTTTGAGTTTGTTTATGGTAAAAAGCTTCACACTCCCATGTCACTCACTCAAATGGATTTTCCTATGGCTAGCACTATTGCTCAAGTTCACATTTCTATACTTCATGAAGTTCACAAGAACATTAGGCAAAGTTAAGAATGTTATACACATAATCTTAAAAAGAAACAATTAGTAGAAGAATTTAAGGAAAATGATTTAGTGTGGTTACATATCATTAAAAAAAATTTGGAAAATATTCTATAGCATCCTAAAGTTAGACATGCACCACACTATTATGGACCATTTCACATTATTCAAAAGATTAATGATAACTCATTTAGATAAATATACCGTCTAACTTGAACATACACAAATCATTTCATATTAAGTTACTAAAATCATTCAAAGGCACTTTATTACTCACTCCAATTCTTGGTGATCCTCCTTTTCTTGTAGACGATTTTGAAATCTTAATTTCTCAGAAAATAATAGATCATGATGTAACTACTGAATATATAGATACTAAACTTCATAGATATTTAGTTAAGTATACAAATCATTCTCTTGAAGAATGTATGTGGATGCATAGGACTTCCTTAACACCTCACTATAATCACTTAATTTTTGTATATCATTCACATTCACATTTTTAACTCCTCAACAATACTCTTTCATGCATGTGTTTTTACATGGAACATGCTTATGTTATTTAGTGATGGGACATATGATTGCCCATCTACGTCTATTTTATTTCAATCAACTGAGGTCAATTGTTTTTTCAACTAGGAGTATGTTATCACTTATGCAAAGTTCAATTTCGGAGTTTAATTAATGTGTTTATTGTTTTGATATAGGAGTTGAAGATTTGTGAGGACGTGGACATTTCAAATGTGTCTGGACTCGAATAAGAAGAATTATATATATATATATATATATATATATATATATATATATATATATATATATATATATATATATATATATACATATATATATATATATATATATATATATATATATATATATATATATATATATATATATATATATATATATATATAGTAAATAAAGGCCCACATAGAGGGTTTTTTCTAGAAAAGTAGTAAAAATACTGGTTAAGATCACGATCACTGTAGATCGTGATTAATGTAAATAAAAGATAGGGCTCTCTAAAGAGAGCAACTTTATACTTTCATGCCTACTTTCCAACGTGTGATGCTCATTGTAATCTCTATTTTTTATGTAATAAAAAACCTATAAATACATGCACTTTCTAGACTCGTCAAACAAAGTGTGTGGGGAGGAGATTGCACCCAACCTTTTCTACTATCCCATCTAGTGCATATCTCTATTTTTTGTGTATTTCACTTTTTGTACTCTCTGAGTATGCTTGTAGGTTATATGCTCCAACATCTACGAGTCTATTTAGAGTCACCATATCTAGAATTCATTTGAGATTGATGTCCATATGAGAACAAGCCATTTCCAAAGGCTCTCATGTAGTGGAGAGGACCTTGTATATTTTAATTTATTGGTAAATTTTCATGTACCTTCTAAGAGAACATTCTTGATTGTGATCCAATATAAAATTATTGCTTTGTATAATGCACACATGCAACTACCATCTTTGCATCAACGTTGTGTTTTCCTTTGTAAGAATAGTTACCATGTCATCACTATGCACTATTATAAGTGTGGTATCATCGAATACTTTACCATAAATGTTGGAACAAATCAACTAAAAGCCTAAGTATTGGCTTGGGCCTCACAAAAATAGTTAGAAGAAGTCTTGAATTGAAGTCTATGCATGAGCCCATGTGAGAACTCACTCTTGTAATTTTTTAAGAATTTACTTGATGTAAAAGTAAAGGAATCTAAAAATGGTTGAGTCCACTTGACAAAAATAGAGAGAGAAGCCACGAATTCATGATTTGATGGTTGGAGAATCAATCAATCTCTAAAACTTAGGAGATCACTTTTAGGTGAGCAAGATTCAAATTCAAATCTTGGCTCCAAAACTCCCTATAAATACATGGCAGATTAGTTACACTTTTTAGGCATGGATCAGCTGAGCTTTATGCCATATCAGAGTGTGGACTCAAGTCACACATTTGTATTTGTAAGTCCTTTGTATTCTACAGTCATTATACTTTCAAATCTATGATCATTCAAGTCCAGATCTTCATGTCATTGTGAGTCTACTATTCACTTCTATACCTTTCACATTTTTCAGTTAGATTGCAGAGATGGTTTCTCCGCGTTTACCGCAACTTTTTTGATGATTTAAGTTCCTAGAGTTTTTTATTTAAGTCTACTATAAGCTCACAAATTTTCATTGCTAATGGAGTTTTCAATTTTCAGTTATGTTCATTTGAACTCAACCTCGTCTGTTCATTTTTACTCCTCTGTCAGGTACCCGATTTTTTCACTCATCTTGTCAGAGCTGGTTGGATAATCATTGAATTCTTGAACTTTGAGTTTTTCTTATTTTACTGCTCACTAGTCTGAGTACTATTGTAGCCCGTGAAAATCGGGATGATGCTCTTACTTGTTAAACTTTATTCACATTGTGTGGTTTATCATTTCAAATGAGATTAATCTTGAAAGTTAGATCTGTAAGCTAATTAGAGTTCCCCAAAAGTAATTAAGCTAATTGTTGATGTGCTTAGAGAATTATTCAAAACAGTGGGTAGGTGTATGAATCAAAATAGCAAGTTTTTTCACCTCTGAATTAGTTCTAGCTCATCTCTTTTGATCTATCTTTTTGAGATTGATATTGCAAGGTACATAGGGTGTCTAAAACATCAATTGGAAAGCTAAAAGGGCCCAACACATACTCTTGGAGTTCATTTGGCTGGTGTACATCAAGGATTTTGCAGCACCACTTGATCTTCAAACACATATCTATCCATCTCTTCACAGTGGTATCAGAGCAAAGATGGCAAATGGATTTCCTTCATCAATTGACAAATTGGATAGAGGTAATTACGCATCTTGGTCATCAAGGATGGAAGCTTATCTCCAAGGTAGAAGTTTATATGGTTATGTGGTTGGAGATGAAGTTATGCCAAGTTTCAGGAACAAAAGTCAACCAACACAAGAAGAGAAAGAAAGATTGAGCACATGGTGCTCCAAGGATGCACTTGCAAGGTCGTATCTCCTCAACTCTACCTCATATTTTTTGTTGCCTCACATTAGAAGTTGTAAGACATCTCAGGAAGTGTGGGATGCACTTGAAGCCTTCTTCTCTTCAAGTACCAAAGCTAAGAAGCATCAACTATCGCTGGATTTCACAACCCTCAAGAAGGCTCCCAAACAAAATGTGACCGATTTTGTCACAAAGCTCAAGAACATAGAAGATCAGTTGGGAAGCATTGGAGAGGTAATAGATGAAGAGAAAATTGTAAGGCACGTCATCAATGGATTGAAAGTAGATGACAAGTGGTCAGCATTCACCATAGCTATGTATTTGTACATGGACATGCATGTACTTGATTTCAATACACTCATTAGACAATTACTCACTCAAGAGGCAAAGCTTATCAAAAATGGAGAAAGCTCTAAAGGTAATAAATCTTCAGCCTTATATCGTGATAAAAGAAAGTCCAAAGAAAGCAAATGAAAGTCAAAGAAAGTGGATCATGAAGCAGGAACATATCAAGCTAACTATGCAAGTAGAGGAAGACATGGCAGAGGTAGAGGAAGAGGAGGTAGAAAACGCATGGGAGATCCCAAGACATCAACTCATGTTCTATTTGTGGATTAACTAATCATACAACTGAAAATCACTTTAGGTATTCCAGGACTCAAAGAGGCAGAGGATACAATAGAGGAAGTTATGGCTACTCAAGAGGAAGGTTCAACAATTATCATGGCAACTACAACACCTACAATCATTCAAACTATCAAGAAGGCTACAAAGGAAGGAGAGACTTCAATAACTACAGAAAAGACTCAAACAAAGAGGATTCATTATTGAAGAGGATTCATTTATGATAATGAACATGGTATGCCACAAGGTAAATCTAATGAGCATGTTTTCTACATAGATTCAGGTTGTTCAAATTATCTGGTAGGAAATGTGGCCCTCCTATCTGATTTAGAAGATCCAAGGAACAAGCATGAGGTACAAACAGGAGATGACACAAGACATCTTGTGGAGAAAATAGGAAATGTCAAAGCACCTGATGGAAACATCTTACCTAGTAAGGTAGTCTATGTCCCTACCATTACAAAGAATTTGATAAGTGTTGGATAGATAGTAGAAAAAGGATTGCAAGTCAGGTTCAGAAGAGGAGGAGCATACGCGGAAGACCCTAGCCAAGGGTTCATAAGAATAGCAAAGGAAGAAAAAATAGGTGATTATTCACCTTTGAGTTGCAAGACACAAGGAACATAGCTCTCTTCAACTATGGTAATCAAACACTCACAGAACTAGAGGTATGGCACAAGAGATTGGCACATATTGGTGAAAGATAATTAAAACAAATTTGCAGGGACCAAAGTGTACTTGGACTCCCTAACTTGTCAAAACAACACATGATTTATAAATGCAGTGCATGTCAATTTGGAAAGTCTCACAGGTTACCATTCATGAAGAAAGGTTATATACATGGATATCTCTTGGAGTTGGTTCATACAGATGTATGGGGACCTAGCAAGGATGCTTCAATATCTCGATTAAGGTATTATGTCTCCTTTAATGATGATTGCAGTAGATGGACTATCTTATTCTTTATGAAACACAAAGATGAAGTTTTTTCATGCTTCAAAAGATATTGGCTCTTGTGGAGAATCAAAAAGGTAAATCACTGAAAAGGCTAAGGTCA
>CM035440.1:116356288-116488788 GCA_020310875.1 Ceratopteris richardii | reverse complement strand
ACACATAAGAGACACACATATACATACACACATACACTCACATACACACATACACACATACACACATGCTCATACAAACACATTTCACACATACACACATAGACACACACATATACATACACACTCACATGCATACATACACAGTCATACATATTGATGCATATGCATGCATACATACACACATGTACATACACACATATACACATGCACATGCATATGCATACATATATAGACACACATATACATACATGCATGCACTTACATATACATACATGCACACACACACACTCAGATGCACACATACACACTCTTGCATATGCATGCATACATACACACATGTACATGCACACACATATATATACACATGCATATATGCATACACATATGCATACACATACACTCTCACATGCATACACATACATATGAATACACATTCACTCTCATATGCATACACATACACTCTCTCATGCATACACACATAAGAGACACACATATACATACACACATACACTCACATACACACATACACACATACACACATGCTCATACAAACACATTTTCACACATACACACATAGACACACACATATACATACACACTCACATGCATACATACACAGTCATACATATTGATGCATATGCATGCATACATACACACATGTACATACACACATATACACATGCACATGCATATGCATACATATATAGACACACATATACATACATGCATGCACTTACATATACATACATGCACACACATATACATATGGACACACATATAATTGCATGCATATATACACACACAAAAGAGACATCCATATACACACACATATACACATACATATACACACATACACATACATAGAAATGTACATACACATATACACATACACACATATACACATACACACATACACATGCACACACATATACATACATACACATACACATAGATAGACATAATCATATACACATCTATCTACATATGCATAAACACATACACATACACACACATATACATACACACACATACACATATACACACATGTTTTAGAGTTAGGATTTTAGGATTAGGGTTTTAGGGTTTTACATACATGCACAGATGCATACACACACATACACATACACACAAATACACATGCACACACATACATACATACACAAACACATAGAGACACATAGTCACATATACAGATACACATAGAGATACACATACACACACACATACATACATACACATACACATTGACACACATAGTCACATATAGGCATACACATAAACACACATGTTTTAGGGTTAGGGATTTAGGATTAAGGTTTTAGGGTTTTACATACATATACATGCATACACACATATAGATATATACAGATAGACACATACACATATATACACAAATACGCACATATAAATGTTTTAGGGTTTTTACATACATACACATATACACATATACATACACGCATGCACACTTATACACATATATACACATACACATATATAAACACATTCATACACACACATACACAAACACACACATCACGTATACATCCAAACATAGGAACATATAGATGTTTTAGGGTGAGGGTTTTAGGATTAGGTTTTTTGGCTTTTACATACATATACTCATGCATACACACATATACACACATAAGAAATTAGGGTTTTTAAATCAAAATAAATATATGTAGCTAAATATATGATAAATATTATTATACATAATTAAACAAATGAAAAAAGCTAGGGTTTTTGCATACTTATGTGGATGATGCATGACTCGCCTAGTTATGGTGAATGTTCAAGTTTATGGAATTTGCTTTTAATGCTTGCCCCCTATGCAGAGGAGGACTCGGAGAACACTACTCCAAAGCACTTCAAAAAACTATCTACGAAGCACATCATAGATATCTCCCTGGTGGACATGTCTCACATGAAGGGAAAATCAGCTGACAAGTGCAATGAAAAATGAAAGCAAGCAATTGGAAGCAGCTATGGGAGGCACGAACACCACGGGCTAGCAGAAAATGGTTGTCATTCTATCATGATCTCCCTTATTAGAGAGAGTTGTTGATCAATCATTTGGTGGACCCAATGCATATTTTCAAGAATATGGGAACGATGCTCTAGAAGACATTGATTGGAAAGAAGGAAAGCAAAGCAACTGTTGCAGAGAGCAAAGAGAGCACAAGGCAGAGAAAAAGGACCCTAAAATTTTTCCGATTTGGACACCTTCTTTTTGTATTATAACCATTCTTGTAACATAATTTCCGTTGTAGATGCACTAGAGGAGTCCTCTAGATGCATCCCCACAGAAGATTAGAAGCTTACCCATGTAAATTAGTAGGAAATTAGTCTTTTAGTGAATAAAGTGCCGGTCTCTTGTATGAAAGGACCATTTTTAGGGCACATGTATATAAGTCAATTTGTGACTCTTTGTAAGGACTTTTTGCCATTGTGAGAATCAAGAGCACAAAATTTCGAATTTGTGTCTTCTCCTCTCTGTATCATCTTCTTTGTGAGCTTGTATGCAGGTGTGTTGCTTGGAAAGAGTGTTAGGAAGTGTTGTCTATCCATGAAAGCATTTGTTTGCTGTGGTTAAGGTGTGTGTGAAGTGTAGGAAGTGCTGAAGTGTAGGAAGGTCATTCCCCTGACTCAATATTTTGCTCATAACTTGAAGTAGAAGCATCTTAATTGAGTGAAAATATCTTCATTTGATGCGTCTTCTTGAAAGCTTCGAAACGCATATGCTATTTGCTATATTTGGAGTTCGGAGCTTAGAGAAAAGCTCAATTTACTGTTGGCTGCTGTTCCAAGTATCGTGACACCATGACTGACAGTTGAAGCTTGTTTGGATTAGTCTTTCCTTGTTTGCACTCTTTGAGTAACTCATTTACATTGATCGTCATTTGAATGCATGTCTTCATACACTCGGCTAGGTCTTGATACTCATCGGATTGATAATTAAAGCGTAAATCCTCACTATATGCACTTGAGGGGGATTGAGGTATAGTCTCTTTCTCCACAAGTCCCTAAGTTGGTTCTTAGGTACACACACTTTTTGGCACCGTTGCCGGGGAGTGTCGAATCAAACCGAGGCATTCGTGTGATGGTAAGTAGCTTTTTGCATTGAAGCGAGAGGAGGAGTAGTGATTTTCTCTTCTTTGGTAAGTCACATTCACCCGTACTTACTACTTCTCACTCTTGAAGTGTGTGTAGTGAGTTATTAGACTAGGGAAGTGAGTGGATTGAGTAGAGTAGGAGTAAGGGAGTAGGCTAGGAAGTTAGAGTAGCATTCAACCTTTGTCTTGTTGTTCTTTTTTAGTGTAGGAGAATTTTTCAAAGAGTATAAAACTAAAAAAATATCATTTTTTAGTCACTTGTCTCTAGCACAAGTATCGTGAGAAGCTGCTGTTGAGTATCGTGAGCAAAGATCTAGGTTTTTTGAACTGCACAGAACGAGTCAGAGGGGTTAGAGAGCTGAGAGAGAGTTCCCAAGGTAAGCACATTCATCATCCTCCCATTAGTGTCTCACAAATTAAAGATATCAGAGAAAACGATCTACGGTAAGTATCGCGAGAGTCCTCCAGGGGTGAGAGAAGTCTATTTTTGTGATATTGTTGGTGAGGAGAGTGTAGAGAAGCTTGATAAACACATATAATCATTCAAAATTCAAAACAAACTTGCAAAAAAACTAAAAAAATGCCAAGTATCGTGTTCTCCCACGGTCGAGTATCGCGATACCTAGGTATCGTGAACTCCCGAGGTTAAGTATCGCGATATCTTGCAAGTATCCTGTATCGTGTTTGCCCGATCCCGATACCTAGCAAGTATCGACTATCGTGTTTTCCCAATCACGATACCTAACAAGTATCGAGTATCGTGTTTGCCCGATCGCGATACCTCGCAAGTAGCGAGTATCGTGTTTGCCCGATCGCGATACATAGCAAGTATCGTGTATCGTGTATTGTGTGAACTCAAGTATCGTGTATCCTGTATCGTGTATCATGTGAACTCAAGTATCGCGTATCGTGTATCGTGTTAACTCAAGTATCGTGTATCGTGTATTGCAAGAACCTGGTCGTGATACTTATCAAGTATCGTGTATCGAGTATCATGTTTCTTCAAGTATCGTATATCATCTTCTGTGAAGTATCGTGTATCGTCTGTGTGAAAGGTCGAGTATCATGAACTTTTTGGGGTCAAGTATCGTGACTTGGGGTTTCACTGTTAGTCCTTTCCCAACCAAATTTTTCTAGAATTCTAACCCATAGTGAAGAGCTCTAGAAGCTAGAGGTTGGCAAGGGCTGATCAGAGCTTTTAAGTGGATGAACCTAAGATCTGGGAGAACCCTAGGAAGCCGAAGAAGTGTGATCTCTTCTGTAGGAAGCGTAGCCGAACCAAGTAGCCGTTCACATTATTTTGAAATCTCTAGTGAGTCAGAAGAAGAAATTCCTATGGCTTCAGAGGATATGCAAAACACTGTACCAATGATTGGCATGATGTCAATTATTGAGGGAGAATATCGGACATCTTTAGAATATGTGACGACCAATCAACATGAGATTCCCATATACCTAGATGGACTAAACCGATCAGTGGCCAGACTGAAGAAAGCTTTAGATGCTTACATAGTGCCTAGGCCAGCAGTTAAGTATGCAGGAGGAATTTATATGGACAAGAGAGACATCCAGTATGTTGTTACCGAACGCCCCGAAAACATCAATGAACATGGGGAAGAAAACACTGCTCATAATCTTAATGAAGAAGGAGATGAAGTGCAAGTGACCACACCTAGAGGGAGATCCACTGTTATTAGGGTTTGGAGAGGAGACCTTGTTCCCAAGATGACTCCTTAATGGATGTGCATTTGATCAATGGAATGGAGAATCTCCTTAGAGCCCACTCTTGATTATGGGAAGCCGCCCCTAATCCAGTTACTATCTATGAGTTACAAGATCCCGACTTCACCACCATCATCACGTATTTGGACAAAAACCAGAGAAGGTATTGCCCCCTAACAGAGTCAGAGAATGCCGGGTTGAAATATGAGAACATCCCAGTGTTTTCCCCGAGGGATCAAGCCACTACTTCACAAAACCCACATGGAACCTCTCAAAATAATTCATTCCAACAGTCAGGACAAACACAACAAACACATATTCCGGTCAGACCACACGTACAGTTTGCTATGCCTACAAATAAGCCCCACTATCGGCCTCAACCACCTGTTGATCCAAGGAATGGAATTCCTGCCCCTGTTAGACCACCTATAGCAAGAGGACCTGGTATACCCATTGGAAGACCCGTTTTCCCTATGATTCCTAGACCGCCTGAAGGAGTAAGAAGATTAAGGCCAATTCAAGTTGCCAAATGCATGAGAAACCACTATGATGGCTCTAGCAAACCATACAATCATATAGCTTAATTTAAGCAAGTAATCAGAGCCGAACAAGTAGAAGATTTCTTGATCCAATATGAATCTTTTGGTCTAACTTTGATGGACACAGCTTTAGCTTGGTTCCAGCCATTAGATCCAAATAATTTTCAAAACATGGAACAAGTCTATCAAGAAATGATTGAGGTATTCACTAAGTCTGGAATTAAAAACAACTGGTCATCGTTGATTCATAGCTTTAAGCAAGCTCCTACAGAATCAGTGAGATTGGTAGCAAGAAGATTCAAACAGTATGTGGATAGATGCCCTATTGAAGAGAGACCCACTCAAAACAAAATGGTGTCATTATTTTTGGAAGGATTATTGAATGGATCATTAAGATCTTTGGTATATGTAAAAAGAGTTCAAACTTTGCAAGAGTGTCTGAAGGAATGTATCGACCTAGAAGACAATCTAGTAGAGGATCTGAAAATACCTCAAGGTAGTATCAAAAGTGAAGATTCAGCCAGCATCACATCAAACCCTAAGAACAATGTAGAGGAAATAGTTGACTTAGTCGCAAAGAAGTAGAACGTTCAAGGACAGAGGAACTACCCCAACAACCCAATGAGAGTGCCCCTGCTTCGAAGATGTATGCATTGTGGAAGAGATCATCAATCTCATTTGTGCACTAGGGGTGTCGTCCCACCACCTGCTTATGCCTACAATAGACCACCCATTCTGGGCCCTCTACAATATTGCAACATAGAACAAAAGTATACAAATCATGGCACGGAAAACTATCCTTACAATAGGCAATCAAGACTTGTACAACCTGTCATGAGACCTTATGGATGCCCTCAGAGAGATCTAGGAGGAGAAGCCTTTAGATATCCCACATATCAGCAACAGGCACCTGTACCACGACCATATGCTTATCAAGGGTACACTCAACCACAACCGTTGTTAGGACAACAACCGCCCCATCCTCAGAATGTTGTCCTAGTGAAAATAGCTCAACCTGAAGAAAACGTAGAGAGAGCAATAGTTCCAGCCACACCTTTCACTAGTAATGAACCATATGATTCATCCTATGCCCATAGTCAAGGAAACTATCCCACTTATGAGAGCTCTATGATAGAATATGGACAAATGTACGAACCATATGCCTATGGCATGGAAGTGCCGGATAGTCCCTACAGATATGAGCAGGACTATGTGTCATTGATGTACACAGCCCCCAGGGCATCCATACCCCCCCGACCCATGAACATACCACCTGTACCTAGAGGACCATGTTATAGATGCGGAGGTGATCATTATATCAGAGAATGTACAATACCAAACCCACCACCACCACAGCGAGTCTAGGAAGGATACTGTAGTGATTGTGGTAAAGAACACCTTTTCAGAGATTGTCCCAAGAACCCCAACAAAGTTCTCTAACGTGCAGATTAATGTGATAGAAGTGATAGAGTCGTCAGGAAGTGATAAGGAGTACACTGTACCGTTGAAAGCAATAACTAGAGCCAAAGCTAAAGAGACCCCAGACAAAACTAAAGAAAATGATCAAGGTGACGGAGAAAGGAACATATCTACACCTCAAATAGTTGAAGACTAGGAGGAGCCTGAGAAAAGTGTTACAAGTAAACGAACACAGAGATGGAAGAACCATAGAGATAGGATGAAGGAAAAGAAACTACAACAAAAGAAGGAAAATGAAAAGATTGAACAAAATCCAAAAGAGAAACAAGAAGAGGAAGAAGAAATTCGGAAAGGAAAGTAAAAAAAGAAGAGGTAGGATCAGTTTTAGCAGATCCCATGCCTGAAGAATTAGCCATGTGGATTCAAGCGTACAAAGCACGAATAAGAGCAGGACCTATCATTGAAGAACATGAAAGAGAATATCCTAGAGGTGACCTAGAGAAAGAAAGGTTGGAGATATGTAAGAAGTTAATTGAAGTGGCTCAACAGACCCTAGAAAAACCTGTTGTTCAATTACTCAACTCGCGAATTCCCGAAAGAGAATTCCAAGGGTGTGCCATCATGAAGGACCCCGAGAAACCCGAAGTAGGTGAGACACATAATGGAAATTTCTGCGAGGATAGAAGGGAAGGATCCATTGTTCCCGAAGTAGAAGGGGAATGGCCTAAAGATTTGTGGGCAAAAGTCCAAGAAGACTGATGGAAGAAAGTGGAAGGAATACAACCACCCTTTGAGGAGTTGGAAGCAGAAGGTGAAATAGACGATTCAATACCTGAACAAAATTCAGAGGGGTTATTACAAATGGATCAAACTAACAAGAATAATGACATTATAAGGGTCTTGCCAAATTACACAGGAGAGTACAAACATAATTCGGAATTATATTGTATTCCCTCGATAAGGAAAAAAGAATTGAACCCATCAGTCAACACATCGGATATCATACAACATCTTAAAAAGGTAAAGATCCCTTGTACCCTGATGTTAGAAGAACTGTTAAGGATCAAACCACATTTGAAGGAGAAACTGATCAGCCAATTGGAAATCAAGGTGGACGAGAAGGAGATGTCTGATGAAGTAAACACAGTAAAAATCCCAGTCGATAAGGTAGGAGATTTTAGTGAGGGAGATGAAGGAAACACTTGCCTTCCAATTACCTATAGAGGTTACACCACTAAAGCCATCTTAGATTCTGGAGCTGGAGTAGGAATTGCTACTAAAGAAATCTGGGAAAAATGGGGAAAACAGCTTTAAGACCAACGCGCATGAAGATACAAATGGCAGACGGACACACTCAACGACCCTTGGGATTATTGGAACGGGTAGTTTTTACCACTTGCGAAGTTGAGTTCGAGCACACCTTAGCGATATGTCAATTTGACAGGCCTAGCAATTATGAAATGATACTTGGAAGACCAGTCATGAGGCAACTAAAGGTAGTGCGAGATTGGGGAAAAGACGCAATATATTCACAGCATGAAGGAACCACAACAAGAATAAATCTCCACACTTATACATATCAAGATGTTCCTCCCTTACAATGGAATCAGATTCACAAGGAGGAAGATAACTAGTCGATTCATAGTATAGGTTCAAGTGACCAATCGTGGATGAATGAAGACACTCATCTATGGATATGTCAAACTGCGAAAAAGGAAGAAGATAGGAGGAAAGGATGGAAGCAAAGGCAAGGAGTTGCTAGATCAGTACAAGATCCAGTCTATATGCCTCAAATATTCTTAGATGAAGAATTTGAACCTCATGGTTGGATGGAGATTTTAGGTACTCTCGATGTGTGTGTAAACGAAGAAGTGATAACCATGAATGAATGCATTGATGAGGAAGGATATGACGTTAGTCTATATGTGGTAGTTCCTCAAGAGGCTAAAGAAGGGGAAGTGATAGAAAAGGAATGGAAGGAGGATTACGAGAGCATTGAAATGGAGCAAGAGCAAATGGAAATAAAAAGTGGAAATCAAGAAGTGAGTGTCATAACTAATGAAATAAATCAAGAACCAACACAGGAAGAGGAGCTTGGATTAGATAAAGCAAAAAATGACGAAGAAAACAAGCCTCAAGACCAATTTGAAGTGCCCGCCCACTTCAAAAAATATGAAGTAGAAGAGAGAAGAATTGCTATTCAAATGCCAAAACGAGAAGCACAGCCAGGAATAGCATATGACAATAAAGAACAGACCAAGAAAATAGTAGTAACCTTAGAGGAAGGAGAAGAACGATGTACTTTTATAGGACAGGATGTCTCAATGGAGGAAGAACAAGAGTTAATACAACTCATAAGGGAATATAGGGATGTCTTTGCCTAGACATATAAGGATTTGAAAGGAGTAGATCCATCTATATGTGCACATAGAATCCCTATGACATTTGAAGCTAAACCTTCCAAACAAAGACCTTAGACATATAACGATGTTTACTCAGCAAAGATAAATGAAGAGATAGATAAGTTATTAGATGCTGGATTCATATATGAGATTGAACACACGGAATGGGTGTCACCCTTGGTGGTTGTACCGAAAAAGAATGGTAACTTAAGGGTATGTATAAACCTGAAAAAAGTAAATGCTGCCACCATTAGAGACAATTACCCATTACCCATCACGGATCATCTTTTGCAAAGAGTGGCAGGGAAGGAAGTTTATAGTTTTTTGGACGGCTTTTCAGGTTTTAATCACGTAGCTATTGCTCCTGAGGACCAGCATAAAACAACCTTTGCAACTGAATGGGGAGTGTATGCCTTTAGGGTCATGCCTTTCGGCCTAACCAATGCCCCAGCCACTTTCCAAAGATTGATGTGCCATGTATTCAAGGAGTTCCTGAGAAAGAGTATGGAGGTATACATGGATGATTTATGCACTTACTCAGCTATACGATCAGAGCATATCCCTGAACTAGAAAAGATCTTTGCCAAATGTCGACAATATAGAGTATGCCTCAACCCAGAAAAATGTGTCTTCATGGTTCGACAAGGAAAAATATTAGGACATATTGTTTCTAAAAATGGAATTTCAACTGATGAAGACAAAATCAAAGTGGTTCTGGATTTGGCAAGACCAAAGACTGCTAAGGAAGTACAAGAATTTATGGGACATTGTGGATACTAACGAAGACTTATACATATGTATGCTATATTCTAGACCTCTTTATGCACTATTGTCTCAATTTAATTGGACAGAAGAATGTGAAAAGGCCTTTAATGAATTAAAGAGTCGATTGAGTTCAGCCCCAATCCTTCGAGTACGTAAATGGGACAAAGCCTTTCACATTCATGTGGATGCTTCCAAGTTTACCATTGGTTGCATCCTAGCTCAACCCGTAGATACAGGGAAGTTAGATCACCCTATAGCCTATGCCACTAGACAATTGAATCAAGCAGAACGCAATTATACCACAACTGAGAGAGAAGGCCTAGGGATGGTGTATGCACTAAAGAAGTTCCGACATTACTTATTGGCAAACAAATTCAAATTCTTCATTGATCATAAAGCCCTACTGTACTTAGTCAATAAGCCTTCTAATACGGGACGACTAGTACGATGGTTTTTATTGTTGATGGAATTTGATTTTGAAGTAGTAGTCAAGAAAGGAAATACCCACATAGGAGCGAATCACCTATCAAGAATGACACATGGAGAACCACCCATAGGAGTACCTGATGACCCCCTCGGTATATCCATGCAGAAAGGGATGGTAAGACTTGGGGTATATATATGAATGATTTACAATTCTTTTTGTATATGGGACTATTGCTAGCTACATGTGCCCATCACTTAGGATTAGCAAATTTGCAATTATGGAGGTTGCATCGTTCTCTTTTGGGATCCTATTTCTTCTCATAACCTCTTAGATATGATACTTTCCTTCTTTTGAGCATAACGTCCTATCGCAAGCTGCAAATCAAGAGTTTTAACTCAATATGGATTATATAATTCAATATCTTTCATTTTCTTACATGAAATATTTTACCTACTTTTAGAAACCTTTGCACAATCGTTTACTCTCTTGGAGTGACGTTCGGACTTTAAATCCTATCCACTATCTTCTCTCTTACTTCCAGAGGTGTTTCTACCTTTGGAGACCTTTATTTTTTAATTTATTTGCCTTTTTTTTTTTAATATAAAGGAAGTTCGGCAATAGCCTACTCTCCCGGACTTGAATTAAATTAAGAAACAAAGGTACAATAGAAGGGGACTAGTGCCCACGGGACCCCCCAAATCCCACAAAGCAGGGGAAGCTTGAATGAATCCTAGGTTGCATTACAGAGAAGGTTAATCACCCTCTCATCGCCCTCATGCGGGGCCCACTTGGGTTTGAGCTTGTTGTTGATCAAAAGGAGGACTTGATGGTGCCTGAAGGGGGGGGATTTCTTACTGTTAACAATCCTTTTGCCAAGGAGGAATAGTGATTTCTCAATCGACCACTCCCTGGGGGGATCTCCGAAGTTGAGAGCACACCTCTCCCGCCAAATTTTCCACAAGACTTCCCCTCTGATGGCGTTCCAGAGAGTCGCAGAGCAGCCGATCGCTTCTCCCAAAAGGACTTGTTTCCAACTAAGCTGATTTTGAAGTCTGATTTTCATTTGAACCGTCTGCCAGATTCTGTAGGAGTTGGGGCAAGTAAGGAAGATGTGTGGGACATCTTCGATAGCCTGGTGGCAGCGTTTGCACCAAGGAGGAATCCCACAAAGTTTGCTAGCCTTATGGTTGGTCCAAATTCCTCGATGAAGAATTTGCCATAGGTGGACAGACTTCTTTATCTCTATAAGGGGGTGCCAGATACCCATGAATTTCATGTCCCACCGAAGCCGCGTCCAAGACAGGCACCACTTCTTGTTGAGGCTGATCTGGTGGTCAGCCGTTTCTTTGATGTTCGGGATTTTGAGTATGCTATTTCCATTGTGCCATTTGAGACCAAGCGAGTTCGGTGTGTCGTGTCCCATGAGAAGGCGAGTCTTGTGACGATCCCATGCGAGGCATCGGCTTTGCAAAGTGTTCCATTCTTCGTAGGAGATGTTTATGCAAGGGTCAATATCCACGAAGTTGATCCAGCTGTTGGTGTCGTGTTTCCAGAGGTGTTTCCATTTTTTGAATCCTTTGTTCCATAACCTCTTGGCATTTTGAATGTTCCACGACTCCACACTCCGGATTCCATGTATCGGAAACCAGATAGAGTCGTGTTGTCTGATTCCGGCCGCCCACTTCCAGTCCTCACTAATTCTTGTGAAGCTTTTGACTTTATTCCAGCCCTTCCAAAGGGAGCACACGAGATTGGAGCCTTTCGGGAAGACGGGGATCGGGGAGAATAGCAGGGTCATGATGTCAAGGTTCTTCCAGTTTGGGAACCCCATGAGAGCCAACTCATGCTTGTTTCTGAAGATCAGCTTGGCCCACGAGGCCTCCCTATTGCACCAAGCCTTAATCATCCATTTGGCTGCCAGTTTGTTAGCCATACACCCAATGTCTAGGATACCAAGCCCCCCGCTATCTTTATGGCTAGTGTAGATGGCCCATTTGATTTTAGGCACCCCCCTTCTGTTATGATCGCCCGTCCAAAGAAAGTTTCTACAAATACTATTCAGTTTGGACAGGCCTTGCTCATTCGGTCTCCAACAAGAAAGGAAATAGATGGTAGAAGAGAGGAGGAACGTGTTGATAACCATCGCACGCCCAGCGAAATTGATTTGCATACCTTTCCAATAGTTAAGCTTGTTTTCGAGTTTGGCCAACACCCAATTCCATCTCTGCTCCATAGAGACGCCAAACCCCAAGGGGATTCCAAGAAGTCGAAAGATTTGGCCCTGCGGAATGATTTGACAGCCATGATCAATGAAAAGGCCAGGATGATGTCCCACAATAGCCCTAAAGGCGGTCTTAGAGTGGTTGATTTTGGATCCACGGGCTTCACAAAAGGTAGCAAGACACCTCCAGAAAGTCTCCAGGCTGGTATTATCATTGTGAACGAACGCGTTCATATCATCGGCAAATAGTCTCATGATGATTTGACTGTGGTCGTGAGGCAGCCGGAGGCCTTTGATATTGCCAGTCTCCACATGATGTGCCACAAGTCTGCTCAGCCCCTCAGTGGCGATGGCAAAAAGAAGGGGGGCCAGAGGGCACCCTTGTCTAATAGATCTTCTAAGATGGATCGCCTTCGAAAGTTTGCCGTTAACGTTAATTTGGGTCATTGCGTTTCCGAGAAGGGTCGCGATCATCTTGGTGAATTTCTGACTACATCCGAGATCTTGGAGCGACTGCAGAATATAGTCCCATTCTAGCCTGTCGTAGGCTTTGTCAAAGTCGATCTTGAGGAAAACCACATCTTGATTAGACTCATTTGCAAATTGAATACCTTCCCAAATATCCATAATGGTTTCCAGGATAGACCTGCCTTTGATGAAGCCTTTTTGGTCCTCACTAAGCCAAGATCTCAGGTGGCACGAGATTCTGTTGGCAATGACTTTGGCGATGATCTTGTATCCTGTTTGGAGCATCGTAATAGGCCGCCAGTTCTCGATTCTGTTCTTTTCCCCCTTCTTGTGTATCAACTTGATAATTCCATTATTTAGACAAGAAGGAAGAGCACCAAACTTTAGCGCTTCTTGCCAAACCATCAGAAGAGGGGTGGCAACCACCAGCTTGAAGGATTTAAAGAACTCGTTAGTGAGTCCGTCGGGTCCCGGGCTTTTACCGAGAGGGAGGGCATCAATGACCTCAATGATTTCTGATTCAGAGATAGGGGCATGAAGCAGGGAGTGGATGTTGGGTGGTATCCTCCGGGGGGAAACCCTGGAAATGGCAGCCATACAGTCCCTTCTATGGTGGGAGAGGGGGTTCGAGGTTCCCAGGAGTCTCGTGAAGTGCCCTTCGATGATGCCAAAATTATCTTCTTCCGAAGTGCATACATTGCCATGTGGATCTAGTAGTAGGGGGATCGATTCTCTGTTGTGTTTCCTTTTAAGGATACGACACATCTCTTTGGTGGGTTTATCGGCTTTGCCAGCCCACCACTCCTTGAAGAAAATTTGCAAGTTTCTCCTTTGTATTTCTTCCTCGTATCTCAACACCGCTCTGAGTTTTCGGAGACCTTTCTGGGCTTGGTGTTTTCCTTTGTTCACTTCCTCCTCGAGCCGCCAGAGTCTGTGGTAAATAGCTTCCCTACGAGCCCGTCGCACAGTCTCGAGCGTGTTCTTAGTTCTGATCATGATCTTACGAGACTTGTCGACCGCACTTCTCCAGCACTTGGCTGGGGCCAGGCCAGAGGCGAACGCCACCTTCCACACATCGGCAATTTCTTGATGGACGGAGGGGAGAGAGAAGGTGGTTGCGTTGGCATGGAACCACGGAGCCTTGCGGATCTTGTTGGAAGGTTGAAAAGTGATAACGATTGGGTAGTGATCAGAGATAGTGAGATCAGTGCGTTGCGTGATGGTAGGGTGGCCCCACTGATGAGTAAAGCTCTGAGAGATGTAGCATCTGTCGAGTCCAGCTTTCCTCAGGTCCTCGCCCGCTTGGAGATTCGACCAAGAAAAGCCATTCGAGTCTTTGAATTCAACCAGATCCAAGTGAAGTTTGGTCATAACCCACGTTTCTTTCTCCCGACTGTCGATGACCCTGCCCTTGCCCAACCATCTATCCGTAGGGTCCTCCACCATGTTGAAGTCTCCACAGATAAGCACGTTGTGGGGAAGCGAGTCTAAGGAGGCCCAAGTGTTCAGTCTCTCCAAATCCCCGTTAGGGGCGTACAGAGAAACCATAGTAACACAAAGAGGAGCACCAAAAGAAATAGCAATCCAGCGGTGACTTACATCTTCAATGGAGTTCTCAATCTTATCAAACCAGAGTTGTTTAACACCGATAACCGTTCCTCCAGACCCCCGCAGGTGCTTCGTTGGGATCCAGACATGGGCCGAGGAGACCTGCTTGAGCCGTTTCTGGAGGTCTTCTCCGTCAATTTTAATCTCTTGAATACATATAAAGTCTGGGTTTAGGCTAATGTCACGGAGCCATTGACCGATGATGGTCGCTCTTGAGGGGTCGGTTAACCCTCTAGCATTTAGCGAAATGACAATCATTTTTGTATTGATCCCTCTTTGCGGGAGGGAGCTTTGTCCTTTCTTCTCTTGGCTTCATCTTTCTTTTTTGCTCGGATCGGATCTCGAGTTAGTAAGAGGTTCTTGTGGGGGCTTTTCCACGGTAACTCCATAGGTTGTTTTCCTTTGCGGGATGCCTCCTGCTGGGAAGAACAGGACACCGTTTTCAGCTCCGTTTCTGGAATAGTCGATCCGATGATGGAGCTTTCACTATCCATGTTATCTTCGTTGCTGGTAGTAAAGCCGTCTTCTTTGCTTGTAGTGTAACCCTCCTGCAAGGTTTCTTTACTGTCAGGGATCTCCAGGCCTTTGACATCGGTGTCCTCCTCAAGTTGGTTCCCACCTTGGTAGTCAAACTCATTGATTTCCTTTTCCAGATTGCAATACAAGTTGCTGGAGGGGGAAACAGACTTGTTGTTTCGCTCAGAGGTTGCCCTAGGGCTTCTTTTCCTTCTTCTTCTGACTTCGATGAACCGGTCCGCATCAGTTTCTGGATTACGGGGACCCTTGAAATCCTCTACTTTCGTCGAGTGATTGAATGCTCCATTACTGTCTTGAGCATTTTTGGGGGCTTCTTGATTTGTCTTCCTTTTTCGTTTCAGAGGGCAATCTTTGATCCTGTGACCTTGTTGGCCACAGCGAAAGCACGCGTTGGGGAGGTTTTTGTAGCTGATGTCTTGCTCCCATACATCCCCTTCGCCCAAGTCCAGTTTGATCTTCGATGGGAGTGGCATACTGAGGTCAGCCTCGACACAGATTTGAGGGTGCCATCGAGCGTTGAACGAGTGTCTTGCTCCTTCATAAATGAGACCACCAATGTCCTCGCGTGAGGCCAACGGCTTGCCGATAGGAGAAACGATGTCCCATACGAAGTTGTACAAGAAGTATGGCAAGTTAGGGAGCTCAACCCAGAGGGGGTACCGAAGCGATTTCGATTTGTCGGGAGTAAAATCAGGGGACCATCTGAATAGGCACAGGGTCGCCCGGCCGAGTTGCCAAGTTCCGACACTAAGGGCTCGGAACGCCATATCTTCATTTTCAAAGACTAGCAGCAAGTGGCTTGCCGGTAAGAACTGACACTTACAAACAACTAGCCCGCGGGGGAACCACTCGTTGCGAAGCCACTGTCGCACAGTTTCGAGCGGGGGCTTAGGGCCGAACAATTGGCCGACGAGGCAAACTTTCTTGAGCTCCTCCTGAGTCGACAAAATTGCGGATCTATTGAGGGAGACCAAGGGGGGTTCCGCACACTCGAGGGCCCCTTGGGCGGCACAAGAGCCCCCCTCCAAAAAAGAGGCCAGGTTATCGGTCTCCCCGGGAGGAGGGGCCAGATTACTTCTCACAAGAGAGGGGGTCGCCAAATCCATGGCAAAAAAAGGGGACACCCCGAAAAAGAAGAGCTTTTTCTAAAACTCTGAGAAGAGAAGCATCACGAAAGGCTCAAACAACCCGCAATAAGAGGAAGCTCTCTTCTTCTTTTTTTCCTCGGCAATTCTTTCTCTTATTTTTTTCTTTTTTCTTTTTTCTTCTTTTTTTTCCTTTCTCTTTTTCTTTTTTTCTTTTTTCTTCTTTTCTTTTTTCTTTTCCCTTCTTCTCTCTTTTTTACCTTCAAGAATACTTTAAAAGAGGGCTTTCGAGAAAGCAACTTTCAAGTGAAGATTCTCTGGGGGAGGAATCAAAGGCCGTCAGGCGTCACCTTCCGCGTCAGGATCCTCGGGAAAGCCGGACGGCTGGCAGAAGCAGCGCGACACCCGGCAGCAGGTTGACAGGGAGGCGGCTCAGAGCGGATTCCAGGGAGTCGGCGACGGGTACCCAGTCAGTACCACCTCCACGGTGGACACCACGTAATCAGTCGCCTCCATGTAGTCAGTCGCCGCCACGCTTGTCGATCGCCTCCACGTAGTCAGCACCTAAACCATGACGTTCGCCTGTCGATCGCCTCCACGTAGTCAGTCGCGACTGAGCACCACCGCCACGATGGACACCACTCGATCGTGCAACCCCCGTCAATCGCGAAGCATGCGTGATGGACGCCGTGAGCCACGCCTTGTACCAGTCGCCGCGAGCCCCGTATCAGTAACAGTATCAGTTGCAATAGACGCCATGATCTTCTTTTCTGCCTACTTGAGCTCTTTCGCCATTTAATGTTGTTAGGACTGCTACGAATCACCCGCTTTTAGATGAAGTTGCTACGCCCGTCAGCAGCAACGTTCAAACTCCGTCAGCAGCACGCACCGTCCGTCAGCGACCATCTCCGTCAGCAACCATTTATTTGCCTTTTGTACGTCCATCAAATTTATTTCCTTAATTACCTTTATTGGGAGATAAATAGCCATTCTATCTTATGTCAGAAGCCCACTTTCAATGGCTATTGATTGTGCAATAGAGTTTCATGTTGTTGCAACTGATGTATAAGGAGCACATCAATTTCCAGCCTTTGGGTGTCACTGGAAAAGGAGAGAACAAAAGAGTGAGTAGATATTGTCCCTTTTAACAAGGGTGATTAGTGTGCATAATGGATTCATTTTTTCTAAATATTAAGCTAGCTTAAGAGGTAGTTGGATTGCTAAAAGCTTTAACCATCAATTTTTCCCAAAAATGTATTAGCCATACTTTCAATATCTTGAGTGTTTAATCCACTAGACTCGTTTTGGCTTGAGTACTCATCCTCTTATCTCTGCAAAATCTTTCAATCTTCACCAAATCTTTCTCCTTTGATCTCCAGGATGTCAAAAGATAATTGATAAGAATGATGAGGATTGTGTTGATTACCATAGCACACCCCACAAAGTTTAGTTGCATGTCCTTTCACTACCCCAACTTGTTGTAATGTTTTGTGTTGATTACCATAGCACACCCCACAAAGTTTAGTTGCATGTCCTTCCACTACCCCAACTTGTTGTAATGTTTTGCCAACAACTAACCCCATCATTGCCCCAATGAGACATCAAAGCCCATTGATATTTCCAATACGCAAAAGATTTGCCCATAAGGGAGCTCCCAAACCAGCTACTAAATTAGAAACTAAGTAAAGAGCCCACGGATTGACCTAAAAGCAATTTGAGTTGGGTTTATTCTAGAAGTCAAGCCATGTAGAAGTTGTTTAAAAGTGCCAATCGTTATGTAAGAAAAAATTAGTGCCATTTGTAAATATTATTGTGATCAACTATCACTAACTATGAGGTAGCAATAGACAAAGAATATGGCCATTATTGGAACAATAGTTAACCAAGAAACTAAGCTATTTGACAATGATAGCAACAAGCAAAGGATCAAGTGGAAAACCTTCTTTGAGAGAGCATTTTAATATGATCATTTGAGAGATTTGTCTGTTAATATTGATATAAGCTATAGAAGTGCCGATAATGATAGAGATCACCATGAAAAATTCAAAACAACGGGACAATCTGTCTTGAAGGAACATTGGAAAAAAAATTCTTATATCCAATTCTCATAATTGTAATAGGATGCCAATTCTTAATCTGATTTTTCATATCTTTTCTGTGAATAAGATTAATCACTACTTTGTTAAGGGAAACATGTAAAGCACCAAACTTCATAGCCTATTGCCAAACTAGGTGTATAGGTATCCTTCATACATGCTGGAATGTTTTCAAGAACTCATTAATGAGGTCATGAGGCCCTAGGATTTAACCTTAAGGAAGAGAATCAATCCCTTCTAAAATTTTCGTGTTAGTGGTAGGGAATTCAAGAAACCTACTCTTAATTGGAGGAATATTTTTTATTTTATTCTAGAAATAGATTTCATACAATCCATCCTATGAGGAGTCAATAGAGTAGTCACTCCTAGAAGCTGAGTGAAGTGATTGAAAATAAACATGCAAATTTCTTATGCTCTAGTGCATTCTTTAGTTTTTTTGTCAATAATGAAAATGGATGGTTTCCTTGCACTTCTTGAAATTTTTTATTTTTATTTTTCAATGTAGGAATTTTAGCCTAGGCAAATTCTCCCTTGCATGAATTAACAAAGAAAATAATGTATAGTGAAGGAGCATAATGCCCATGGGATCCCATGTACCCCATAGAGAAGGGGTAGGATGGCCCAAAGGCAAAAGAATTGAAATGGCCAAAATCTAGTAGGAAGCATCTGTTCAACAGAGAGTTGTAGATAAGGTTAGTAATCCTTTTTCTTTGCCCTTATGGGTGGCCCAATTACTTTTGATCTTTTTATTTTCAATGCGAATTTTTCTATGTTTTCTAAAGGGAGAGTACTTCTTACAAATACATATTCTTTCACCTAAAAGGCCAAGGGATTTTCCAATCAAGGATTCTTTCCAATGATCATCAAGGTTGGCATCACATCTTTCTTTCCACATCTCCCAAAGTGCCCCCCCCCCTTATAGCATTCCACAAGGCATAAGAGCAACGGATTGCATTTCTGAGTAACAGATAGTTCCAAGTGATTTGACTTTGTAAACTCAAAATCATGGCAAGAGACTAAGATGTTGAGTGACTCTTGAGCCATAAAAAGAATAGGTGGCCAATACTTTATCTACCATGTAGGCAGTGCATACACCACCAAGGGCACCCCACAAATTTTATTAGCTTCAAAATGTGGAGAATTATCCACAAAATAACCTATTTTTTGTTCTCTATGAGAGGATGTCTCTGGTCCTTGAACTTAAACTCCCATATGATATAAGGCTAGTTCAGAAAACATTTCTCGTTAAGGGAAATATGAAGATTCAAGTACTTCTTGAAACTCAGTGTCATTTCCAATTATCAAAATTACACTACTTCATATACACAGTTACACCTTAGGGATATGAAATTTTGAGATTTCTACTAGCTTCTTCTGCAAATCTTATAAGCACTTGTCTTTACACTTGAACCTAAATTTATGGTACATCTTTGTAAGACTCAAAAATTTTGAGCTCCCAAAGAAGAAGAATGACACAAGGGAGGCTGGTTGGGATACAAGAAATCCAACAAGAATTATATTGCTCTCAATGTAATTGCTATAGGGCCTCCTTTATAAACATGGTTGGCCATGAATGGAAATATTAAAAATTAAAAATCACTTTTTTATGTTATTAGAATTTTCCATCTTAGGAAGATAGCACCTTGAGATATTTTTCTAAAGTTATTATTTAACTTACATGGTGGAAACATTTCCATAGACTCATTTATCTTCTAAGAAATAATATTCGAAAACAAACCTTGGTTACTTCTATAGTTGGAAAGATTCCAAAAAGCTTCATTTGTAGTCTCTTCACCAAGCTCTGTAGCTAGCGAATAAAAAAGAACACCTTCATAATCCATGATCACATGTTCTTGACTAGTCATATCCACAGTTAGCTCTAAACCTGAACCATGTGATGTAGGATTAATTACAGCATGTGTTATGGTCCGCTGATAGATAACAGTGCAACACTCTTGTCAAAGGTCTACCAAAGGGTCTACAATTGAACATGCATTGAGTAGTTTACTTTTACTCACTACTTCCTCAAATGCCTTTACATTCAATACTGGACACAATACATGTGTCAAATTTGAATGTTGTGCATAACAAAGTTCAATGAGCATTGCCACCATTTTCAACCATAAAGTTCATAATATCTGTAAGACACTCTACTACTTCATTGTCATGAAAAGCAAAGTGATAAGATTTGAGGCTATACATTACACCCATTATCCATAGCATACTTGTAAATTGAGGACAACATATGACAGCTCCCACATACTTGGCTAAAGGTGTAGTACAATCTCCTACTATGCGACGAACTATTCGTTGAATTGGTGAAATATTGAGGTTGCACAATCCTCCGTGATGACTAAGGGTCATATCAAGAAATCAAGAAAGATGCTAGTTTTGCTTTAGTTCCCAATTAACAAAATTAAAATAGAATTGAATTGCTTCAAAGTACCATCTCTTAGTTGAGGAATAGATCCATTTGGGAGAGCTAGAATGAAAGGGGAAGCAGGAGATAGAGAGGAGCCAGGAGATAGAGAGGATCCTCTACTTTCATTAACCTGCATTTTTTAGTTTAAGGTGCAATATGGCAAAGGAGGAACTTCAACTTGTGAAACATCATGACCATTTCTGCATCACCTTGCCAAAAGTAGCTTTAATAGACTAGGACGAAAAAGATAGATTGTATAACCTTGCAATCTGCATCATGAAAAGCCAAAGAAAGGGCTTACAACCACTCCCATGTGATGCTATTCTTATAAAAGTTTTATTTTTCAAATTTAAATGTTGAGAAACATATGAAAGAAAAAAACTGAAAGCTAAAAGATGATAGAACATTTACATGGACTAACATGACAAACTCTTAAAGTGAGGTGGAATTTCTTCATTGTAGTGTAAAATCATTAGAAACGGCATATTCGCCTTGCAGGAGATGGAATTTAGTTATGTACATATAACAGATAAAATGCCCTTCTCTCTTGCAAAAATAGATCTTGAGTTATCCATGGTGCATGGACCATTCTGTGTCTTGGGTCATTGAAGGACTCAATAGATATAGGAATGAGATGATGCCTGCAAAGAAATGCAATGGCATAATGACATTCATAGATGGAAATGTTGTGCAGATGGTGAGTTCTACTACCTACTTTGAATCCATGTTGAATGTTGTTGATGAAAGGAAGTTCAGAATCAACCATCATTAGAGCACAAACAGATGTTAGTAACTAAAGCAAGGAGCTCTATTTGGGGAACTAGAGAGTGCATTGTGGCAATGACTGTAACTTGCTATAGTTAGTGCACATTTCATAATTGAAAGAAGTGTTTCTCCTCTCTCAAAGATTACAGTACTGAAATTTGTAGTTTTTTTTTTGGTTTTCTTTTTGGTGAGGGATTGTTGCCTCTCAGATGGACTTGTAAAAAAATTTAGATTTTGGTGCTTAGGTTTGCAGGTTCCATTAGTGGTTATATCATCATCTTGTCGTGGAAGCAAGCAACCTCAACGCAAAAAGTTCAAACTCTGGAATGCCAGTGGCATCACCAGGGATCATATGCTTGAATTATTGTCTAGATCACAATACCCATAAATTGGATTTTCTCAAATGTTGATGTAGATGAGAATAGAGAAATCGTCATGCACTGATTTCCTTGAAACAAATTGATATGGAAGTTACGAATTGTTATTGTACGCGTACAAGAGTCTGACAAAGTATACAGAGAAGTACCTGTAGACCATTCGATCTATCTTGAGTCCAAGGTTGCTAATTAATGAAGTCATCATCTGCCAAATGAAATGGTTAGCATAAACGAGCCCCGTAACAAGACTTCTCGATACACCCACACACAGTAAGACCATGCGCCTTCTCAGTAGCTCATGGCTCGAGCTTTCAGAGCCACGCAATAGTCTGGTGGAGGACTCGATGCATGCAAGTGCCAAACCCATGCACACGTGCAATATTGAAGGAAAATAGACCATAGCACAGATACGTGATGGGCAAATCGTGAAGCTCTCAGGTATTTGCCCAAGTATTTGCATTCAAAATAGTAAGTTGTTCCAAGTTTGAATAGAGTGGATATTCCAAGTATGTAGTCTGCAATTTTGTCAATGGTAAATAAGTATGTGGAAGGTGTAACGTAAACTTTTACCTATCATTAAAGGGATTTTGGTACCCA
This sequence comes from Ceratopteris richardii, assembly GCA_020310875.1. Lineage (NCBI taxonomy): Eukaryota > Viridiplantae > Streptophyta > Polypodiopsida > Polypodiales > Pteridaceae > Ceratopteris > Ceratopteris richardii. The sequence goes on along the minus strand of CM035440.1, from coordinate 116,466,225 downwards.
TTTAGTTCACATGTTTGTGCCTAGATCGCACCTAGTAAAAACTATGAATTGGCTAGGGATGTTTTAGATCCACCCTTATTATTCATTCAATATTTTGTACTTTTTCTAGTTCATCAAAGTGTAAAACGAGACAGTGTTTTGAAGCATTTGGATAGGAATGCCACCAGAGAGATGAGACATGTTCTTCCAGTTCTAGAAAATGACCATGTTCTTCTAGTTTTAGAACATGAGGCTCGGGGGTTGCCTACAGTATGTATATAGCTGTATTTTTTAGGACGAAAATATTTTTCCAAGGGGGAAAGAATGTAATCAAGTAAGTCTATGATCCAAGGTTCAGGCCGGTTCAGACAGATATGAAATCGGAAACAGTTTGGTCATCCGTGTGTATGACCAAAGATCTCGAGTTTAGACTTACTAGGAGGTCTCGTGCTCTTGTGAACAAGTGATCCAGTTAGCTTAGTGGTTAAGTCTCAAGGATATGAAGGAGGAGGTCTTGGGTTCAATCACCATGGGGCACATGGTGAGAGTATTTGCCCAAAGAGATCTAGAGCCTTCTAGAAGCATCCACTTGAGTTAACTCGAGTTAACTCGGACACTTGGCGCACATGCAGTTACATGGCCGACACATGGCTGGCTAGTATCCACCTGCCCAAGAAGGTAGTCCCCTGCAGAGAGCTATACATAGAGGCACTTTTTGAGTGGAGAGTCATCTCTCTAGCATGTGGTGGTCGTAATCTTGCAGAGAGGATCCTCTACTTTCATTAACCTGTATATTTTTAGTTCAAGGCCCAATATGGCAAAGAAGGAACTTCAATTTGTGAAACATCATGACCATTTTGGCACCACCTTGCGAAAATAAGCCTTGCAATTTGCATCATGAAAATCGAAAGAAAGAGCTTACAACCACTCCCATGTGATGCTATTCTTGTAAAAGTTTTATTTTTCATATTTAATTATTGAGAAACATATGAAAGAATAAAATTGAATGCTAAAAGATGATAGAACATTTAAATGCAGTAACATGATAAACTCTTAAATAGAGGTGGAATTTCTTCATTGTGGTATAAAATCATCAAAACATGCATATTCACTTTGCACGAGATGGAATTTAGTTGTGTTCATATAACAGATCAAATGCCCTTGTCTCTTGGAAAGCAGATCTTGAGTTATCCATGGTCCATGAACCATTCTGTGTGTTGGGTCGTTGAAGGACTGGATAGATATAGGAATGAGATGATGCTTGCAAAGTAATGCAGTGGCATAATGACATTCATAGCTTGAAATGTTGTGCAGATGGTGAGTTCTATTACCTAGTTTGCATCGATGTTGAATGCTGCTGATGAAATGGAGTTCGGAATCGACCATCATTAGAGCACAAACAAATGTTAGTAAGTAAAGCAAGGAGCTCTATTTGGGGAACTAGAGAGTGTATTGTGGGAACGACCGCAACTTGCTGTAGCTAGTGCACATTTCATAATCGAAAGAAGTGTTTCTCCTCTCTGTAGATCCTCTCAAAGATTATAGTACTGAAATTTGTAGTTTTTTTTTTTGCTTTCTTTTTGGTGAGGGATTGTTGCCTCTCAGATGCGGGTTTTGTCAAAAAAATTTAGATTCTGATGCTTAGGTATGCATGTTCCATTAGTGGTTATATCATCATCTTATCGTGGAAGGAGGTAACCTCAGCTCAAAAAGTTAAAACTCTGGACTTCCAATGACATCACCGAGGATCATATTGTTGAGCTATTGTCTAGATCACATACCCATCAACTGGATTTTCACATCGCTTCAAAAGCAACACGTGCAATATTGAAGGAAAATAGACCATAGCACAGATACGTGATGGGCAAATCGTGAAGCTCTCAGGTGATAGAGCTACGTAGACAAGGCAATGTGTGTCAGGCAAAGAGCAAGAACCAGTCATTAGCATGGCAAAGAAAACCGAATCTTACAAAAGCTAGGGTTGAAAATTTGGTTATATTTATCTTTTGGAGACTATGTGAGAATAGAAATATTTGTTTAATGTCTCAAAAAATTCACCATTGGGCTATTTTTTGCCTCGATTTTTTTCATTGTTAGAGATGTTCAACCTTCGAGACTATCCAAATGTATGGATGTCTCTATCTTAAGAGGTTGGGTGTCCGTCTTTCTATCTTACTCCATATGTATGGGTGTGTCTATCTTACGAGACTGGGTGTCCGTCTTTCATTCATTGTACGTTGAAAAAAAATCACTTAAAGATAAACAACTAGTGTACACCAATTCACGTAGTTATCTTTCTTCTCTTTCTATTTTTTCTTTCGATCTATTTTTTCTTTTTTGTTGTTGTTATTTTTTTCTTTTCTCTTGTTGTTATCCAACCACGTTTTTGTTGCTCTTTGCTTTTCTAGAATGACCTTTGCTTAAAAAATTCTAACGCGCTCAGCACGAAAGACTGTGACATAACGATACCTTGTGCTCTTGTTCTCTGTCGTTTGCTGCTGGTGGAACGTTAAAATGGTCAAAAGATGCTTGCGATACGCAATACATTTAAGCGATTTTCCAATGAAATTATTGTTAAAAAACAATGATCCGTGCAGGTTAGTTGGGTTGGTTGGACCTTTCGCCTTTTGAAGCGGCGGCAAGGGTTCAATCTCCAGTATTGGTTGTACGGTGTCGACATAAGGTCAGTGTAAAACTATGATATTCGTATTGAAATCAGTTCTCTCTTGTGTTGCCTTCGAGGAGTCGACCCCCTTGCTTTTGAAATCTTGCTTTTGGACCTTGGATGGTTGGACCTTCGAGGAGTCTAACCCCTTGGTTAGTTGAGCCTCTTGCTTTTGAAGCAATGTGACAGTGTGGGTCTAAGGTTAGTGTAAAACTATGATATTCTTGTTGAGATTAGTTCTCTTTTGTGTTACCATCAAGGAGTCTAATTCCTTCTTTGTGGGATACCAGGGTCTCATGGGTACTATGTGTGTTCACTTGTATAGTTACAATTTCAAAATTGAAGTCCGAGGGAGTAAGCTTTGGCTGAACCTCCATTTAAAAAAAAATAATCATCCTACAGAGAGAGAGAGAGAGAGACGTTGTGCAAGGTAATTAAAGTAACGTGAAGTTTAAGTTGTTGGAGAAGCGTGAGCTTAATGTGGAAAGGTCTTTTGACCATCACCACGGATCCCCTTATCTCATCCTCTGGACATCACCGACTACGATGGGAACATCCTTACTCTTCCCTTCTCGTCCTTCTTTTTTGCATGGCAAGTGAGTAGAAGTTAGTGTGTGCAAGTGAGTAGAAGTTATTGATATATTTCCGTAGTGAATGTCTGTGAGCACATCACTACGAATGTGTGAAACACCTATTTTTTTTCCTTGTTAGGAGGTTTTTCTCTTGACGTGTGTATACATGTATAACCCTAATGGGTCATTTAAATTTGTACATTTACTTCGTAATATATTTAGTCTTATGCTGTTGGCCAAGCTTCTTTTTCTTCCTTGTGTTGTTTGTGGGTTTTTGTAGATGTCGAACTCCAACAATTGGTATCAAAGCTTCTCCTCCCTTCATCTAATGTGTAGTCCACACCATTACCATCAGAGTCTCTGAATCACACACACGAAAATTGGTGAACAATCATCATTACCTAGTGCGGATTCAGAGTCGACGATGATGGCACCAAGATTGAGGTGGCAAACTGTTATTCATCAAAATACGAATTCAGAATGTTTCAGACCAATGCAATAACAAGACATCAACACCTTGACCATAAGAAAAAGCAATGGCTAAAAAAGTTTATATTCTAATTCAAAGGTAAAGGTGGATTGTATTATCGAGCTTCCCTCCATGCACCTCCACTCTGTGTGAATGGTAAGAGTGGAGGAACACTCACTCGACCAAAAAACTTTCTTTGTTCCTCTAGAACAGTCTAAAGCCACCCTTATCTGGCTATAAATATTCCTCCAGAATTCTTTTAGTGCATGTTATCTTATAACTAGTAATCATTTCACAGGATTTGCTGAATGACTTAAGAAAAACAAACTGATGATTAGTTGGAAGCATGAGTTATTGGGTGAAGTGATCGGGTGTTCCTCAGCACTATGGAATGTCATAAGAGATGAGACTATCTAGAAGATCTAGAAAGAGAGATGTGCCACCAACTTTGCTATCCCCTAAAGAATGGTCGATTGAAAAGTCTCTTTTCCTTTTAGACAAGTGAATTTCCAATTGTAAGAAGGCCCCGCCTTTTAATCATCATATAGTATTTTTCCTTTGAGAGCAACAAGATTAAAAGCACGTGGGCATCCCATGAGGGGGGCAAAAGGGTTATTAATCTTCTTTGTAATTTCGTCTCGCAAGCTTTAAGCCACCTTCTAGCAAGGTGGAATACAAAGGGTCCAATGGGTGTTAGGCCTTTTCACTTGTATAGTGTTTCTTTCTATTAACTTAATTTTGGGACAATAAGCTATTGCCAAACTCCCTTTTTGAAATAAAAGGGATCGATAAAGTTGCATTTCACCATAGTCTCCATGATGCTCCCAATATTGATTTGGAGACCATTGCCACTTGGCATTCATTGGACTCTATGCGCGTTAACATTGTTCTTTGTTGGACATTAATATGGTGGAGGCTCTTTCTAATAGATGCAAAAAAAAGAGGCCTAGTGATTGATGGTCATGAGAAGGATGTTTGGGACCAAGCCAATCTCCACTTGGATCGGATGGAGATCAAAGATGAAGCCGATTTCTTTTGGTCGAACCTCTAGTCTAGAGTTGACTCGCAGAAAGCTAGACTTGACATGAGCTATATTACATAGAATATCATCATAAGTGGGCCCGATTTCCCTCTCCCAATATGTGGACCTTGGTGTCAACCTTCAAGCATGCTAAGATACTAAGAAGAAAATCAAAGAAAGAACCTACATGCATATGTTAAAGACTAGTGCGTAGGAAAGGCACACTCTCCAAATAGCTAACTTGGAAAATGATATTTCTATTTTTTTTATAGTTGCTCACTAAGTTTAACCCTATCCAGACCTAGTGTCCAACCCAATTAAAAGGGAGGTTCCAGGGCTTATTCGAGCACACAAATGGAGTCCAAAAATCATGAAAATTGGTATGTATATGCTTCTAACAATCCTCAAGATTGAGGACTCCTTGGCTTGAACAAAATGGAGTTAGAGATGTGAAATGATATTTACAATAGATTTTAGCGATCAAAATCACTAGTTTTATAAGGGTTTCTTTTGAAAATTTGGCATCTACTTCTTGGAGCTCCCTACATGCTCGCTCTTCTTGTGTGTCCATTTCTTCAATGCAATCTCACTCCTTGTGCTTGACCTTGAGCAGCAAGACAATAAAAAAATACTCAGAACCATTTGATGCTACATTATATAGTCAAACAGTTGGTTGCTTGATATATCTATGTAGTACATGTTCGGACATTTAGTTTTTAGTTTCTCAAGTATCCATGTTCATGCACAACTTGCTCAAGATTCATCGGAAAATTGTAAACAGAATTTTCAAATATTTGAAGGGAACTTTCAATAATGCTATGGTATTCTCAAAGTATTCACATTTCTTTCCTAAATGTTTATCAAATTCTGATTGGGAAGCTGATAAGGTATGTTATCTCTTTCTTAAATGTCAAACATAACTTTCTTAAAGGTTTATCAAATTCTACGTAATGTAGCTCATGTCAAGTCTAGCTTTCTGCAAGTCAACTCTAGACTAGAGGTTCGACCAAAAGAAATCGGCTTCATCTTTGATCTCCATCCAATCCAGGTGGAGATTGGCTTGGTCCTAAACATCCTTCTCATGACCATCAATCACTAGGCCTCTTTTTTTGCATCTATCAGAAAGAGCCTCCACCATATTAATGTGCCCACAAAGAATGATTGTCCCCACAAACATTTAAGAAAGCTCTTTCTTAAATGTTTATCAAATTCTGATTGGCTATTGTTTCTATCTGGGAGGTTATGTTATCTCTTGGTCATCGAAGAAACAAGCTATATATGCTACATCTTCAAGTGAAGCAAAGTATTGGGCTACCTTTACAACTACACTTGAATCAATTTGATGAAAAACGATTCTAAGCGATCTTGATGTTCATGTTCTCTCCACTTTGTGTGGCTTCTGGTTTTATGGCTATGGACTCTATGGCCTTCAACTAGGCTAGTTCACATTGGGATAAAGTTGCTCCATGCACATGAGAAGAATTGATGACTAGAGGATTGTTTCCAAGATGGCTCCCCAAACAAACAAGTAAAAAAAAGTCACAAACCTTACCCATTCAATTCAAATCAAATGCATAGAACCTTGAAACATAAAGTTTCTAGTCAATAAGTGAGTTGAATCTATAGAGCTTAACATGGTTGCAAGATGGCCTTCTACACACACCCATGTGCATATGAACATGGGTGGAAGAAAAACATTTCTTCTTTTCTTTTAATGCCACGATACTTCATATACACAATTACAACTTATATATATAACATTTTGAGATTTCTACTAGCTTCTTCTGCAAATCTTATAAGCACTTGTCTTTACACTTGAACCTAAATTTATGGTTCATCTTTGTAAGATACAAAACTTTTGAGCTCCCAAAGAAGAAGAATGACACAAGGGAGGCTGGTTGGGATACAAGCACTTCAGCAAGAAGAATATTGCTCTCAATGTGATTGCTAGAGGGCCTCCTTTATAAACATGGTTGGCCATGAATGGAACAATTAAAAGTTAAAAATAAATTTATATATGTTATTAGACTTTTTCAGCTTAGGACGATAGCACCTTGAGATTTTTCTTTTAAGTTTGTTTTTAATTTACATGGTGGAAACATTTCCATAGACTCATTTATCTTCTAAGAAATAATATTCCAAAACAAACTTGGTTAAGTCTATAGTTGGAAAGATTCCAAAAAGCTCCATTTTGTAGTCTCTTTGCCAAGCTCTTTGGCTATTGAATTAAAAACAAGACCTTCACTATCCTTGATCACTTGTTCTTGACTAGTCATATCTACAGTTAGTTCTAAACCTGAACCATGTGATGCAAGCTTAATTGCAGCATCTATTATGGTCGGCTGGCAGACAACATTGCAACACACTTGTAAAAGGTCTACCATAGGGTCTACAATTGAACATGCATTGACTAGTTTACTTTTACTCGCTACTTCCTCAAATTCCTTTACATTCAATACTTGATACAATCCATGTGTCAGATTTGGATGTTGTGCATAACAAAGTTCAATGAGCATTGCCACCATTTTCAACCATAAAGTTCATAATATTTGTAAGACACTCTACTGCTTCATTGTCATGAAAAGCAAATTGATCATATTTGAGGCTATACATTTCACCCATTATCCATAGCATGCTTGTAAATTGAGGACAAAATATGACACTTCCCACATACTTGGCTAAAGGTGTTGTACAATCTCCTACTGTGCGATAAAGTATTCATTCCTTTGGTGAAATATTGAGGTTGCACAGTCCTCCCTGATGGCTAAGGGTCATATCAAGAAATTAAGAAAGATGCCACTTTGGCTTTAGTTCCCAATTAACAAAATTTAAATCGAATTGAATTGCTTCAAAGTACCTCCCCTTGCAGCCGGGACTCGAACCCTCAACCTCTGGATGGGAGACGTCTGACTCAACCACTTGAGTTACCATCTTCGACGTTCGACACATGCGTTGTTTTTTTATGTTCGATTAACAACGTCTGCATCAAACTTATAGAGCTTTATGCTCTTATTACCCGTCTCAAAAAGGATCTTCTTCAGTTGCTGTTGGGCAAGAATTGAGCTCGGGATCCTGGAGTTGGGTCAAGTGTTTCCAAACCATTACACTTGTGCTCTTTCTGATATAGATCAATTATATTACTGATCTATTCAAGCCCACGAGAAATCAACACGATTGTGTTGATTATCTACATATCTATCCAAGCTCAGAAATTAGTTCTTGTATTGTTTTGAATTCTCTCTATTATGTGCATCCGACCTAGCACCAATTTTGAAGCCAAAAGTGGAGCTGATTTTGCATCTTCCTCTTGACTTTGACTTCAAGAGCTTACTTTGAGCTCTTTGTTCATTCTTAAGCATCATCCAAAGAAGTGAAGTAACCTTGGATCAAGGAGGAATGTGTTTTGGATTTCTGTCTCTTTGAGCAACAAAGGAAGGCTTCATTTCTTCAAGAAGCACCCAAGAGAAAGCAATGATCTTCTAAGGATGGTGAATAGCTCCTGGAAAGGATCAGAGGATGGACGAAGCTATGATCAAAGCTAAATATTTTCGAGTTTCTACTTGGCCCTTATGCTTGATTTATATTGTTTTCATTAGTCAACACTTAATCCTAGATGCATATTGAAATAGCCAAGATTTTAATTAATTAAGTCTAGATTAGGATAATGAAACAATCCACTTCTCATTCCAAACATTAGTTTGCATTAAAGAAAGACTTGATTTAAAAAAAGAATCCTTGTACATCAAAGAATGTATATTGGTAGTTTAATTCTAGATTTCCTTTCCATTGAGTAAGCTTTTATTGCACCACAAGAATATGTTTTTATATCATAGTGCAATAGGACAAAGGAAAGGATATACATGCATCAAGATTGCATCATATACATTCTGAGTACAAGGAAAAGTCATGCATCAAGATCATGCATGATTGTTACATTATTTTTTGGGCATACAAAGAACATGCATGCATACGCATGTGAGCATATGCATTTGCATGTAGGCACATGCATTTTCATGATAGAACGGGATGCTGTTTGTAAGTAGATATGATAATGTACTCTCTTAGTATGTAGCTTACTTTATAAATCTCGTGGCAGGACATTAGGGAAGAGAGAGGACTATTGGTTGCAAAGACATGATAGTTCTAGTTTGCAGCTCAAGTAATTAGTAGATTCCTTCCCAAGTTGATACTTCATTATCAAAATTAAATACTTAATGATGATTAAGGATGTTTGATGTCTTACTAGGTATAAGTAGGCACTAGGAGAAAGTTAAGTATTACATTTTCTTGATGATCAAGAAAATTTAATTACTTGTAAACTTTTTGTGATGTATGATGACTCTAAGTCCTGTATGTACTTAGGGAGTCATGAAGATAAGCTTATAATGATTACTCTAAGTATAGGTGATATTTAGAAAGTTATGCAGATAAGCTTTAGTTGATTAGTTACATAATTTATGTAACTTCTCAAGCATCCCAAGATTGGATAATAACTTCAACTATATTTCCAAGTTCCATGAGCACTCTTCGATTCCATGGGACTCGATAACCAAATCGATGAACTTAAATACAAATTGAACTTTGAAGTTCAATAGATTTGTGTTTTGTTCATGTTTTGCATCTCTTGTAATGATGCATAGGGCCATGAAAACATGGAAACTTTGGAAGCACTCTTCGATTTAGAAGATTTCAAAAGTTCTAAGAAGTTTTTTTATGGTTTCAAGATTCGTATCTCATGATGAAACCTCGGTAAGTGACTTTTAGGAATTGGAATATTCCCTAAAAGAGAAACACTAAAATGAAATAGTCAAGCCTTCTATTCCACATGTGAGATCATTCTCCTACCATGTTCGAGATGAGTTTATTTTTGGGAAGGCAGACATTCCAAGTAGAGGATCTTAGTTGATTCATGAAGTCTTTCCAAAATACACATAAATCGATAATATATGATAGGACCAAGGATTGATGATGTTCTTATAAAAAGTATATAAAGAGGTAATCCATCGAAAAAATGATAGCTTAGACCTCTTGTTAAGCACATCTTTCCAAAAACGGACATACCCATCAATCAGGATAGAAATTGATGGATTGGATAGATAAGAGCTAAACATCTACTAGTTATGCATGTTTTGCTGAAAGATGAAGAAGGGAAAACCTCTTTAGGATATAGATGTTCTGCCAAGATATAAAGTATGATTGGTTTTGTTTAAGCTAATTAGAGCTTAAAGAAGAAACCCAAGTCAAATTAATCCTTGGGAATCAAGATTTCTAAAAGGTATGTCAAAGTAATCTTTGGGAATTAAGCTATTTCCTAAAGATAAGACAATAAAATAAAATAGTGTGATTAATTATTTCATTGGTTAAAAAAAGAAATATCTTTTGGACAAGCAAAAAAGCTTTAAGTCTTGGTCTTGTCCAAACGTCAAGAATTTCTTTTCAAGATCATTCTAGCAAAGAAAACAATTCCTAGATGAATCACTATCTTAGTATTACTTGATTCCTTGGCAGGAATCTAAAGTTCTTGAAAGAAAAATCTCCCTAGATGTGAGACTAAAATCTTTCAAGTAAGTTGATAGTAAGTAGTTCCAAGTAATTTCCAAAACCACAAGTATTGGTACTCAAGTCCAAATAGTGATATAACCTAAAGGTATATCAAAGATTCTTATCTTTGGAATCTAAGAAGCATCAGTATATGCTTAGACTAAAGTTTAGGGAAAGATCTCTAAAATCCCACGGATAAGCAAAAGAAGCTTTAGATAGTTCAGGAGATCTTAAAGATAAAGACTAAGTCTTTATTCTAGTCGGAAGATCAACTAGACTTGATCAAGCTTGGCCAAGGTTGTCCAAGAATTGCAGTTCAAACTATTATGAAGTTTGCCCAAGTATTTGCAATCGAAATAGTAAGCTGTTCCAAGTTTGAATAGACTAGATATTCCAAGTATGTAGTCTGCAACTATGTCAACGGTAAATAAGTATATGGAAGGTGTAACGTAAAATTTTACCTATCCTTAAAGGGATTTTGGTACCCATTTAGTTCACATGTTTGTGCATAGATCACACCTAGTAAAAACTATGAATTGGCTAGGGATGTTTTAGATCCATCCTTATTATTCATTCACTATTTTGTACTTTGTCCAGTTCATCAAAGTGTAAAACGAGACATTGTTTTGAATCATTTGGATAGGAATGCCACCACCGAGATGAGACATGTTCTTCCAGTTCTAGAACATGACCATGTTCTTCGAGTTTTAGAACATGAGGCTCGGGGGTTCCCTACAGTATGTATATAGCTGTATTTTTGAGGAGGAAAATATTTTTCCAAGGGGGAAAGAATGTAATAAAGTAAGTCTATGATCCAAGGGTCAGGCCGGTTCAGACGTATATGAAATCGGGCACCGTTTGGTCATCCGTGTGTATGACCAAAGATCTCGAGTTTAGACTTACAAGGAGGTCTTGTGCTCTTGTGAACAAGTGATCCAGTTAGCTTAGTGTTTAAGTCTCAAGGATGTGAAGGAGGAGGTCTTGGGTTCAATCCCCATGGGAAGCATGGGGAGAGTATTTTGCCCAAAGAGATCTAGAGCCTTCTAGAAGCATCCTTTTGAGTTAACTCGAGTTAACTAGGACACTTGGCGCACATGCAGTTACATGGCCGACACATAGCTGGCTAGTATCCACCTGCCCAAGAAGACAGTCCCCTAGAGAGAGCTATATATAGAGGCACTTTGTTGAGTGAAGAGTCATCTCTCTAGCACGTGGTGGTTGTAATCTTGCAGAGAGGATCCTCTACTTTTATTAACCTACATTTTTTTAGTTTAAGGCCCAATCTGGCGAAGAAGGAACTTCAATTTGTGAAACATCATGACCATTTTGGCACCACCTTGCCAAAATAAGCCTTGCAATTTGCATAATGAAAATCGAAAGAAAGGGCTTATAACCACTCCCATGTGATGCTATTCCTGTAAAAGTTTTATTTGTCATATTTAATTGTTGAGAAACATATGAAAGAATAAAACTGAATGCTAAAAGATGATAGAACATTTACATGGAGTAACATGATAAACTCTGAAACAGAGGTGGAATTTCTTCATTGTAGTATAAAATCATCAGAACATGCATATTCACTTTGCATGAGAAGGAATTTAGCTATGTTCATATAACAGATCAAATGCCCTTGTCTCTTGCAAAGCAGATCTTGAGTTATCCATGGTGCATGAACCATTCTGTGTGTTGGGTTGTTGAAGGACTGGATAGATATGGGAATGAGATGATGCTTGCAAAGTAATGCAGTGGCATAATGACATTCATAGCTGGAAATGTTGTGCAAATGGTGAGTTCTATTACCTAGTTTGCATCGATGTTGAATGCTGCTCATGAAATGGAGTTTGGAATCAACCATCATTAGAGCATAAACAGATGTTAGTAACTAAATCAAGGAGCTCTATTTGGGGAACTTCAGAGTGAATTGTGGCAACGACAGCAGCTTGCTGTAGTTAATGCACATTTCATAATCGAAAGAAGTATTTCTCCTCTCTATAGATCCTCTCAAAGATTATAGTACTGAAATTTGTAGTTTTTTGTTTTCTTTTTGGTGAGGGATTGTTGCCTCTCAGATGCGGGACTTGGCACAAAATTTAGATTCTGATGCTTAGGTATGCATGTTCCATTAGTGGTTATATCATCATCTTGTCGTGGAAGGAGGCAACCTCAGGTCAAAAAGTTAAAGCTCTGGGCTGCCAATGACATCACCGAGGATCATATTCTTGAACTATTGTCTAGATCACAGTACCCATCAATTGGATTTTCTCAAATGTTTATGTAGATGAGAACACAGAAATCTTCATACACTGATTTGCTTGAAACATATTGATATGGAAGTTACGAATTGTTATTGTACGGGTAGAAGAGTTTGACACAAGTATACAGAGAAGTACCTGTAGACCATCCGATCTATCTTGCGTCCAAGGTTACTAACTAATGAAGTCAGCATCTGCCAAATGAAATGGTTACCATATACGATCCCCGTAAGAAGACTTCTCGATGCACGCACACACAGTAAGACCATGCGCCTTCTCAGTAGCTCATGGCTCGAGCTTTCAGAGCCACGCAATCGTCTGCTGGAGGACTCGATGCATGCAAGTGCCAAACTCATGCACACGTGCAATATTGAAGGAAAATAGACCATAGCACAGATACGTGATGGGCAAATCGTGAAGCTCTCAGGTGATAGAGCTACGTAGACAAGGCAATGTGTGTCAGGCAAAGAGCACGAACAAATCGTTAGCAATCGTTAGCATGACTAAGAAAACCTTATCTATATTACAATAGGTAGGGTTGAAAATTTGCTTATATTTATCTTTTGGAGACTATCTGAGAATAAAAATATTCTTTTCAATGTCACTAAAAATCCACCATTGGGCTATTTTTCGCCCCTATTTTCTTCACTGTGAGACATGTTCAACCTTCGAGGCTATCCAAACGTATAATCCACCATTGGGCTATTTTTCGCCCCTATTTTCTTCACTGTGAGACATGTTCAACCTTCGAGGCTATCCAAACGTATAGATACCTCTATCTTACGAGATTGGGTGTGTGTCTTTCATTCATTGTACGTTGAAAAAAAAAATCACTTCAAAATAAACAAGTACTGTACATCAATTCACGTAGTTCTGTTTCTTCTCTTTCTATTGTTTCGTTCCATCTATTTTTTTCTTTTTTGTTGGTGTTATTACCTAAAATAAACAAGTACTGTACATCAATTCACGTAGTTCTGTTTCTTCTCTTTCTATTGTTTCGCTCCATCTATTTTTTTCTTTTTTGTTGGTGTTATTACCTAAAAGTTTCTTAGGCTAGATATACTCTTATTCAACCACGTTTTTGTTCCTCTTTGCTTTTCTCGAACGACCTTTTCCAAAGACTGAAAGTGAGCTTAGCTAAAAAAAGTCTAACGCGCACAGCAACGAAAGCCTGTGACAGAACGATACCTTCTGCTATTGTTCTCTGTCGTTTGCTGCTGATGGAACATGGGTGACTTCAATGTTAAAATGGTCAAGACATCCTTTCGATACGAAGTAAATTTAAGTGATTTTCCAATGAAGTAATTGTTAAAAAACAATCATCTGTGCGGGTTAGTTGGGTTGGTTGGATTTTTCGCTTTTTAAGCAGCAGCAAGTGTTCAATCCTCATTATTGACAAAACAGTGTAGGCCTAAGGTCAGTGTAAAGCCATGATATTCGTATTGAAATCAGTTCTCTTTTGTCTTGCCTTGGAGGAGTCTAACCTTTCCTTTGTGAGAAACGGGGGTCTCATGGGTACTATGCCCGTTTACTTGTACAATTACAATTTCAAACTTAAAGTCTGAGAGAGTAGGCTTCGGTGGAACATACATAAAAAAAAAAAGAAATCATCCATAGAGAGAGAGAGAGATTGTTCAAGGTAATTAAAGTAATGTGAATTTTTTTTTAAATGAAAGGAAGCTCGGCCTTAGCCTACTCTCCCGGACTTGTATTAAATAAAAAAAGAAGAAGAGTACAAGTGAAGGGGACTAGTGCCCACGGGACCCCCCAAGTCCCACGGAGCGGGGAAAGAACTTACAAATTTTTTAAGGCATTAAAAAGAAGGTTCATCACCCTCTTGTCACCCTCATGTGGGGCCCATTTGGCTTTAAGTTTGTTGTTGATCAAAAGAAGCACTTGATGATGCTTGAAAAGGGGGGGGGGGTTTCTTGCAGTTAGCGATTCTTTTATGGAGGGGGAATAGCAATTTCTCAATCAACCACTCTTTGGGGGACTCGCCAAAGTTATACACACATCTTTCTTGCCAGATCTTCCATAGGACCTCCGCTCTGATGGCTATTGGATTTGGACAATTAACGAACATATGAGAAACATCTTCGATGGACTACTAGGAGCGCTTGCACTAGGGTGGCACCCCACATATTTTGCTAGCCTTAAGGTTGGTCCAGATACCACGATGAACAATTATCCATAAGAGTTGAGACTTTTTGACTTCTATGAGAGGGTGTCAGATAGCCAAGAATTTCATGTCCCACCAAAGCCGCGTCCATGACAGGAACCACTTCTCGTTGAGGTCAAACTGATATTCAATGGTTTCTTTGACGTTCAGGATTTTTATTAGGCAATTACCATTGTGCCATATGAGACCAAGTAGGCTCGACGAGTCGTGCCCCATGAGAAGGAAAACTTTAGAGTGGTTCGAGGCAAGGCATCTGCTTTGCAAAGTATTCCATTCCTTATAGGTAATGTTGACACTAGGGTCAATATCCTCGAAGTTAATCCATTGGTTCATGTCTTGTGTTGAGAGATGTTTCCAATTTTTGAAGCCTTTGTTCCATAGCCTCTTGACGTTTCGAATGTTCCAAGGATCCACAATCCAAATGCAATGAATCGCAAACCAAATGGAGTCCTTCTGTCTAATACCGACCGCCCACTTCCAATCTTTACTGATTCTCGTGAAGCTTTTGACTTTATTCCAACTTTTCCATAGGGAGCACACAAGCTCCGAGGCTTTCGGGAAGACCGAGATCAGGGAAAATAAGAGTGTCTGAATGTTAAGATTCTTTCAATTTGGGAATCCCACGAAATTCAATGCGTTTTTGTTTCGGAAGATCAACTTAGCCCATGAGGCCTCCTTGTTGCACCACACATTAATCATCCAATTTGCTGCAATTTGGTTAGCCATGCACCCAATGTCCAGAAGGCCAAGGGCCCCATTATTGCTTTGGCTGGAGGAGATGGACCACTTGATTTTGGGCACTCCCCTCCTATTGTGGTCACCCGTCCAAAGGAAGTTTCTACAAATGCTGTCCAGTTTGGAAAGCTCTTGCTCTTCCGGTCTCCAACAAGAGAGGAAGTAAATGGTAGATGAAATGAGGAATGTATTGATAACCATTGCGTGATGAGTGAGATTGATTTGAATACCTTTCCAAAAGTTTAACTTTCTTTTGAGTTTGGCCATGAACCAATTCCACCGCTGCTCCAACGAGATACCAAAGTGGAAGGGAATCCCAATAAGCCGGAAAATTTGGCCTAGAGGAATATTTTGACAGCATGATCAAAGAGAAATTTGGGTTGCTGACAATAGCTCTGAAAGTGGACTTTGAGTGGTTGATTTTGGAACAAGAGGCTTTGTAGAAAGTATCAAGGAATCTCCAAAATGTCTCCAGGCTGGTATTGTCATTATGGATACACGTGTTCATATCATCGGCAAAAAGTCTCATGGTGACCTGGCCATGGTCACGGGGCAATCGGAGGCCTTTGATTTTGGTAATACCAGCTTCCACGTGTCGTTCCACAAGCTGGCTAAGGCCCATCCGTGGTAATGGCAAATACAACGGAAGCCAACAGGCACCCTTGTCTAATCGATCTTTTTAGCTTGATCATCTTCAAAAGTTGGTTGTTAACATTAATTTGAGTAGACGTGTTTCCCATGAGGGTTGAGATCATCTTGGTGAATTTTTTACTGCATCCGAGGTCTTTAAGGGAGTCCAGAATATTGTCCCATTCCAGCCTATCATAAGCTTTGTCAAAGTCAACCTTGAGGAAGACCACATATTGTCTTGATTCATCTGCGAAGTCGAGGCCTTCTCAAATATCTATAATGGCTTCCAATATTGACCTGCCTTTGACAAAACATTTTCGGTCCTCCCTTAATCATGCTCTTAGATGGCAGGAAACTAGGTTGCATTTATTCGATCGAATAATTTAAAAATACCGAATATGTTCGTTTTATTCAGGGTTGTCCGAATAAAAACCAAAACAAAACAGACAGGGATACAATTTCGATCAAAACACTTTTGATAAAAAATTCTTTCAAAGAAAAAGATTTCGATCAAAAATTTTTCAATAGAAAGTTCTTTTGGTCAAAACTTTATGATCAAAAAGTCATTTCGCACATGTTTGAGAGTCTAGAGAGCTCTAATCCTACCATAGAGATTTTTCTTTAGAGGTAAAATTAGTGTTTTTGTTTTTTATATTTGAAAGTATGTGTATGCATATGTGTGTATGTATGTACATGTCATACACACATATGCATACACACACAGACATGCACACATATACACATATATACACACACAAACATGTACACATGTACACAAAATCATACACACACACACATATAGACACACACACGTACACTCACATGCATACATACATAGACACATGTATCACACACATGCACATACATACATACATATGCATATACACACATGCACATACCTACATATGCATATACACACATGCACATGCATACATCACACACATGTGCATACATACTTACATGCATTCATACACACACATGCATATGTATACATACATACACACATGCATATGTATATATACATAAATACAAGCACATAGACACAATAAATCGACTTGAGCCTTAAAAAAAGAAAAGTTAATGATTCAAATGATTCAAGTTAACAATTGATAATGATACCTTTTTAATGGGAAATTTCTACCTTCATACTCAGCTCAAAATCAATCAAGCTTCAAAATAACCTATAAAAATATAAACAAATAAAAATTCGTTATTATGTGCTTGATAAAATATTAAACTATATCATAAAAAGTAAAATATTTTATTATCTGTCTACATCTCTTTTGTGGTAAGTATCAGAAGTTCGAGTGCATAATTGGATTTCTATCAAAACTTGGCCATAACAAGTCCCTCCTGATGCTATTATCTCAGTAAGCCTATTTCTTTCCTCCCAACAAGTCCCTCTTGATGTGATTGTCTTGATGCCAATATCTCAGCTAATAGAAGGTTCATGTTGTATCAATACAATATAACTTGCTAAAGAAGATCTATGGATATGTGAAGCTGTGTTTTATTAATACAACACGAACCTTTTGTTAGCTGATATACATTGTCCAAGATGCCATTGAGCTTCACGTATTGATACCTTCGCAACCCTTGAATTATCAAAAAGAACATAAAACCTTTTTCAACAATTACAATAGTTTTTAATTCACAATCATACACACACATGCACATACACAATCATATTTGATTTTCACTTGCAATCATATAACATAGACGCACAGACACATAGACACTTCCATACACGTACTTTCATGCGCACATACATACACACATGCATACATGTACGTTTATGCACACATACACATATACATATACACATAGATACTTGCACATATACATACACAAACGGCCACACATATACACTCACATGCATACATACACACACATATGCATACATACTCACATGCATACATACGCACATGCATATGCACATTCATTATTATATGCTTGAAAAAACACTAAACTATATCATTAAAAGTAAAATCTTACCTTGATGATATTGTCTTGATGCCGAGGCCCAACATTTCAGCTAAGAGAAGGCTCTTGTTGTATCAATACAATACAACTTTCTAAAGAAGATCTATAGATCTCTGAAGTTATATTGAGTCGTACAACAAGAACCTTCTCTTCGCTGATATGCAACCCTGGATGCCTTTGATCTTCACTTATTAAAAACTTTTGAACCCTTGAATTATAAAAAAAACATAAAATATTTTCCAACAATTGCAATAGTTTTTAATTCACAATCATACACACACATACACATGCACATACACAATCATATTATATTTTCACTCACAATCATATAACATACACGCACATACACATAGTATTGTGAAGTAAGAATCAATATTGATTCAAACAATCACAATACATTTTTATTCACAATCATACACACACATACATATACTATTGTGAAGTAAGAATCAATGTTGAATCAAACAATCACAATAGATTTCATTCACAATTATACACTCAAATACACATACATATACGATTGTGAAGTAAGAATCAATATTGATTCAAACAATCACAATACATGTTTACTCACAATCATACACACACATACCTATACTATTGTGAAGTAAGAATCAATGCTAAGTCAAACAATCACAATAGTTTTTAATTCGCAAACAAATATATTTTTTTTATGATTTAAGTACGAAAGTAAATATTTATAGCAAGAGTTTATATTTTTTCTATCTACGAGACTGTGAGTTCATAAAAAACAAAGTAACTCTTACGAAAATGAGTTTACTTGTGTTCTTTTATAAAACGTTATTTGACCGAATTTTTTTGGATCGAAATCTAATTCGATCGGAGACTTTTCGACCAATAAATTTTGGATTGAAAACTTTTTTGATCGAAAGCATGTTTGATCGAAAATAGTCGAATTACCATGGAAAAATTATTTGCTCATCTTCGAATAAGTTGATGTGGCACCGAATAGTTTGGTCAAATAATGGAGGGTTGCCAAAAAATTCCGTAATTATTCACGAATAAACGAATTGTCGAATAATGAATAATGCAACCTAGGCAGGAAATTTTGTTGGTTGTGACTTTGGCAATGGCCTTATATCCCGTTTGAAGGATTGATTAGTGCCAAACTCAAGCGCCTCCTGCCAGACCAAACAAAGGGGGTTGGTGATCACCAACTTGAAAGCCTTAAAGAACTCATTAGTGAGCCCGTCTGGCCCCGGGCTTTTTCCTCTTGGAAGGGCATCAATAACTTCAAGGATCTCTCCTTCCGAGAGAGCGGCACCAAGTAAGGATCGAAGGTTGTGTGGGATCCTATGAGAAGATACCCTGGAGATGGCTGCCATGTAGTCTCGTCGATGACAGGAGAGGGGTGTTGAGGTTGCGAGAGGTCTTGTAAAATGTTCTTCAATGATTTCGAATTTTTCTTCTTCCATATTGCATACATCATCGTTCGAGTCTAGCAATAGGGGGATGGCTTCTCTGTTTTGTTTTCTTTTAAGAATATTGCACACTCTTTGGTGGGCTTGTGAGCTTTGCCTGCTCACCACTCCTTAAAGAAAATTTGTAGATTTTTCCTTTGATTTTCTTCTTCGTATCTGAACATCACTCTGATTCTGCATAGAACCTTGTGGGATTGAGCTTCTCCTTTGTTTACCTCCTCCTCATGTCTCTAGAGCCTATGATATAGAGCTTCTCGGCAAGCACGCCAAACAGTCTGGAGCATCTTCCTAGTTCTAATCAATATATGCTGTGTCATTGCGACCCCACTTGTCCAACTTTTGGGGGGGGGATGAGCAATTGGCAAAGGCCTCCTTCCACATTTTAGCAATTTGTTGATGGACAGAGGGGAGAGAGAAAGAGGTTGAGCATGCATGAAACCAAGGAGCCTTGCGAGTTTTAGTGGGAGGTTGGAATGTGATAATGATCAGGTAGTTATCAGAGATGGCAAGGTTGGTGCGTTGCAAGAGGGATGGATGACGATCCACTGATAAATAATACTCTGAGCAATGTAGCTTCTATCAAGTCTAGCTTTCCTCAAGTCCACACTCGCTTGGAGATTTGACCAAGAAAAGCCACTCGCATCTTTGAATTCCACCAGATCCAAGTGCATCTTGATTTTGTCCCAAGTTTCTTTCTCATAATTGTCGATGATCAGACCCTTTTTGCTCCATCTATCTATAGGGTCCTCCACCATGTTGAAGTCTCTGAAAATGAGAACGTTGTGGGGGAGCGAAACCAAGGAGGCCTAGGTGTCCCGCCTCTCAAGCACCCCGTTTGGGGCATATAAAGAAACCAATGTGAATCAAAGGGGGGCTCCAAAGGAGACGGCAATCTACCGGTGCTTCTGATCTTCAATGGAAATCTCAAGCTTTTCAAATTAGCATTGATTTTTACCAATTATTGTCCCATCGGATGCACGGGGGTGCGATGTCACTATCCAAATGTGAGATGAGGAGACATGTCTAAGACATTTCTGCAGTTTTGCTCCCTCAATTTTAATCACTTGGATACAGATAAAGTCTGGGTTTAGGCTAATGTTCCGAAGCCATTGGCCAATGATGGTCCCTCTTGAGGAGTCAATTAACCCTGTAGCATTTAACGAGATGATGATCATTGCCGTTGTTACCCTCTTTGCGGCAGGCGGGGCTTATCCTTTTTCCTCTTGGATTCATCTTTCTTTTTTGTTGGGAGGGGGTCGCGACTTAGCAATTTGTTCTTAATGGGGCTTTTCCAGGCTATCTCAATAGGTTGTTTACCCTTTGTGGGAGGCCTCTTGATGTAATGGGTAGGAAACCATTTTCGGAATGGTCAATCCAATGATGGAGCTTTCACTATCCATATTGTCTTCGTTTACTAGTGGTAAAGCCATCTTCTTTGCTTGGAGTGAAGCCCTCCTGATTTATTTCTTTGTTGTCATGGATCTCTAGGGCTTTGTCGCTGGTGTCCACCTCAAACTAGTTCCTACCTTGGTAGTTGAGCTCATTAATCTCCTTTTCTAGATTGCAATACAGGTTGTTTGTGAAGGTATCTGGAATATTGTTCCTCTTAGCTGTCACCCTAGGACTTCTTTTCCTTCTTCTTCTAACTTCAGTGAACCCATCTGAGTCGCTTCTGGGTTTCTAGAGGCCTTAACTTCCTCTTCATATGTCGGACGATTCAAGTACCGATTACTATCTTGAGTTCTTATGGGTGTTGTTTGTCTTTGTTTGCTTTTCTGTCTAAGTGGGTAGTCTTTAATCCTATGGCCTTGCTAGCCACAGTGGAAACGCGCATTAGGTAGGTTTCTGTAATTAACTTCTTGTTCCTTGATGTCCCCTTCCCCCATGTCCACTTTGATATTTCTTGGGAGCGGCATGCTGAGGTCAGCCTCAACACAGATTTGAGGGTGCCACCGAGCATTGAAACAGTGTGTCGCGCCTTCATAGATGAGACTGCCAACATCTTCTCACGTAGCCAATGCCTTGCTGATTGGAGATAGAATGCCCCACATGAAGTTGTACAAGAAATACGGCCGGTTAGTGAGCTCTACCCAGAGGGGGTAGTGCAGAGATTTCGATTGGTCGGGAGTAAAACCGGGAGACCATCTAAACAAGCATAGGGTCGCCCACCCAAGTTGCCAGGTTCTGATATTAAGGGCTTAGAGATCCATCTCTTCATTCTCAAAAACTAACAACATATGACTAGCTGGTAAGAACTAACACTTTCTAATAATCAATCCATGGTGGAACCACTCTTTATGAAAGCACTAGCGTAAGGATTCAAGCATGGGTCTAGGGCCAAACACTTGTCCAATGAGGCTAACTTTTTTGAGCTCCTCTTGCTTTGATAGAACTGCAAAATAGGGCCGAGGTTACCTATCACTCCCTGGGTCGGTGCGAGGTTGTAAATCAGAAGGGAGGGGGCCACCAAGGCCATGTCAGAGACCTAGACACTGCAATCCAAGATAGGTTTCTACTAGAGCACACACACAGGAGCTTGGCAGGGCTAATCCTTTCATACCTATTAGAGTGCGTACTTGCTTGGGGCTTTCCTTAACAGGGTTTTGTTGCCTCGAAGTAGAGGGTTAATTAGGACTCTCTTCCCTCCTTATCGGGTGGAGAAGCTATCCATATTTTATTTTATTTTATTTTTTTTGAACAGAACAGGAAGGATAAAATTGATGCAAAGCAAAGAAAGTAAAAATACAAAAGAGGCTCTCCTTAGAGCCCTTTACAACACAAGGCTGTCTTACATCAGGATAGAGTCAACAAAATCACAAAGATAGGTGATCAAGTATCCCCTAGGCTTTGAGTACATTCTAAGGAGCTTATTTCTCCACACATTGTGGTGGTAATTTTTAAAAATCACAAATGGGCTCTTGAAATCAGTTTGGGACTCGTTACAAGAGGAACTACATATGCTGAATATTTTCTTCATTCCGAGCAAACAGGAGTAATATTGATCCTTTCCCCTTTTGTTAAAGATAGCATTATTCCTGTTTTTCCATATATACCACAAGAAGTGGCTTCTGATGAGCTTCCAAAGGAGGATGTCCATGCCATTTGATTCTCCAATCAGTAAATCTTTACTGCTTGGAATTTTAAGACCCTGTATTTGACAGAAAGACCAGATACCACTCCAGAATCTAGCAGCAAATTTACAGTGGATGAAAAGATGTTCCAGGTCCTCTTCTTTACCACAAATTTTGCACAGCCCAGCATCAATTTTATACTTCCTAGCCTGTCTGCCAGTCCAAATGCCTTGGTGAAGAATGAGCCAGTTCAGACAAGATTGTTTATTAGTGAGAGGGAAGGCCCAGGAACATTGAAACCTGTACTTCCACTGCAGGTGAGACCACTGAAGACCCCACTTTTTGTTCAGCTTCACCGTGATTTCTTTAATTTTTCTTCCATTCCTTTTGAAAGAATAAAACATATCTCAGGCGATGTCCTGAAGGTAGATCTGCTTCCTCCACATGTAAGTATCCAACTTCTCCTTCAGAAACTCCTTCTTGCTCAAAAGAACCTGCTTACATTGAAAAGAAAGATCGTGAGTGTCAATTATGGACTGATTATCAGTCACTTCACCAGCTCTCATCAGGTCCTGCCAATGCTCAAAACCCCTCTTCCGACACTTGTTCCACCTGATAGGAAGGGACTGAAAGGAGCCCGAGTTAAACCAACCAATCCAAATAGAGTCCTGCACTAAAAAGGAGGAGTTGTGAGTTAGCCAAACAGGGAGATTATACTTAGACTTAACAATCATCCAGGAATTCCAGAAACTACAAGTGAGCTGACTGCCCTTTGGCACAAACTCTTTAGGGGAAGTAATCACATCCCACAAAGAGCAATTAGTCCAGCTTTTATTATATTTCACATGAAACGTGTGTATATTTCTTTTGATCAGACACGCCCAGAAATCATTAGAGGAGAGGGATCTATAAATCCATTTGGCAGCCATTTGGGTAGCCATCCAAGAAGGACAAATGAGACCAAGCCCTCCTTCAGTCTTCTTCATACAGCAAGTATTCCATGCAACTTTGGGGATTTTAGATCCTCCCCACAAGAAATTTCTAGCCAAAGAGATGACCTGCCTTAACTGCTTTTTATTAGGCTGCCAACAGGAAAGAAAGTACGTCAGAGAGGGAAGGATATAATGCTTCAAAACAAAAGATCTATGGGAGATACTGTGCTGAACATCTCCCCACTTAAAAATTTTAGCCCTGAATTTGTCCATCATCCAACTCCATCTTTGATCATTAGATATGCCAAAGCCCATGGGAATTCCCAGCAGTCTGAAAACCACCCCCTTTTTGATGATGTCACACCCTGTCATCTTAACACATTCAGGAATATGATTATTGGAAGAAAAAAAACCAGTGTTCTTATGATTAATCACAGATCCACTAGCCATACAGAACACCTCAAGACAATTAAGGAATTGTTTAGCAGAATTATCATCAGCTTTCATAAGCATATTGGTGTCATCTGCAAACATCTGCAATCCCAAAGGAGAGAGAGCTTGGGGAATATCCAAACCACTGATAGTACCCCGACTAAAGCAGTCTTTGACAAGCCATCCTAAGGAGTCACTTGCAATGGCAAAAAGGAGGGGAGCCAAGGGGCAACCTTGTCTAATGGACCTGCACAATCTAAAAGGTTTAGAAAGACAACCATTGATGGCAACTTTAGAGAATGCATTACCAAACAAAATACTGACATATTTTATAAACCTTTTACCAAAACCAATGTCTTGCAGAGATTGAAGAATGAAATCCCATTCAATCCTGTCATAAGCCTTATCAAAATCTATTTTGAAGAAAAAGGAGTCAACATTAATCTCATTGCAGTAGTCAAGGCCTTCCCAGATGGTGATAATACTATCTAAAATATATCTGCCTTTAATGAAACCCTTTTGTTCAGGAAGAATAATACTGTTCATAAGAGGGCTCAGTCTTCTGGCAAGAATGGCAGCAAAAATTTTATACAGAGAAGTCAGACAGGAGATGGGTCTCCAATTGTTAAGATCATCCTTTGAACCTTTTTTGTGTATTAATTTTATCACTCCAGTGTTCAAGAATGGAGAAAGGGATCCCCTGCTAAGGGCTTCTTGCCAGATCTTGAGAATTATGGGAACCAAATCATCCTTAAAATCCTGAAAAAACTCATAAGGCAAACCATCATGACCAGGAGACTTACCAGGCTTCAATTTGCTAATGGATTCTATAACCTCACCCTCAGAGAGGGGCATATCAAGGAGGGAGTCCATTCCCTGAGGAACCATTTTTTTCCTACAAAGGGCAATGGTAGCTCTTGCACTCCAGACAGAATCCCCTCTCTTGGGAGGCTGAGAGAATACATTGGCAAAGAACCTATGAGCAATCTGGAGGTTGTCCTTAATATCTTTAGCATTAGAACCATCATAATTCTTGAGGAGAGGGATAAAATCCCTAGCTTTTTTCTTCCTCATCAACTCAAACATATGCTTGTTGGGCTTGTCAATTTTGCCAGCCCAGAATTCTCTAGATGTGGCAAGGGCACCCTTAGCAAGGAGATAGTCCACTTTCTTCACTTGTTCCTGAAGGTCTAAAATCTTTGCTCTTTTCTTTTTTTGATCAAGATTAGAACACTCAATTTCATTCATCTGCTGCAAAATCATCATCCTTCTCTGCTGTCTTATTTCTTTAGCTTTAGTCTTATAGTATTTAATTAAGTCCTGAATGTTCTTAACCGCCCTTTCCCAGGCCACGAAAGGAGGAGTGGAATTATTAAAATGCCTCCTCAGAATAAACGAGATTTGATCCTTCACCACAGGAATCTTAAAAAGGGAAGGATCCAAATGCGTCCACCCTGCACGAAAGTTGGGATTGTTGTTGAACAAATTAACAATCAAGGGAGAATGATCGGACATTTGAAAGGAGGGATCAGTGAAACAACAAAAATTCCACAGAGAATGACTCCTACTCGCATTAATGTAAAACCTATCCAGTCTAGCAGATAATAAGTTATTGAGGCTCTTATTAGACCAAGTATGCCCAGAATTAGTAGAAAGATCAACCAGATTATGCTTATTTATCAAATTATACCAGC
Organism: Ceratopteris richardii; assembly: GCA_020310875.1. Lineage (NCBI taxonomy): Eukaryota > Viridiplantae > Streptophyta > Polypodiopsida > Polypodiales > Pteridaceae > Ceratopteris > Ceratopteris richardii. The sequence continues at coordinate 116,440,628 of CM035440.1, read as the reverse complement.
AATGTTTTTCAAAACCAGAGATAATATTTTCACTTTTACCAATCCTGTCTCCAGGATTAGTAACCATATTGAAGTCCCCTGTCATCAAAATATCACCATTGATCCTGGAGATTTCTTCCCAACATTTGGATCTCTGCATAGCCTGATTAGAAGCATAAATACACACTAAAGTACAATTAAGGGGCTCTTTACACTTAACAGCAACCCACTGGTTAGTGGAACTCCTATGAACCTCCTCAATAAAATGACACAGACCATTAGCAATGCCTATAGCTGCCCCACCTTTACCAGAGTGGTCCGTGTGCACCCAGTGAAAATTGTTAGACACAATTTTCAAATTAGACAAAAGATCCGAACCTCCAATCTTGAGTTCCTGCAAACAGATGAAATCTGGCAGGTGAGAAGCTTCTTTAATCCATTTGTTAATAGTCTTACTTCTGACCGGATCAGAAAGTCCTTTAGCATTATAAGATATAATTTTGATGCTATCCATAGAAAAAAACAGCCAAAAGGGAAGAAAACTTACTTTTTAAGGTTTTTACCTGGCTTTACAGCAGACGCCGACGATCTAACTGTCTCTTTCCGCTTGGACTTTTGTTTTTCATTACCTTTAGGACTAGGGGAACTGACATTTGTCATGCAAACATCACGATCACTGTGACCACCAATGTCTTCCTGAACAGAGTTAAGTTCATCAAAACTATTAATTTGTTCAATAAACATATCATCACAATTTTTATTGTTATCCTCTTCAGATGACATCGTAGAGGGTCTGTAGGAAGACCCCTTAACAACGTTAGTTCTTCTTTCAGTCTCACCCTGCATGCCAGAGACAACATTATCTTCCTGAGGAAAAGAAACATTCGATTGATTAGGAAAAATAATAGAGATGTCTGTAGTCCTTTTGTTTTCCTGCAAAACATGCTCTTCAAGAGCCTCGGATCCCTCCAGAGGGGAGCCCTCTAGAATTTGAAAGGGATTGAAAATCCCTTTAACCAACGTCTCTGTCCTGATACTCCCCATTGGGCTTTTTTTCTTCTGTTTATAAGACACCTTTTTGAAGCCTTGCTCTTCTTTGGGGTGGCCCAATCCTATGGGAGCTGAGTCTGTGGGAGGCATTTCATCACCCCCAGCCTTTTTTTCCTGATTTTTAGCTAATAAAGGACAATCTTTTATTAGGTGACCCTGTTTAAAACAGTTAAAACAGGCATTAGGCAGGTTCCTATAAACTACCTTTTGAACATGCACTTTACAACCCTCAGAATTTTTAATAAAAAGTTCAGTTTTAATATTCTTAGAAATGTCGACCTCCACAAGCATTTGAGGCTCCCATTTCGGATTAAAGTCTTTTTTAGGTTTTTGACCAAGAACTTTACCTATTAACGCGCCTAACTTCTCAAGCCAAGGGTAAAATTCCACCGGAAAATCAGGGAATTCCACCCAAATGGGAATTTTGGTAGGTTTGTTATTCCTAGGATTAAAACCAGGATACCACTTATAAAAGGAGAGGGGAGTGTTTCTGATTATCCAATGACCTTCAGCTAACACTTTCAAGGCATTATTCACATCCTCAAAAAAAAACAGATAAAAATTATTCGGAAGATATTGCACGTGCCTAGCAAAAAGACCCTTGCTTTCCCAATTCACCTTCATCCAAGATTTAAGTAAATCCTGAGCAGGCCTAGGGCCATGACAATGAGCTATAACAACTTTGTCTTCTAGATGATTGTTCCATCTACTGAGGGCAGAACTTTCAATAATTAGGGTACAATCATCCTTATCATCCACTTCAGGGTCAAGGTCAATATCATGATTCTTATCCTCAGAAGAACCATCTACTTTAATGGCCTCATCAACCTTACTTTTACCTTTGAGATCCGAGGACACAGAAGGGGGAAGATGATTACCTCGGAGTTCTTGATTTGCAAAAACAGAGAAAAAATCTTGATTAGGTCTCTGCACGACCTTGGCGTAGGATAGAGGAGAATGCCGCTGTTGATGCACAATCGAGAATCCGTGCCTCAGACCTTCTGAAGTAAGACCTCTAATAGTATCATACCTGTCTTCTCCTCCAGCAATCACATTCGCATCTCCCAGAAGAGCCTCGCCAGGGCGGGTTGAGCAAGAGCTGCCATCGAACACAGGATTGAATGTCGTTTTCACCAAACCTTCATTATTGACTGTTCTCGAACCAGGGAGTCCATCGCGTAAAGCTTCATGCAGGGCCATGTTAGGGGCCAAGGCCGATGCAGAACAGAACAGGAGCTATGGCAGCTCCCCCCCTCACGAAGAGGGGGAGGGAAAGAGCAGAAAGACCTTCCCTCACTCCGATAGGGAGGAGAAGGGAAAGAGGCGACCCTCAGGACGTGCGCATGCAACCTTCAAAGCTCTAGGGTGCATTCAACACCCACTACGCGCGCCTCCCGACGAGCACCCCTGCGACTCGTTCACCGTCTCCGAGTAGATGATCTTGCCACCAAGTCGCTATCCATATTTTATTGTCAAGGTAATAGAGGGAAATATGAACGCACAAAGGGCAATATGAAGCTACCCATACTTTACCCTCGGAGGCAAAAGAGGGAAAATGAATGCACAAAGGGAAAAATGAACGCGCTCATGAGCATCCTCCTCAAGATCTAAAACCGTCGAAACGTTCTCATTACGTCTTTATTAAGATTGAACTGTCAATCGTGGCTCTGTCTCCCAGTGTGAAATTTTCTTGATTGTGGGTGTGTGATTCTTTATGTCACACTTCTCATTGGGCATCCGCATTCCCATTATTACGATTTCCTGTGCATCTTTTGCGATTCTGTGGACATTTTGAGAAAGAGACGCTCGACATGGTGACGAAGAGACAATGAGCCACGTAACGTGAAGTTGAAGTTGTTCGAAAAGCGTGAGCTTACTGTGGAAAGGTCTTTTGATCATCATCCTCTGAAATATACGAGTGTGCGCGCTGATGCGCTCACTGTCACCGACTACGATGGGAACATCAACCTTTTGTGTTTGTAGTGGGCAAATTATCCATTCTACATGCTTACTCTTCCCTTCTCGTCCTTCTTTTTTGCACGGCGACCTACCCAGGTGATATTAAATGAAGAGGAAAAATAGTGTGTGCAAGTGAGTACAAGTTATTGATATATTTCCGTAGTGGATGTGTGTGAGCACATCACTACGGATCTGTGAACCGCCCGGGTATTTTTTTCCCCTTGTTAGGAGGTTTTTCTCTTGACGTGTGTATACATGCATAACCTTACTGGTTCATTTATCTTTGTACATTTACTTAGTAATACATTTAGTTTTATGTTGTTGGCCAAGCTTCTTTTTCTTCCTTGTGTTGTTTGTGGGTTTCCAAAGATGTCAAACTCTAACAATTGGTATGAGAGCACATCCTCCCTTCATCGAGCGTGTAGTTGACACCATTACCATCAGAGCCTCGGAATCACACGAAAACTGGTGAACAGTCGTCATTAGTTTGATACATTGTAATGACAATGTTCTTGGATATTAGGATATACTCTACGTTTCCTATCCGGATTACAGATCCAGGGCCTATAATACATACATATTTATCCTCCCAACGAGCTTTAGGAACTTTCGTTGTCCATAACTGCGCACGGATTACTCAAAGAAGATTTAGACCCTTTGATATTTTTCATCTCAATGTATACTACAAAGTGGATTGACTGTATTTAGAGCACAAGTTTCTATACCATGACAATCCTTGGGTATGATAAGCACCTTAAAAACCTTTATGTTGATATATTTCATAATAACAGATGCTGATTATTTTAAAACACTACACACATCAACCATACAACATATCTAGAGGCTTATTAACTAATGGTTCTAATACACTGTGTGAATAGCATTTCTCTTCACGAGTTCTATTACTTCAATACTGAATTTTCGAAAATACTTTTCTTATAATGAATTGCTCTCAAGTGGAGCCGAAAAACAATCATAGAGAACTCATGATACTTTACAGATTGTTTTTATGTAAATTTTCCTGGAGTTAATCTTCTTTCGAAAAGATAATTTGAAAATTTATTCAATCTTTCATAGTCGTAATGTATATTAAAAGGATTTAATACTACCACAAGAGTCTTAGAATTGACTTGAAGTGAATTGAGTTAGAGTGTTAGACTTAGATCCAAGTAAGATCAACCATTAGCGTGTGTTGGAACAAGAGCACAGTGTGTGGTTGAACAAGAGTAGATATTTTCCAAGGTTCTTAGCTCGGTGGTTGTCGTAAGGTTTCATCTTGTCAACTAGGGTGAGTGTGCATGATAACCACATGTCAGACTAGAGCACACTAGAAGCTTTGTAACGAAGAATTGTAATGAAGAATCAATAAGATAATAAAGATGGAAGCAGAGTAGCACACAAACAATTTTCAAGATTTGAAATACACATCTTAAATTTAATATCCGCGCTTATTTTAGACTCTTGAGCATGATAAAGCGAAAGAGAAGGTCTTCAAGTAAACTCACATAAAAATTGATGCATGCAAACTCTCTTTATTATTTGATCATCTCATTCCTTGACTTCCTTATCGATGAGAGATGCTACCAATTTCTTTTAACTTCATGGCATTATAAATATGCCATGGATAAATAGACAGAAAGAGAGAGAGATGTGATTAAAGTGATAAGAGGTCCATGTGAGCCTCAAAAAGTACTTATATTATTAAAAGATTGTAGACTAATCTTAGTAGAAAATAAATTGACTTCTTCTACCTAGAATCATTTACCTACAATAAAAAAAGGACTAAATGCTCAAAATGTTAAGGTATTTAGATTTCATTTCATTACTAACTAAAGAGCAAAAGAAAAACTTGCATAATTGACTTACTTTGCCCAGAGTCATTTCTTGCCATAAAATAGAGACTAAGTCCTCAAATGTTAAGGAATTTTGACTTCTTTCATTATCAACCAAAGAGTTTAAGCAAAACTCTAATATGAATTTGGAAGACCATTAAGAACAGTGTGCACAAGTGAACTATTTGGTAGGATTTCATCAGCAAAAGTCAACTATTACTTTATATCTTTAACCTTTCTCAAAAAACTATCCATTGAATCTCCTTCAAGAGTGAATGTGAGTGATAATGCATGTTTGATAGATAAGGCTATGAACGCATATGCATGTACATCTCTACCATTCCAATGAAGTTCCTTTATAGTAGGTGCAATAGGAACCCCAACCTGACCATGAAATTAAAGATCATCATCTTCAACACTATCGCGATCACCTTTAGTAACTATATTTATAGGTGTAGTACGATGTTTTATCAACATCCTACTCCATGTTCTATAGCCCATTTCTGACCAATACATGATGGATCATGTATATCCACACTGTGTAATTTGTGCCATCTTGGAGCTTCCGCCTCAGGTTGATCCTAGCTGAGAAGAAGGAAAATCGTTGAATCTTCCCAAGCATTCATCTTGTATCTTAAAAGTCTCTAATCATCAAGTTCAACTCTTCTTGCCAAAATAGTATCCTCAACTCTTATCCATTATGTTCTGTCTTAGTTCTAGAGGTGTTTCTACATTTGGAGTCCTTTATTTTTTAATTTCTTTGCCTTGTGTGGGTCCATGGAATTTAGTTTCTTAATTACCTTTATTCCAAAATAAATATTCATTCCACGTTATGTCGTAAGCCCACTTCCAATGGCTATTGATTGTGCAGTAGAGTTTCACGTTGTTGTAACTGAGGTATAAGGAGCACATCAATTTCGAGCTTTTGGGTGTCATTGGAAAAGGAGAGAACAAAAGAGTGAGTAGATCTTGTCCCTTCTAACAAGGGTGACTAGTGTGCTTGATGGATTCAATGTTTTTCAATATTAAGCTAGCCCAACATGTATTTGGATTGCTCAAAGCATTAAGGATTCATTTTTCCCAATAATGTATTAGCCATACCTTCAATATCTAGAATGTCTAATCCACTAGATTCGTTTTTTCTTGAGTACACATGCTCTTATCTCTGCAAATTCTTTCCATCTTCACCAAATCTTTGTCCTTTGATCTCCAAGATGCCAAAAAATAATTGATTAGAATGATGAGGAATGTGTTGATCACCATAGCATGCCCTAGAAAATTTAGTTGCATGTCCTTCCACTATCTGAAAATATTATTGTTATCATCTGTTACTAACTATGGGGCAAAAATAGACCAAGAATATGACCAATTTATTGGAACAATAGTTAACCAAGAAACTAATCTCATTGAAAATGATAGCAAGAAGCAAAGGATTCAGTGGAAAACCTTCTTTGAGAGAGCATTTTAATATGATCATTTGAGAGATTTGTCTATTAATATTGATATAAGCTATACAATTGACCATAAGGATAGAGATCATCATGATAAATTCAAAACAAAGTTGGATATCCTTAAGAGATTGATCCCATTCAAGTTTACCATACACTTTGTCAAAGACAATCTTGTGAAAGAGGTCACCTTGTCACATAGTTTATGCCTTTCCAAATGTCAATAATCACAATGAGGATGGATCTTCCTTCTATGAACCATTATTTATCCTCATTAGTCTAAGAGCAAAGGTGGTGGACAATATGTTTTGAAGGAACCTTGGAAAAAAAATTCTTATATCCAAGTTGCAGAATTGTAATAGGATGCCAATTTTTAATCTCATTTTTCATATCTTTTTGTGAATAAGAATAATCACTCCTTTGTTAAGGGAAACATGTAAAGCACCAAACTTCATAGCCTATTGTCAAAATAGATGTATAGGTATCCTCCATACATGCTTGAATGTTTTCAAGAACTTTTTAATGAGTTCATGGAGTCCCAGGATTGAACGTTAAGGAAGAAAATCAATCGCTTCTAACATTTCCATGTTAGTGATAGGGGATTCAAGAAGCCTACTCCTAATTCGAGGAATATTTTTGGATTTATTCTACAAATAGATGCCATACAATCCATCCTATGAGGAGTCAATACAGTAGTCACTCTTAGAAGCTGAGTGAAGTGATTGAAAATAAACATGCAAATTTCTTATTCTGCAGTGCATTCCTCAGCTCTTTTGTCAATAATAAAAAGGGATGGTTTCTTTGCACTTCTTAAAAAGTTTTAAAGTTTTATTTTTATTTTTGAATGTAGGAATCTTAACCGAGGAAAATTCTCCCTTCCATGAATTAGCAAAGAAATTAATGTACAATGAAGGAGCATAATGCCCATGTGATCCCATGTATCCCATTGAGAAGGCGTAGGATGGCCAAACGCAAAAAATTGCAATGCCCAAAATTTGGTAGGAAACATATGTTTAAGAGAAAGTTACAAAAAAGTTTAATGATCCTCTTTTCTGCCCTTATGGGTGGCCCAATTACTTTTGATCTTTTTATTTTCAAAGACAATAATTCTATGTTTTCTAAAGAGAGATGACTTCTTACAATTGCATATTTGTTCGCCTAACAGGCCAAGGGATTTTCCAATCAACAATTCTTTCCAATGATCTTCAAAGTTTTCATCACATCTGTCTTTCCATATCTCCCAAAGTGCTCCCGTCCCCCCCCCCCCCCCTTGTAGCATTCCACAAGGCAGAAGAGCAATGAATTGCATTTCTAAGTAACACCTCGTTCCAATTGATTTGACTTTGTAAACTCAAATTCATGGTGAGAGCCTACTAGAATGAGTGACTCCTGAGCCACAAAAAAAAGAGGTGGACAAGATCATATCTACCATGTAGGCAATGGATACACCACCAAGGGCGCCCCACAAATTTTATTAGCTTCGAAATGTGGAGAATTTGCCACAAAAGAACCTATTTTTTGTTCTCTATGAGAGGATGTCTCTCATCCATGAACTTAAATTCCCATCTCATACAAGGCTAGTTCAAAAACCATTTTTTGTTAAGGGAAATATGAAGATTCAAGTACTACTTGAAAATCAATGTCTTATCCAATTTGTTGCCATTGATCCATCTTATCTCTTCAATTCATGGAGGATTGTTCCTGAGAACGAGGCAGATCTTTGCATTCTTCTAGGAATTCATTCTCTCTCTCTCTCTCTCTTTATAGGAACCAATCTCCATATTTAGATCTCTTAGTTGATCTATATCCTAAAATCTGATCTAGTGTCTTCTCTCTGGATTCTAGAGAGCTTTCACATATGGAAACCCTTTTCCCATAGTTTCTTTGCCCTTTTGGTAGTTGTTCAAGTTAATTTGTTATATTCCCACAATAGGGGACCAAATACAATCATTTTGTCTAATCCTGAGTGCCGAATTACAATGTTTATTGATCTTGACATATTTTTTCATCTCATTCCAAGTCCCCACAAAGGCTAGAATAATTCCAAACGACTTGGGGTCACTAGAAAAGAAGAAAACATCAAAGTGACTAAATCAAGCCCCTTGCAAGCCCCTTGCATTCGGAAAGCCTACCATTTCTTTTCAAGATCAATTTTTCCTAGGAAGCTTTCGTGTTGCACCACACTCTAACCATCCCATTGGCAACCAGCTTATATGCCATTCCCCCAATGTCCAAAATGCTTTGATCTTCTTAATCTTTTTGGTTTGTACAAATGGCCCATTTGATTCTAAGCATTACTTTTCTATTAGGATCTCCAGTCTAGAGGAAATTTATGAAGGTTCTTTCCAACTTAAAAAATTCTTTGTGTTTTGGGCTTGAGAACACCTAAAAAAGATAATTGATGAAAGAAGGAAGGTGTTGATCACCATGGCATGCCCTTCCAGGTTGCATTGCAAGCCTTCTAGTAAGCAAGTTTATTATCAAGATTAGAGAGACCCCAATCCCTACACTCACCCATGGAAACATCAAAACCCATCGGAATTTGAAGCAGACAGAACATTTTTCCATCGAGGAGTTCAAGATATGCTCGAGAGAGAAGATATTCCAAAGCTGGCTCATAGATCACCTAGCAATGAAAAATGTTTATAGACATTGCTAGAAAGTGGTGATAATATTAGGATCATTATGGAAAAAAGAGTTTGTGTCATCAAAGAAGAGTATCATGATCATCAATTTTTCCCTATGAGGAAGCAAAGCAGCATGGATCTATCTAAGATGGGCGTGATGGTCAACCAAGCAACTAAGGCAAGTAGTGGAAATAACAAAAAGAAGTGGAGCCAACGGTAGCTTTGTCTAATAGATCATTTTGATCTAATCATCTCATAGATTTGAACATTGATATTATTTCAATATGAAGCATTTCCGATGAGCATTGAGATCAACCTTTTGAATTTAGAGCCATGATCAAGGTCTTTAAACGATGGGAGAATGAAATCTGGCATGAGGTGATCGTAAGTTTGCCCAAAATCAATCTTGATGAAGAGGTAATTTTTAGAAGATTCCTTATCGAAGTCAAGGCCTTCCCACACATATTTAATGGCCTCGAGGATGTATCTATACTTTATGAACCCTTTGTGATTCATCTGTGATAAAAGATGGAAAACACTAAAATTAGTGAGAACCTTCATGAAGATGTTGTAGCTGATTTGGAGCATAGTGGTAGGCAACAAATTTTCTATTTTGTTTTTAGTGTCCATGTTCATTGAAATAGTCAAGAAATATACCAAAGTGGAGGGCTTCCTTTCAGACTAGGCATAATGGATTCGTCAAAAAACTTTTAAACGTGTTGAAGAATTCTTGGTGAGACCTTTCACACCTAAGCTTTAACCATTGGGAAGAGATTCTATGACGATGATGGGGGCATTAAGAACATGCACATGTATTTGTGGAATGCTTTTGGTTCTAGTTCTAGAGATGGTGGCCATGTAGTCTCACTTTTGAGAAGTCAATAGAGTGGATAACCCCAGGAATTGAGTGAAATGGTAAATAATTAGTTCTTTATTCTCTTTCATCAATAGTGCATTCCACTCCTTGGCTGTCAATTGTGTAGATGGTCTCTTCTCTGTGCTGCTTCTTCTTCGAGAGTTTACACATTCATGAGTAGTTTTATCTACTTTCCCTTCTCACCAATCTTTACAATCAATATGTAGATTCTTTTTATATATTTATTCTTTCTATCTAATCTTCGTTCTAATTTTTTTGGAGCAGCCATTTTGGAGGTGGGATTTCTTGTATTGACTTCAGAGTAGGTATCGAGGATCCTACAATATAGATTTCCCCTTTTGGCATGTTAAATGCTTTGAATATCCTTATGAACCTTGTTAAGGAGATATTGAATTTGTTTGACAACCAACTTTCAACACTTTGCTAGAGGGACATGTGTGCTAAAGGCCTCAATCTAGGTTGAGGAGATCATCTTTTGAGCCAAAGGAAAGGAAGGTTGAAGAATGAGCATGAAACTAGGGAGATTTCCTATTTCTAAATTATGTCCTAAAGATAAGAACCGTTGGATAGTTACTTGAGAGAACTACATCTAGACATTGAGAGAAGGAGGGGATATCCAACTTATGAATGATATTCTATGTAATATAGCTTCTCTCAAGTATAGATTTTTGCAAATCAGCACCCGAGTGCTTTCAACCAAGAGAAACCATGCTCCTCTTTGGTTTCCACTAAATCATGGTCGAGATTAAATTGGTCCCATACATTTTCCCAAGACCATCAATAATTCACCCCTTTTGGTCCCATCTATCAAAAAAACTTTAATAGACTTAAAGTCCATGCATAGGATGACCTCCAAGGGTAAGAAGCCCAAATAATGCCATGTAGGCAGTCTTTTTGTGTCTAAATTTGGTGCATACACTAATGCAATGGTGAAATGGAGAGGGACCTTAGAGGAAGTATCAACGCAACGATGGTTCTATTCTACCAAATTCTCCACCAAGAGCGCATGTCAGAATGACCTTAAACTTATATCCGAGCTAGTACTCCCTTGTAGGTGTCATGTGGTGAACCACAAATCATACACCAAAATACTTTTATCTTATGAGGTTCAATATCATCCATTCTGATCTTTTCAAGACAAATGAACTCTACATTGATAGTTTTCTATCAAAGACATTGAGAAATAATCGCTACTTTTAAGGCATGCGATAGCCCTAGGACATTGAAAAAATTAACAATTGATTAAGGCAGAGATCTTGGTTCGACAACGACTTGTCCCTCTTTTTCTTGTACTTCTCTTCCTCTTTTCTTCTTGAAGTTGAGTGTTCTTAGCATAGGGGTTGTCCTGTGAGGGGGCTCTTCCAAGGGAACCATGTGGAGTGTTCCTCTATGTAAAAGCACCATTGCAAATGATTCCAAAAGGAGATGAAGAATAGTAGATCCAATGATTGAAGTTTTGGTGTTAGGATTTCCTTTTTTCGTAGTGCTCAATCCATCATCTTTGCTAGTGTTGTGCCCTTCTTGGTTTCCTTGTTTGCTTGTGGAAAGTTACTCTACAGTTTCCTTATCAACGAGGTTTTGATTCATTTCAGCCCCATTGTGTTGGAAAACAATGTCACATCAGTCAAAAATCCATTTAGGGTAGAAACCCTAATTTTGGTACTTAGTCGATTTTGGCACAAAAATGGGTAAACTTTTTATGAGTCTATCTTGTAGAGCTTAAAGAGAGCTTTCCAATGGTATATAACATTCATTCATCAGAAATCAGATTTGGGAGAAAACCCTTACCCTAATTTTCTAGTGATTTAGGGTTTTGACCTCATATGATAGCTCTCGGCATGAGGATCATAAAAATGTTGTCATATCATTCATCAAGTAGTTAGAAGTGTGAAAAAGGAGGGCAAGAAGCTATTTTTAAAGTTAGCTAAAAGCAACTTTAAAAATAAAGCAAACTCACTTAAAATAAAGCTAAAAACATGCGATCCAGCTTTTGGCAACGAAAAACATCGTTACTATGTGAGTTTTTCACAAGAGCTCTCGAAGGCTATAAAAGAGTGTCCTTGGGTCACTTCTCAGTCATCCTACACCAATTGGCAATACCAGTTTTTGGTCCCTCCTTAGAGGTGGTGCTCTAGCACACATGGGGCAGCCATGTGCACTCTAGGAGCATGTTGAGGAGCAGTTATGGAGTTCTTCTTGGAGAAGACTGTGCTCACAATCTTGCGTATGGAGAGGACTTGTCTACCAGTAGCTTGGTGGTGTGGATCAGCCATCTACATGATGTATTTGAAGATTGTCTTCTACATGAAGATTTCAGTGTACTTCAAAGACATTGGATGGATCTTAACATAAGATTTGCAACTTATGTTGCGAATTCAGGTACATATTCTCTTTATGCACACAGGTACTACTTGGAGTTTAAGGAGGCAGTGGCTCCCATATCAGGAGTCGTCCTGTAGTACTCCATAAGTACCTCCTTTTAGGACTGTCTATAACAGTACGGGCGCAAACAGGACGGGTGCAAACCATCGATTACAGCATCTGTGAATATCCTATCCATTCCTTCCACAAGATATAATGATGGGCGCCTTGGATAGACGAGATCATTCTCAAACAACGGACGCGAGTTCGAATCCTGCTCTCGGCAATACGTGCATACATATTTATGGGCATGCTTTTCACGTCAATAACACAACGAACAGTCCTCCCCCATTCAACCCCTCCATTCGTCCCCCCCTTCGTCCCCCCCATTCAACCCCTCCATTTGTTCCCCCCATTCAACCCCTCCATTCATCCCCCCCATTCGACCCCTCCATCCGTCCCCCCCATTCAACCCCTCCATTCGTTCCCCCCATTCAACCCCTCCATCCGTTCCCCCCATTCAACCCCTCCATCCGTCCCCCCCATTCAACCCCTCCATTCGTCCCCCCCATTCAACCCCTCCATTTGTTCCCCCCATTCAACCCCTCCATTCGTCCCCCCCATTCAACCCCTCCATTCGTCCCCCCCATTCAACCCCTCCATTCGTCCCCCCCATTCAACCCCTCCATCCGTCCCCCCCATTCAACCCCTCCATTCGCCCCCCCCCCCCCCCCCCCCCCCATTCATACCCTCCATCCGTCCCCCCCATTCAACCCCTCCATTCGTCCCCCCCATTCAACCCCTCCATTCGTCCCCCCCATTCAACCCCTCCATTTGGCCCCCCCCCCCATTCATACCCTCCATCCGTCCCCCCCATTCAACCCCTCCATTCATCCCCCCCATTCAACCCCTCCATTTGTTCCCCCAAATCAACCCCTCCATTCGTCCCCCCATTCAACCCCTCCATCCGTTCCCACCATTCAACCCCTCCATCCGTCCCCCCCATTCAACCCCTCCATTCGTCCCCCCATTCAACCCCTCCATTCGTCCCCCCCCCCCCATTCAACCCCTCCATTTGTTCCCCCCATTCAACCCCTCCATTCGCCCCCCCATTCAACCCCTCCATTCGCCCCCCCCCCCCCATTCAACCCCTCCATTCGTCCCCCCCATTCATACCCTCCATTTGTCCCCCCCATTCAACCCCTCCATTCGTCCCCCCCATTCAACACCTCCATTCGTCGCCCCCATTCAACCCCTCCATTTGTTTCCCCCATTCAACCCCTCCATTCGTCCTCCCCATTCAACCCCTCCATTCGTCCCCCCCATTCAACCCCTCCATTCGTCCCCCCCATTCAACCCCTCCATTCGTCCCCCCCATTCAACCCCTCCATTCGTCCCCCCCCCCCCCCATTCATACCCTCCATCCGTCCCCCCCATTCAACCCCTCCATTCGTCCCCCCCCCCCCATTCATACCCTCCATTCGTTCCCCCCATTCAACCCCCCTCTCCCTCTCTCTCTCTCTCTCTCTCTCTCTCTCTCTCTCTCTCTCTCTCTCTCTCTCTCTCTCTCTCTCTCTCTCTCTCTCTCTCTCTCTCTCTCTCTCTCTCTCTCTCTCTCTCTCTCTCTCTCTCTCTCTCTCTCTCTCTCTCTCTCTCCCCGCTGCCCCGCGTGACCCCCCCTCTCCCTTTCTCTCTCTCTCTCTCTCTCTCTCTCTCTCTCTCTCTCTCTCTCTCTCTCTCTCTCTCTCTCTCTCTCTCTCTCTCTCTCTCTCTCTCTCTCTCTCTCTCTCTCTCTCTCTCTCTCTCTCTCCTCTCTCCGCCACCCCACCCTGCACCCCCACCCCGCTACCCCACCCCGCTCCCCCGCCCTGCCACCCCACCCCGCCCCCCCGCTACACTCCCCCGCACCCCCCGCTGCACTCCCCCGTGCCCCGCTGACTCTCCCCGTGGCCCACCCCTCACACCACCCCTCACACATGCATAACCCCCTCACCCGCTGCCTCCCGCACCCCCCGCCCCCGCTCACTCCCACACACATGCACACCCACGCACATCCTCACATACACATTCCCACACACATATACACAAACACACACGTGCACCCACACATACACAACCACACGCACACATGCACACCCACACACAATCACACCCACACACACACACACTCACACATACACACACGCACACCCACACATACACACACGTACACCCACATACACGCGCATACACGCACACACCCTATAATTTAAGTAGCCTATCATCTCTTGCTTCTGAGGACAACAATGGTAGCGGCAAGGAGAGGGTTGGAGGGTGGCTTCCGCAATGGAACATTTCAAAATGATATATGAAGTTCCGAGGTCTATTTAATGCCGAAGTTTATGGTTGCACTATCACACAATGAAAAGGAGGAGGAAAAAATAACCGAGGATGTTGGATTTTGGTGATTGCAAGTGATAGACTATGGGATGTAATTACACATGAGGAGGCTATATGTATGGCACGGAGCATTGATGAACCACTGGATGCTAGCATGCACATCATCAATCGTCAGAAGGGGAACTCCTAAACACAGCAAGCCTTTGTGCAAATTTGGACTGGAAGCTCTTTGGTTGAGAAAAGGTAAAAAGGAAACTATTAAAAGTGAAAGTGGATAGACAAACGTTGCACGCCAACCATTCACGGCGACTACCTATTTTTGCTGGATTCAATTCAAGTCAAGGGAATATTTGACCTACCCCCTAATTTTGGGAGACCAACCGGTACGTGATCAGTCGACATGAAGATTCGGCAAGGCTCTCTTGGCCTATTGTGGCCTATAAAAACAATGGATTTGTGCTCATTTGGGATACATTTCTTTTTGGATTTACATTGACGCGTGTATACGTGCAGAAGTTCTCTCTTGCACCTGGTGGTTTCAAGCCTATTGTAGGAGCTACTCTGTAGTGTGGATACAGAGGATAGGCTTCTCAGTGGAGGGCTATGAGCACTATAGTGTAAGAGAGTAGCTTGGATTTATTTTCTTTTCTATGAGTCAGTGTGTTGATTAATCTCTATTCTCTTGAGAAATTCTACCATTTGTATTGTTCTGAGTTAGCTTGCATATCAGTGGCCCCTTATGCTGATCTGTTGTATTGGAGTTAATACTTTTAGGGTGGCTTGTCAGCCCTAAGCTTGCACTTTTGAGCATCACTCTGCCCAACCTTGTAATCGTCTGATTCGAATCAAGAAGCGTATGGTCTTCCTTGGTCATTGGTTGTCCATATTTTTTGAAGTGTTTACGACTCTGTGCAATTCGTGTTATCTACCTGCTCACAGAAATGTTAAAGGGTATACGTCCCTAAAGAGAACCCCCCTTGAGTAGGTGATGTACTGGACGTGATTAATTTTCATTCTCTACTTTTGTTAAAAGCGGATACCCAGTACCTCCTCTACAGTTTGGCACGCCCAGTGGGACCTTTGCATTTCTGTGAGAGGTGTTTTGCACTATTACATTTGCGAATAGGTACATGACCCATACACGAGCAGATAAGGAGTCTCTTCGTGTTCGGAGGAGCCTTAACAAGTTAGCAATAACCACGGCTAGTGAGTCTACCTCCCCTTTGCCTTCCCTAAATCTCTCTATTGATTTAGGTGTGACACCATTGTCACAAGAGGGGTATAGGAGAACTCTAGACTTCTCCTCAGATACGTCCGAAGAAACACCAGTACAAATGGAGGATCTCTCTCATTTACTCTCCAGATTAAACATCAAATTCCCTACCTTCAAGGGACATGCTTATGAGGATGCTGAGGAGATTCATCTCTTTATGTCGTGGACGAGGTCTGCAGAATAGAGAGGATGCAATGTTGGCGCTCTTTCCATCCACATTGGAGGGTCTTGAAGATAAATGGTATAGTCAATATGTAGATGGCCATTTCACTACATGGGAGGCTTTGAAGGCGGCGTTCTCACAGACGTTCCGACCAAGTGATTCCTCGGAAAGAGCTCTAGATCAGCTAGAGAATTTGAAGCTAAGACCAGGTGAATCTTTTCATGAACTTCACACTAGAACAAAAGCACTTGTTGCACGTCTGCCACATGCTCCAGGTGACTTTTTGGTTAAAAAGTGGATAGAGAAGGCTCAGCCCAGGTCATCTCAGCAGAAGCTTCGTGAGTCTCTTAGATTGGATGCCACCCTCAATGATTTTGTTGAAGCGGCATCACGCATTGAAGAAGCAAGGCAACATTTTGAAGGGGATACACAACCTAAGTATGTTGCAGACCTGGATCCTATTGAGCAACTAAGGAGGGAATTGGAGGCATTAAAAATGCAACAAAATCAACAAGAAGAGAAGGTCTTGCCACCGTTGTGTTGCACTGATGATGAAGTAACTCAACTTCGCCGAGAGTTAGAAGACTTGAAGACCACTCAGGATATAAGGAGACAAATTTGGTGTACAATATGTAACAACAATGGACACTCCAATGCTAATTGCCCTATTAAGGTAAGCTATCAATTTTGTGGAAAGGATGGTCATGAAGCGAGAGATTCCTACTACCTCAAGGGTACACAGCAGAGAGGTAACCTTCAAAATTTGGATTCATATTATGCTAGTACCTCAAATACATCTAATAGAGAGGAGAATCGGCCCGCAAAGCCTAGATACAATAGACCTTTGATGTGCTATCGTTGTGGTGAGTATGGCCACATGCAAAATCGGTGTTCTCTTCCAGAAGATGCGCCTCCTTGTCAACATTGTCTAGAGGCCAAGGATCATTATACTAAAGATTGCCCAAGAGGTCGTCCTACTCCAATCCACATGATTGCAGTCTCTCCACATGAAGAAGTGAAAACCACTCAGACTTATGCTGTTTCATCCTCTACTATGCCCATAATCACTAGAGCTAGGCAAGCACCTATAACCCAGAGAGATGAACAACAAGGATTTCAGGATAAAGAGGAGGAAAAGAAGTCTGGATGGAAGGATCAAGTAGAAATTGAAGGAGCTTATGATAAGATGACTACTTCTCTAAAGGGCCAACCAACAAGTCTGCAAGAAAACACTCAGGAGGTAAACATTGAACAGGGGTGGAGAGGCGGGGAGAAAGAGAGAGAGAGAGAGAGAGAGAGAGAGAGAGAGAGAGAGAGAGAGAGAGAGAGAGAGAGAGAGAGAGAGAGAGAGAAAGAGAGAGAGAGAAAGGGAGAGGGGGGGTCACGTGGGGCAGCGGAGAGAGAGAGAGAGAGAGAGAGAGAGAGAGAGAGAGAGAGAGAGAGAGAGAGAGAGAGAGAGAGAGAGAGAGAGAGAGAAAGGGAGAGGGGGGGTCACGCGGGGCAGCGGAGAGAGAGAGAGAGAGAGAGAGAGAGAGAGAGAGAGAGAGAGAGAGAGAGAGAGAGAGAGAGAGAGAGAGAGAGAGAGAGAGAGAGAGAGAGAGAGAGAGAGAGAGAGGGAGAGGGGGGGGGTCACACGGGGCAGCGGGGAGGGGGAGAGAGAGAGAGAGAGAGAGAGAGAGAGAGAGAGAGAGAGAGAGAGAGAGAGAGAGAGAGAGAGAGAGAGAGAGAGAGAGAGAGAGAGAGAGAGAGAGAGAGAGAGTGAGAGAGAGAGAGAGAGAGAAAGGGAGAGGGGGGGTCATGCGGGGCAGCGGGGAGAGAGAGAGAGAGAGAGAGAGAGAGAGAGAGAGAGAGAGAGAGAGAGAGAGAGAGAGAGAGAGAGAGAGAGAGAGAGAGAGAGAGAGAGAGAGAGAGAGAGAGAGAGAGAGAGAGAGAGAGAGAGAGAGAGAGAGAGAGAGAGAGAGAGAGAGAGAGAGGGAGAGGGGGGGTTGAATGGGGGGAACGAATGGAGGGTATGAATGGGGGGGGGACGAATGGAGGGGTTGAATGGGGGGGACAGATGTAGGGTATGAATGGGGGGGGGGACGAATGGAGGGGTTGAATGGGGGGGACGAATGGAGGGGTTGAATGGGGGGGACGAATGGAGGGGTTGAATGGGTGGGACGAATGGAGGGGTTGAATGGGGAGGACGAATGGAGGGGTTGAATGGGGGAAACAAATGGAGGGGTTGAATGGGGGGGACGAATGGAGGGGTTGAATGGGGGGGACGAATGGAGGGGTTGAATGGGGGGGACGAATGGAGGGTATGAATGGGGGGGACGAATGGAGGGGTTGAATGGGGGGGCGAATGGAGGGGTTGAATGGGGGGGCGAATGGAGGGGTTGAATGGGGGGAACAAATGGAGGGGTTGAATGGGGGGGGGACAAATGGAGGGGTTGAATGGGGGGATGAATGGAGGGGTTGAATGGGGGGGACGGATGGAGGGGTTGAATGGGGGGAACGGATGGAGGGGTTGAATGGGGGGAATGAATAGTCACTTTATTCAAAGCACGGAAATCAACACATACTCTTATTTTTCCACTATTTTTCTTGGGCACAATAACCATAGAAGAAAGCCACCTGGAATGTTCTACTGGCACGATTATACCTGCTTCTTCTAGTTTTGTAATCTCTGCTTTTGCCACCTCTGCATATTTCGGATTGAGTCGATATGGCCTACTTCTTGAAGGCGCGGCTCCCTCAACTAAGGGTATCCGATGTAACCCAAGCTCTTCTGGTATCCCTGTTAGATCTTTGTAGGACCATGCGAAGACACTTTTATAAGTAAAAAGCAAAGAAGTTACCTTCTGTAGTAAGAGAGGATAAT
This sequence comes from Ceratopteris richardii, assembly GCA_020310875.1. Taxonomy (NCBI): domain Eukaryota; kingdom Viridiplantae; phylum Streptophyta; class Polypodiopsida; order Polypodiales; family Pteridaceae; genus Ceratopteris; species Ceratopteris richardii. Next base: position 116,421,817 of record CM035440.1, on the reverse strand, counting down.
GCCACAACCAGGATGCCAAATGGACCATTTGAGGGTTCTCTTCATCCCCCAAATTTACTTCTTGAACCAATGTTTCAGGACTGGTCTTGCTTGAGAAATCATCTCCACTATATGCAAGAGTGGAGTTTAATTGATATTCTGCAACCTGTTCTTTCATCCATCCTTGAGGTATATCTGCAAAAGGAAGATCTTCTCTGCTCTTAGGTTCATAATCTTCCCTCTCTGATACTTTTATATTGGTTGCCTCCTCAGAGCTTGTATTTTCCTTCAATTGCTCATTCTCCAACACCTTGTGGTCTTCATTGCCCTTTTCTGTAATTTCCTTATCTGCAACTTCTTCCTCAATTTCATTGATCTCCACTGTGCAACACTCTGCACTTCCCATCATCCAATTTAACAATGTATCATCTTCTTGGGGTAGAGAGGGCATTACCTGAGTATCCACAGTATATCCAGTGGTTTTTCCTGAATCAAATCCTTCTTCCAAGTGTACTTGCAGTTGGCTATTGGTGCATGTTGAAATCCATAGTTTATTTTTCCCCCAATCTTGCAAAGCTTTTGCTTGTCTCAGCCAAGGTCTCCCCAGGAGCAAAGGATAGGAAGTCTCCTGTGGAAGTGCAATAACAACAAAATCCAACACAAAGTGGCAACCCTATACTATCATCCGTACCTTTTCAATAATGCCAAGAGGCGCAACCCGATGTTGATCTGCTAGTGTAACTGTAAATGGTGCCATTTTGGTGGGGTTCAAATTTAGCTTCTTCATTGTAAAATCTGGCATCAAATTGATACCAGAGCCTCCATCTATGATCACACCTGTAAGAGCTTCATCCTTTATACAAACTGATAATCTTGAACTTTGGTAGTCTGCTAAGGGTGCAGGGGGAAAATCAACCATGAATCCATCTATACTAGGTGATTGGACTAAGTGAGCAGAGTGTATAATCTTCAGTAAGTCACTTATTATTTTTGAATCCATCCTTATAAGTTCATATAGAGTAACCTTGTGATGAATACCTTTCAAGATCCGTGCACCCCCACCCCGCTACCCCACCCCGCTCCCCCGCCCCGCCACCCCACCCCGCCCCCCCCCGCTACACTCCCCCGCACCCCCCGCTGCACTCCCCCGCGCCCCGCTGACTCTCCCCGCGGCCTGTTGGAGAAACACTCACTAATTAGACATATATTTGAAGGTCAAATCTTATAAAGAAAAACCCCATGCCTATGTGAAGGGACAAATTCACAAGTGTATCATACTTGTAAAGTTAGTTCACTTTAGTTCTAGAAGTTTTTTAAAAATCACGGGAATGAGAAAATTTATATAAGTTAGTTAGTATTAACTGACGCGATGAGAGAAGTAGAAGGAGGAAGACAATGAGAAAGTGAGAAGAACTCATTTTTATATGACTGAGTATAGTCGGGCTTCTCTGAGTGAGAAAGCATCTGTAAAACTTCTGAGTTTTCATAGCTGTGAGAAAGAACTGAGTAAGGTTCTGTGTATGAGTCTTTCTTCATCATCTCCATGATTACCTACTGTGTGATGAATTCAAAAGTTCAAGTTTTTTGAGCAATTCGATGCCTGGCATCGAATCTTGGCTGATAAGTCATTTTTCATTCTCTGTGTGTTAACTGTTGTTGAATCTTTTAAAAATATGAAGTTTGTGGAGCAACTTGATGCCTGGCATCGAGTTTGAGCATAAAGTCGATGCCTGGCATCGACTTCTAGCATACAAGTGGTCTTCTTCATGTGTGTGTAAAAGAGAGTATTTCTGGTGCAGAAAAAGGGCCTAAAAAAGCTCAAAGTCGATGCCCGGCATCGACTTGGACTGAAATTCGATGCCAGGCATCGAATTTTTTATTTTTGGACATCAGAAATACTAAAACAGGCAAGATTTCCAGTTTTGGAAGGTCATACAGGGTCATCTTGTGAGGGCCATAACTTGAGTTCTAGAGCTCCGTTTGATGCATATGATAGCTTGTTGGAAAGCTCTACTCTTCTAGTTTCAGCCTATAAAGTTTCATAGAGAAATAATACTTGAGTTAGGAGAAATTAGCAAAATACTGAAGGTATGTCATTTCAGTGACTAGAAATTTCTGTACAAGCAAAGTTCTCACTTTAGGCTATCATTTCTCAAAGTTTGGAGTGGCAATGAGTTAATGGTGACCATAGAGGTGTTCTAGTGTCACATTAATTCATTTCTTGTGGTGTTTTATACATCAACAAGTGGTATCAGAGCAGAAAGATTCTCAAGAGCAGAAGACGACAAAGGTACGAGAAGTTTTGTAAAGTTTTCCATTAAAGTTTGAAAGGTGAAGCATTTGAAGACACAAGGCATCAAAAGATTACTTTCGAAGTATCCTCATACACAAAGAACTTCAAAAGGTATTATCCTTTATTCTTTAAGCTCACAGGTTGCAGAAGAAGGAAAGAACTATGGCAGATCATATCTCCATTGACAAACTGGACAGAGATAATTACCCCGCATGGGTAATGAGAATGGAAGCCTTACTTATGAGTAAGGATCTCATGGTATATGTAACAGGTGAAGAAGAGAAGCCAGTATTTGAAGATGAAAGCCGACCAAAGAAAGAAGAACTTGATGCTTTAAAGCATTGGCAGAAGAAGGATGCAAGTGCAAAAGCCTACATCTACAATACAATCTCAGATCATTTGCTACCACACATCAGAGGATTGGAATCATCAGAAGATATATGGAATGCATTGGAATATCATTTCCAAAGCACTACTAAAGCACGGAAAGCAAGTCTATGGTCAGAGTTTACAACATTCAAGAAGAAGCCAAGTCAAACCATTAGTGATTATGTCACTAAGATGAAGGATCTAGCAGATAGTCTTGGATCCATAGATGAAGATGTTGAAGATCACAGATTGATTGCTCAACTACTTGCAGGCTTGAGAGGGGATGAAAGGTGGAAACCTTTTGTCTTATCAACAGAACTTTCATTAAATCATTATGTTCCAGATTTGAACCAGTTGCTTGGTTTGATGCTCACATATGAGCAAGACTTGAAGGGAGATGGAGATAAAGGTCAAAGTTCTGCAATGTACATGAAGAATAAGAAGAAAGGAGATAAAGGTAAAGCAAAGGATGAAGAGGAGTCTAATTCTCAAGCTTATTATGCAAGAGGTAAAGGCACTGGCAGAGGAAGAGCAAGAGGTTTTGGAAGAGGAAGAGGTAATCAAAATAACAACAAAAAGGCTTGCTGGATCTGTGGATTGAGTAATCATTTGGCTCATGACTGTTGGCACAACCAACAAGGATCAAACCAGAATCAAAACAACAATAGCAGAGGTCGAGGTGGAAGATATCAAAGTAATTTTCAAAGAGGTAGACAAAGTCAAAGAGGAGGCTATGGTAGAGGTGGAGGAAGAAGTTGGGGACAGAATCAATCCTACAACACCACCTACTACAACTATGCAAATGACACACAAAATGAAAGTCATACATCATTGATGATGAATTCAATCAGCACATCAGATAAAGAAGATCTAAAGGTATTTTACATTGACTCTGGATGTTCTAATCATTTGTCAAGAAACATAGAATTGATGTCAGAATTGGAAAAAGGCATTTCTAGTCACACAGTTCAAACTGGTGATAATACAAGACATAGTGTACATTCAATTGGAAAAGTGAAATGCAAGAGTGGAGCAGATTTGCTAACCAATGTTTTGTATGTTCCTACAATACCTAAAAACTTGATTAGTGTGGGACAGATAGTTGAAAAAGGTTTTCAAGTCAGGTTTACAAATGAAGGAGTATTTGTGGAAGATCCAGAGAATGGATATAAACAGATTGTCTCTGGTAAGAAAGAAGGTAGACTCTTTACTTTAAGAGTGCAAGGAAACATTGGTCAAGCTTTGCTCACACATGGTGAAGGAGTGATTACAGAACTTGATCTCTGGCATAAGAGATTAGGTCACTTTAATGAAAGAGGAATTAAAGCTATGGTTGCTAATCAGTCTGTACTAGGATTACCAAATGTGCAAAGTCAACATATGGTTTATAAATGTGAAGCATGTCAAATGGGTAAAGCACACAGGTTACCATTTCAAAAGAAAGGATTCAAACATGATGGAGTACTTGAGCTCATTCATACAGATGTATGGGGACCAACAAAAGAAGGATCTATCAGTGGCTCAAGGTACTATGTTCTTTTTATTGATGATGCTACAAGATGGATAACATTATATGTTTTGAAGGAAAGATCAGAAGTGTTTGGAGCTTTCAAGCATTTTCATGCATATGCAGAGAGAGTCACAGGTCAAAAGCTTAAGAGACTCAGGTCTGATGGAGGGGGAGAATACTTCTCCCAAGAGTTCAATCATTATCTTTGGAATGCAGGTATTAAGAGAGAAATAACTTGCAGGTATACACCACAACAAAATGGTGTAGCAGAAAGAAGGAACAGGACTCTGGTTGAGTTTGCTAGAGCTATGCTAAAGGAGAAGAATTGTCCAAATTATCTTTGGGCTGAGGCTGTAAATACAGCTACATATCTTGTGAATAGATTACCATGTGCAGCTCTGAATGGAATGACTCCATATGAAGCTTGGTGGGGTAAGAAACCAACACTAGATCATTGTAGAGTGTTTGGATCAATTGCATATGCTTATGTGCCATCACAACTTAGGCATAAACTTGAACCAAAGGCAGAAAAATATGTGTTCATTGGTTATGATGAAAAGCAGATGGGTTACAGATTGTGGAATCCTCTAACCAAACAATTTATTGTTTCTAGAGATGTTACAGTTGATGAACAGAAAAGTTGGTATGCAGATCAAAGTCATACAGCTGAAGAATTTGAAGAAGAGGTAAGAAGATGTGAGAAAGGAAAATCAATTGTGCAGGTAAATAGAGATGAAGACTATATGCAAGCAAGTACATCCAGAAGTGGATTAACAAGAATGAATGAAGAAGCTCCTATATTTGATGAAGAGGTGTATCCAGAAACTTATGAAGAATGTGAACCAAGAAGGTCAAGCAGGACAAGGAGACAACCAGAAAGGTATTCTTATGATACTTCTTACATAACTCAGAAGAACTATGCATATATGGTCAAAGATGATGAAGAACCTCAGAACTATGATGAAGCTAAAGGTAAAAAGCAATGGGAAGAAGCAATGAAGGAAGAGTTCAATGCACTGGAGGAGAACAAGACATGGGAACTTGTTCCTAAACCAAATGGTAAGAAAGTAATTGGAAATAAATGGGTTTATAAAGTGAAGAAGCTTGCAGATGGAAGTATAGCCAGATACAAAGCTAGATTGGTGGTGAAAGGCTATGCCCAGACCTATGGCATAGATTATGATGAGACATTCAGTCCTGTAGCTAAGATGTCAACTATAAGGACAATCATTGCTATTGCAGCTTCAAAAGGATGGACTCTAAGTCAATTGGATATAAAGAATGCGTTCTTGAATGGATACATATCAGATGAGGTATACATGGAACAACCTCAAGGGTTTATAGATTCCAGGTATCCAAATTTTGTTTGCAGGTTGAGAAGAGCATTGTATGGATTGAAGCAGGCTCCAAGAGCTTGGAACTATAGACTGGTGAAGTATCTCAATGATCTTGGATATCAAAGTTCAAAAGCAGATTCAAGTCTACTTATCAAAAGAACAGAGGAAGGTACAATCTACATTTGTATTTATGTAGATGACATTATAATCACAGGTACTTCAGATGAAGGAATCAAGGAGGTAAAGAGATTACTTGAGAAAGAGTTTAAGATCAGTGACCTAGGAAAGTTATCATACTTTCTTGGAATGGAAGTTACTTATACAGATCATGGCATATATGTGTCACAAGAAAGGTATCTTCTGAACTTGTTGAAGAAGTTTGATATGGAAAATTGCAGAGAAGCTTCAACTCCACTTGAAGTTAATCACAAGCTCAGTAAATATGATGGTGCAGACTACAAAGATATGAGGAAGTATCAATCTCTTGTGGGTAGTTTGATTTATGCTGATGGAGAGTGTTAATCTCCAAAAGAACAAGTTAACCTTGAAGTTAGATCACTTCTATATCAAGGTTAACCTTAGACTCCACCAAACTTAGAGATCATTCATCAAATTATCAGAAATATTGAAAGTTCTGAAAAATTCAACTTCTCTGAAAAGTCTGCTGCAGATTAGTCACTCATTGACTAATCAATCCTGTAAAGTTTCTGATAAAACTTTGCACAACACTTCGCCTTAAGGTTGCGCAACTTTGCCAAGTTAAATCCCTCAAAAAGATTAAGTACACACTGAGAAATGTGTGAAACACTTTACCTATGTCTGAAAGTGCTTCTCTGCAATGGCGACTTTGACACCTGCAACTTCTTAGCACTGGTTCTCCCAAAGTAAATCCCGTTTGATCAAGATCTTTTAGCCATAGATGGCTTACCTTCCAACTTAAATTTTAAGCCCTCATTTGTGTAAAACTTTACACTGTGGACTGAGCACTGGCCATTTCTTTGAAGATGAAATATGCGCCAGATTTCTCGACTCTCAGAACATCTTCACATATGAATGTTCCTAAACAAAATTCTCTCAACCTGATTGAAATTAAACTCTCAAATTCTAGCCATAGATAGATTAGCTATGGACTTAGATACGTGCAAAAGGATTCTTCAAAAGATTAAGCACAGAAGGAGAATGGGAGAGAAGATCGACGCGCAGAATTCTACAATATTCTCTTCTTCATTACTTTTCATACATATGGTTGATGATACATACAATGTTCATCACCTCTTCATCTATTCTTCTCTCTCTGATCTATATCACTCTATATCTTTATGAATACGTATCTGTAGATATATATACGAGTCTAACTCGTGATCCTTTTCAAAATACATTGAACTATTTACAAGAGTAATATACAAAAGAAACATTTCTGATTCCATTTTCTTCCTCTGAAAGTAATCTTCATTCTTCCATATGTCTTCTCATTTTGATCTTCATAGAATCACTATTGATGATTGTTCTGCTCCAACAGCTCCCCCTCAATCTTCAATTGTGATTACCTGTATTTTCTTAATTCCTGCCATATCTTTAAACTTCTGCAATTTAGGTCCATCCAAACTTTTAGTCATCATATCTGCAAGTTGATCTTTTGTAGGAGTGTGTATGACTTCAATTTCCTTCTCAATGACCTTCTCTCTCAGGAAATGATATTGTATTTCAATATGCTTAGTTCTAGCATGAAATACAGGATTAGCTGCCAAGTATAATGAACTCATATTGTCTCCACAAATAATAGGAGTACTCTGAATCACATCAAAAACTTTCAAAAGTGTCTTTAGCCATATTACCTCTTTTGCAGCTTCCACCATACCTTTATATTCTGCCTCTGTGGATGACAAAGCAACTGTATGTTGCTTCTTGGAACACCATGAAATCAATTTGTCTCCTACATAGCACAAGTACCCATGTGTTGATCTTCTATCATCCACATTACCTGCCCAATCTGCATCACTATATATCTTGATTCTTGTATCTGAAGTAAACCCATAGTACAACCCTTCCTTGAGTGTACCCTTGATGTACCTAAGTACTCTTTGTCCTGCAATCCAATGTTCCTTTCTAGGACAATGCATGAATTGTGAAAGCACACCAACTGCATATGACAAGTCAGGCCTTGTCAATGTAGCATAAATCAAGCTACCAACCAAACTTTGATAAAGTTTCATATCTCTGAACTCTTCTCCTCCAAACCTAGACAATTTATGGTTCACTTCCAAAGGTGTAGGTGCAACCCTGCAATCTTCCATTTTAAATTTGGTTAGCAAATTTTTAAGATACCTTTCTTGGGTCACATATACTCCATGTTGAGTATAAGAAATCTCCATTCCCAAGAAGAATGATAGGTTCCCCAAATCACTAATTTTGAACTCTTTCTCCATCTGCTTTTTGATCATTTGTATCCCTTTATCATCTGTTCCTGTAAGTATTATATCATCAACATAAATACAAACATAAATGAACCCATCTTCACTTGCTTTGACTAGCAAGCTACTATCTGCCTTTGATGCTTGAAATCCAAGATCATTCAAGAATTTTACAAGCCTATAATTCCAAGCCCTTGGGGCTTGCTTCAACCCATACAAAGCTCTCTTGAGCTTACATACATAATTTGGACTCACTTGATCTTTGAACCCATCTGGTTGCTCCATGTATACTTCATCTGAAATGTAACCATTCAAGAAAGCATTTTTAACATCTAATTGAGACAACTTCCAACCTTTACACGCAGCAATTGCAATGAGTGTCCTGATGGTTGTCATCTTTGCCACAGGACTATAGGTCTCATCATAGTCCACTCCATATGTCTGTGCATACCCTTTCACAACAAGTCTAGCTTTGTACCTAGACACACTTCCATCTGCAAATCTTTTAGTCTTGTAAACCCACTTACATCCAATGATCTTCTGACTATTAGGTTTAGGAACCAAATCCCATGTTTGATTCTCTATCAATGCATCATACTCCTCTTGCATAGCATCTTCCCAATTCTTCTTCCCTTTGGCTTCTTCATATGTAGAAGGGTCTTCATCTGCTTTCACCAAATAAGCATAATCTTTAGTAGTCAAGAATGAAGTGTCATAGCTATACCTTGTAGGTTGCCATTTGTGCCTAGATGATCTCCTAACTTCTGCACTTTTTGAGGTCTCTGGTTCATCACATTCTGGATCAAACCTTGGCCTCTCTTCAACTTCAATCTGCACTTCATTACTCTCACTTTCATCAAGTAATTGAATCTTTGCTTTACCTTTCCTTTGTTCCACTACTTCTTCATCATCTGCATGTACATTATATTTACCTGCATACCAAGTACCTTGCTCATCAAATGTAACATCCTTGGATACAATAAATTGCTTTGTGGATGGACTCCACAACCTGTATCCCATTTGCTTATCATCATAACCAATGAATACATACTTCTCTGCCTTAGGCTCTAACTTATGCCTTAATTGAGATGGCACATATGCATATGCCAAGCATCCAAATATTCTGCAATGATCCAAGGTAGGTTTCTTACCCCACCAAGCTTCATATGGTGTCATACCCTGCAAAGCTTTACAAGGCAATCTATTAACCAAATATGTAGCTGTATTAACAGCCTCAGCCCACAAATAATTTGGGCAATTCTTCTCTTTCATCATGGACCTTGCAAACTCAACAAGAGTCCTATTTCTTCTTTCTGCTACCCCATTTTGTTGAGGAGAGTACCTGCAAGTAACTTCTCTCTTTATACCTGCATTCCACAAATAATCATTGAACTCATTTGAAAAATACTCTCCCCCTCCATCTGACCTTAGTCTCTTCAATTTTTGACCTGTAATCCTCTCTGCATATGCATGATAGTGTTTAAATGTATTAAACACTTCTGACTTTTCCTTAATCACATAAATTGTGATCCACCTGGTAGCATCATCAACATATATGACATAATATCTTGAACCATTTATACTAAAGTCCTTTGAAGGACCCCACACATCTGTATGCACCAATTCAAGTCTTTCTGAATACATAAATCCATGCTTGGAATAGGATTGCTTATGAGCCTTACCTAATTGACATGCCTCACATTTGTATGTCATGTGTTGACCTGCAATGTTAGGCATTCCAAGCACTGAATCATTGTTAATCATTTCTTTGATACCTCTTTCATTAAAGTGTCCAAGTCTTTTGTGCCAAAGATCCAATTCTGACACCTTCTGCTCTCCATATGTGAACATAGCATGTCCAACATTTCCTTGTACCTTCAATGTGAAAAGCCTTCCTTCTTTCTTTCCTGCAATAACTTGTTTATACCCTTGACTAGGGTCTTCCACATAAACTCCATCATTTGTGAACCTTACCTCATATCCTTTTTCCACAATTTGACCTACACTGATCAAATTCTTTGGAATTGTGGGAACATAAAGTACCTTACTCAGAAGAGTGCTCCCATCCTTAGCTTTGACTGAACCAATTGACTTTACCTTATGCTTTGTATTATCACCTGTCTGCACTGTATGATTAATTGCATTATGATCTAGGTCAGTCATCAAAGCAATATTTCCACTTAAATGATTACTACATCCTGAATCAATATAGAACACTCTCATGTCCTCATGTGAGGTTTCACATGTATTCATAATGAGAGTCGAATCCTCCTTTTGATCTGATGCATAGTTGTAGTAGGTGTTATTATAGGATTGACTTTGGAAGTTTCTTCCACCACCTCTTCCAAAAGAATTCCTACCACCTCTACCTCTGAAATTTCCTCTCTGAAATCTACCTCCTCTTCCTCTTTGATTAAAGTTCTGATAATTACCATTGTTTTGATTATTATGCCAACAATCATGAGATAGATGATTGGTCTTACCACATATCCAACAAGCTCTTGCATTCTCTTTGTTGTTTCTGCCTCTTCCTCTACTTCTGCCATTTCCTCTTCCTCTTATGAAGTTTGCTTGGTTTGATGTACCTTCTTCTTCACCTGATTGTTGCTTCCCTTTGTTGACTTTCTTCTTGTCTTTAGAATACATTGCATGACCTGCACTCTTATCAACATCTCCTTTGATATCATTCTCAAAAGTTAGCATATGACCTAACAATTGATTCAAATCAGGAGTAAAGTGATCTAATGAAAGTTCTGTAGATAAAATGAAAGGCTTCCACTTCTCATCTCCTCTTAGCCCTGTGAGTATTTGTCTTACCAATTTGTCTTCTTCAATATCTTCATCCACTGCACCTAAAGAATCTGCAATGTCCTTCATCTTTGTCACATAATCAGAAATTGATTGTGAGGCCTTCTTCTTGAAGGTAGTAAACTCTGCCCATAGTGAAGCCTTCCTTGATTTGGTTGTATTTTGGAAATGCTCTTCCAAAGCATTCCAAATGTCACAAGCACTTTCAAGTCCTCTAATGTGAGGAAGCAAATAGTCATTGACTGCCATGTAGATGATGCTTCTTGCTTGAGCATCCTTCTTCATCCAATTCTTCAAATCTGCAAGCTCCTCCCTAGTTGGAACACTAGGATCTCTGAATTCTGGCTTTTCTTCATCTCCTGTGATGTATCCTATCAGATCTTTGCTCATAAGGTGAGCTTCCATTCTCATAGACCATGCAGGATAGTTCTCTCTATCCAATTTTTCAATTTGGAGACTATCTCCCATCTTTACTTCACCTGTAGCTTCAAATCTTTAACCTTTACAGATAATAAATGTACCTTTACTTCGAATATTGCTCCTTCTGATCCTTTTGATGCTCTTTGTATGTCTTCCTTTGCTCTTTCTTCAACCTTTACCCTTCTGCACCTTCAAAATGTAAAGTTTTGTATTTCTGCAATAGTCGGAGTCTTCTTCACTTCAATTTTGACACAACCTGCTCTGATACCACTGATGGAGAGTGTTAATCTCCAAAAGAACAAGTTAACCTTGAAGTTAGATCACTTCTATATCAAGGTTAACCTTAGACTCCACCAAACTTAGAGATCATTCATCAAATTATCAGAAATATTGAAAGTTCTGAAAAATTCAACTTCTCTGAAAAGTCTGCTGCAGATTAGTCACTCATTGACTAATCAATCCTGTAAAGTTTTTGATAAAACTTTGCACAACACTTCGCCTTAAGGTTGCGCAACTTTGCCAAGTTAAATCCCTCAAAAAGATTAAGTACACACTGAGAAATGTGTGAAACACTTTACCTATGTCTGAAAGTGCTTCTCTGCAATGGCGACTTTGACACCTGCAACTTCTTAGCACTGGTTCTCCCAAAGTAAATCCCGTTTGATCAAGATCTTTTAGCCATAGATGGCTTACCTTCCAACTTAAATTTTAAGCCCTCATTTGTGTAAAACTTTACACTGTGGACTGAGCACTGGCCATTTCTTTGAAGATGAAATATGCGCCAGATTTCTCGACTCTCAGAACATCTTCACATATGAATGTTCCTAAACAAAATTCTCTCAACCTGATTGAAATTAAACTCTCAAATTCTAGCCATAGATAGATTAGCTATGGACTTAGATACGTGCAAAAGGATTCTTCAAAAGATTAAGCACAGAAGGAGAATGGGAGAGAAGATCGACGCGCAGAATTCTACAATATTCTCTTCTTCATTACTTTTCATACATATGGTTGATGATACATACAATGTTCATCACCTCTTCATCTATTCTTCTCTCTCTGATCTATATCACTCTATATCTTTATGAATACGTATCTGTAGATATATATACGAGTCTAACTCGTGATCCTTTTCAAAATACATTGAACTATTTACAAGAGTAATATACAAAAGAAACATTTCTGATTCCATTTTCTTCCTCTGAAAGTAATCTTCATTCTTCCATATGTCTTCTCATTTTGATCTTCATAGAATCACTATTGATGATTGTTCTGCTCCAACATATGCTACACTAACAAGACCTGATCTTAGTTATGCAGTGGGAGTTTTGTCACAATTCATGCATTGTCCAAAGGACCCACATTGGATTGCAGGTCAAAGAGTTCTCAGATATATCAAAGGAACTATAAAGGAAGGATTATATTATCCTTTTACATCAGATTTGAAGTTGAGAGCCTACAGTGACTCAGACTGGGCAGGTAATCAAGATGACAGGAGATCAACTCATGGTTACATGATATACATTGGTGATAAGCTTGTAAGTTGGTGTTCCAAGAAACAACATACAGTAGCATTATCATCAACTTAAGCAGAGTACAAAGGACTTGTGGAAGCAGCTAAGGAAGTCATATGGATGCAGACATTGTTCAAGAGCTTAGGCATTGATCAAGGTACACCTACAATACATGGAGATAATATGAGTTCACTTTATCTTGCAGCAAATCCAGTATTTCATGCAAGAACAAAGCACATAGAGATACAATATCATTTTCTCAGAGAAAAGGTAATGGAGAAGGAGATTGAAGTGGAGTACATTTCTACTAAAGATCAATTAGCAGACATAATGACAAAGAGCTTGGATGGTGTGAAGACCAGCAGATTCAAAAGCATGGCAGGAGTAAAAGAAAAGAAGATGATATGAAGAAACAGGGAATGCCAATTAGTGATTGAGGGGGAGCTGTTGGAGAAACACTCACTAATTAGACATATATTTGAAGGTCAAATCTTAGAAAGAAAAACCCCATGCCTATGTGAAGGGACAAATTCACAAGTGTATCATACTTGTAAAGTTAGTTCACTTTAGTTCTAGAAGTTTTTTAAAAATCACGGGAATGAGAAAATCTATATAAGTTAGTTAGTATTAACTGACGCGATGAGAGAAGTAGAAGGAGGAAGACAATGAGAAAGTGAGAAGAACTCATTTTTATATGACTGAGTATAGTCGGGCTTCTCTGAGTGAGAAAGCATCTGTAAAACTTCTGAGTTTTCATAGCTGTGAGAAAGAACTGAGTAAAGTTCTGTGTATGAGTCTTTCTTCATCATCTCCATGATTACCTACTGTGTGATGAATTCAAAAGTTCAAGTTTTTTGAGCAATTCGATGCCTGGCATCGAATCTTGGCTGATAAGTCATTTTTCATTCTCTGTGTGTTAACTGTTGTTGAATCTTTTAAAAATATGAAGTTTGTGGAGCAACTTGATGCCTGGCATCGAGTTTGAGCATAAAGTCGATGCCTGGCATCGACTTCTAGCATACAAGTGGTCTTCTTCATGTGTGTGTAAAAGAGAGTATTTCTGGTGCAGAAAAAGGGCCTAAAAAAGCTCAAAGTCGATGCCCGGCATCGACTTGGACTGAAATTCGATGCCAGGCATCGAATTTTTTATTTTTGGACATCAGAAATACTAAAACAGGCAAGATTTCCAGTTTTGGAAGGTCATACAGGGTCATCTTGTGAGGGCCATAACTTGAGTTCTAGAGCTCCGTTTGATGCATATGATAGCTTGTTGGAAAGCTCTACTCTTCTAGTTTCAGCCTATAAAGTTTCATAGACAAATAATACTTGAGTTAGGAGAAATTAGCAAAATTCTGAAGGTATGTCATTTCAGTGACTAGAAATTTCTGTACAAGCAAAGTTCTCACTTTAGGCTATCATTTCTCAAAGTTTGGAGTGGCAATGAGTTAATGGTGACCATAGAGGTGTTCTAGTGTCACATTAATTCATTTCTTGTGGTGTTTTATACATCAACACGGCCCACCCCTCACACCACCCCTCACACATGCATAACCCCCTCACCCGCTGCCTCCCGCACCCCCCGCCCCCGCTCACTCCCACACACATGCATACCCACGCACATCCTCACATACACATTCACACACACATATACACAAACACACACGTGCACCCACACATACACAACCACACGTACACACGCACACCCACACACAATCACACCCATACACACACACTCACACATACACACACGCACACCCACACATACACACACGTACACCCACATACACACGCATACACGCACACACCCTATAATTTAAGTAGCCTATCATCTCTTGCTTCTGACGACAACAATGGTAACGGCAAGGAGAGGGTTGGAGGGTGGCTTCCGCAATGGAACATTTCAAAATGATATACGAAGTTCCGAGGTCTATTTAATGCCGAAGTTTATGGTTGCACTATCACACAATGAAAAGGAGGAGGAAAAAATAACCGAGGATGTTGGATTTTGGTGATTGCAAGTGATAGACTATGGGATGTAATTACACATGAGGAGGCTATATGTATGGCACGGAGCATTGATGAACCAGTGGATGCTAGCATGGCCGTCATCAATCGTCAGAAGGGGAACTCCTAAACACAACAAGCCTTTGTGCAAATTTGGACTGGAAGCTCTTTGGTTGAGAGAAGGTAAAAAGGAAACTATTAAAAGTGAAAGTGGATAGACAAATGTTGCACGCCAACCATTCACGGCGACTACCTATTTTTTCTGGATTCAATTCAAATCAAGGGAATATTTGACCTACCCCCTAATTTTGGGAGACCAACCGGTACGTGATCAGTGGACATGAAGATTCGGCAAGGCTCTCTTGGCCTATTGTGGCCTATAAAAACAATGGATTTGTGCTCATTTGGGGTACATTTTTTTTTGGATTTACATTGACGCGTGTATACGTGCAGAAGTTCTCCCTTGCACCTGGTGGTTTCAAGCCTATTGTAGGAGCTACTCTGTAGTGTGGATACAGAGGATAGGCTTCTCAGTGGAGGGCTATGAGCACTATAGTGTAAGAGAGTAGCTTGGATTTATTTTCTTTTCTGTGAGTCAGTGTGTTGATTAATCTCTATTCTCTTGAGAAATTCTACCATTTGTATTGTTCTGAGTTAGCTTGCATATCAGTGGCCCCTTATGCTGATCTGTTGTATTGGAGTTAATACTTTTAGGGTGGCTTGTCAGCCCTAAGCTTGCACTTTTGAGCATCACTCTGCCCAACCTTGTAATCGTCTGATTCGAATCAAGAAGCGTATGGTCTTCCTTGTTCATTGGTTGTCCATATTTTCTGAAGTATTTATGACTCTGTGCAATCCGTGTAATCTACGTGCTCACAGAAATGTTAAAGGGTATACTTCCCTAAAGAGAACCCCCCTTGAGTAGGTGATGTACTAGACGTGATTAATTTTCATTCTCTACTTTTGTTAAAAGCGGATACCCCAGTACCTCCTCTACACGTCCTATTCAAAATATCTAAAGGAGATTTAGTACGTGCATGCTACATGCATTCAGATGAGTTATTAGAGAAGGTGTGTTCACATGAGTATGAATTTCTGGTAGCAACATGTTAGCATTCTATGTTAATTTTGTAAGTATGTGATCTTTCACACACACATCTGATCTAGGGTCTTCCATAGCCTAAAATCAGGTTAGGATTTGCTGAATATCAGTTTCCAACTGATCTTTCCTCTTTCTGTCACTCATATTCACTCTTCTACAACCTATGAGATCATACATCTCATACATATTCAGATTTCTCTCCCTATATCTGAATATTCTTGTAAATTTTATACATATACTATTTCTGTTCACATAAAGTGGTTGAGAGTTTTGCTCCCACATTGTAATTTGACATTTGTATATATGATAGTGTGAGTAAGCAGTGGCTTACGTAACACTTTACACATATTGTCTAATCTTTCTCTATCTTTGTCTCATCATTTGTATGATTAAGTGTGATATTTTCATGTTTTTACAATATTGGAAGATTGCTTAAATTTATGTTGTAGATCCTGGACCTATGGAACTTGGACCTATGGTATTAGGTATGGGCCTACTAAATTTCCAACATTTGGTATCAGAGTATTCAAGATCTCATATTCCTAGGCTCCTAGCCTTCTAGGTTTACAACATATGATTTAAGAGCATCTTCTAACATTTGACATTTGACATTTGACATTTGACATTTGACATTTGACATGCGCACTTAATCTAGATGAGTAGAGATTTGAGAATTAGACAATTTAGTCACATGTTTATTCATCAGTGTGGAAGTATGAAGTTGATGATCTGTTAGCAGTTGAATACTTGTGGAAGAGTATGAAAATAATTTACAGAAGTATTGTTTGAAGACCAAGACTTAATGAACAGAAGGCTACTTCAAATTCAAGGAAGAACAATAGTTTGGAGAAGATGAAGGAACCAAATCCACATCAAATCAAAGGTATTAGTTTCTACTATAAGATTATCATTTGCATGTCATATCTTAGAAGAGCAGTTATGAAGAGATTTGAGGGATTGAAGAAGTTCTTTCATACACTTTCATTCTTTGAAAGTAAAAGCATTAGCTACATCAAAACAGGTATCTGGAGGTTGCTCTTGATAGTTTTGAAGGTCTCTTTCATGGCAAGAAAGCTTATCTAAGAAGACAAATTTGGAGATGAGATGAGTTTTGTTTTTCAGCCAATCTTGTGTGTTAAGTTGGTTGGAAGTTTTCTAATCACATTGTGTACCTAGAGAGGTAACTAGAGAGATAATTTAGTATTCAGCCAAAAGGTTGGTGAATTCAGATATATGAGTCACATTTGAAGCAGAGTTTTGATTCAAAGATATGAGGAGATGATAAAACATGATTCTATATTCACTTTCATGTTTTAGCACTAGAGCAAGAGAAATATTCATTTGAGGAAGTTAAGAGTGTTTGCTACTTCAAGATGGAGAGAACAAAAGGTATGGAAGAGAAGTTTGAAGATGTTCACATGATCAAGTGGAAGGAAGATGGTCCAACAATTCCAAAGGGAAAGTAACATTTCTTTTCTCTTATATTTTCCATATACTTTTCCTACTTTTATCCTCTACATCCAAAGACAAGTCTACGAGAACATCTTGTGTGAAAAAAATAGTTTAAAGAAGAACTAGTTGCTTGTTTTGCATTACACTTGGTCATGTTTTGGTAGGTTTTGACAAAGAAATACATCGAGAGAAAGAAAAGCAGCAGATAGATGTTTTGACTCATGTGTATGAGTTATGTTTTAGTCAAAGCTTTTGAGCAGGCAGCTCGTATGTTCCCTCCAAGATTTTTTGGAGTGTGAATATGGTGCTACTTGGTATATGACAAGTTGCAGAAAAATTTTTTTCTTCTTTACCTAACTCTTGAGGTAAAAGAGTATTTGTAGCAAATGTTGGAGACTTGAAGTGAGTTTTTTGTTTGGAAAAGGTATCTCATATTCTATATATTCAGTATATTCAGAAAATTCAGAGTTTTTTAGGAAAAGCTTTGAAAAAAATCAGTATTTTTAGAATTTCAGTATTTTCAAAAAATTCAAAAATCTCAATATTTTGAGAAAATTCAGAAAATTCAGGAAAATTCAGATTTTTTGATGTACCAATCAGATGGAGAATCTACTTTCTATGATTTTCTTAACTTTTGGATACATGCTTGTATTCAAAAAGGTGTTGCATCAGATCTTATCACTTGATTGAGAAGTGGAGTTAGCCAAAAGAAAGTCAAGCAGATACTATCACATTTCACCTAGGTAGAATATGAAGATATGAAGTATCAACTTGCAACCTTTGGAGTTCTCAAGATGAGAGTTTGTCCACTTATGTTCCAGTAGGAGTTGCACATTCTTCGGAAGGATTTGGCTAAAGAAAAGTTTTACAACTTTATGTGAGAAGCATGGACACTTAGAGACATTCAGGTAACAAATCAAACATTCAGCCATGAAGGTTTGATGAGAGCAGATTCTACACAGGTATTTTATTGGAGTGATCTTGTAAGATCTAGATAGATCTTGAAGATCTTGAGTATTTATGAGTCAATTGTCTATCCTTTGTTTGAAAAGTTCTTAGCATTGGAAGAAGTAAGTCAAAGATTCAGATTCTATCAGATTTGTGTTGCAGAGAAAAAGAAGAAGATACTTGTTATGTTGCAGAAGATCATGGATCCTAATACAAGTATTGATCATTGAAAATCAGATTTATTGAAACAAGGAAGATGTTCGAGATTTCATAAACTCTAATATAGTTTGAAGAATTCTGGATACTAGTGTTAAATCATCCAGGGGGGTGATGAAACATGAAGACTTATATTCATCCATATGTAAAAGAATGCATAGTCATACCTACATGTGTATTCTTATAGGCTAGTATATCAGGTATTCCTATATTTCCTTTGTCAGTTTCTCTTTATATTCCAGCTTTGAAAGAAGACGGAAGAAGGAGAATGTCTGGAGAAAGTTCATGTTAGGTGTTCCTGTTCAGGAGAAAGTTCCAGAATTCTATTAAAGACAAATTTGATATTTCAGAGTATGTTTCAGAGGTGCACAACTATATGTTTATACCATACTTTGAAGGAAGGAAACAGGTATGAAAGAGGTATTAGAGACTTACAAATAGAATGATGATGAAGACAAGATGACATTATAGATATGAAATTTTGGTGAAACTCATGAGTTGAGTACAGTTAGAGATGAACCAGCTAGTGTTCATAATACATTAAGTTGTGAGTTGTTAGTCACAAGTCCTTGGATTCAATCCCTGATTTTGTTTAGTGTATCTGCATGACACAACAGAAATACGTTGAGAATCCTTTTGTAAGATAAATGCAAATATGTGGATCCTAGCGTATTTTTACAAGTTTGAGGAGACTTATTTCAAGAGATAGCAGATTCAGAGCCAGTTCATGCTACATATGTTGACAAGCAGTGATTCCTTGATGTATACACTATTGGATATCTATTTTGCATATTTTGTTAGGTAGTATGGTTCATATTTAGGAAATTCAATTTTTTGAAGTTTAAAGAAAGTCAAATTCAGTTTTGAAGAAGACTTTTCAAGAAAAGGTTTGAAGGTCAGTTCGGGAGTAGAAGTTTGACAGTTTGTAGTTGAATGAAGTTACATATCTAGTTGAGTTTGTACCAATATAACAGTGCAGAGAGATTGTTGGAAAACAATGTCACATAAGTCCAAAATCGATTTAGGGCAAAAACCCTAATTTTGGTACTTAGTCATTTTTGGCACAAAAATGGGTAAATTTTTTATGAGTCTATTTTGTAGAGCTTAAAAAGAGCTTTCCAATGGTACATAACATTCAATCATCAGAAATCAAAGCTGGCAGAAAACCCTAGTCCTAATTTTCTATTGATTTAGGGTTTTTACCTCATATGATAGCTCTCGCCATGAGGATCATAAAAATGTTGTCAGACCATTCATCAAGTAATTAGAAGTGTGAAAAAGGAGGGAAAGAATCTATTTTTAAAGTTAGCTTAAAGCAACTTCTAAAATAAAGCAAACTCACTTAAAATAAAGCTAAAATGTGATCGAGCTTTTGGCAACGAAAAACAACTTTATTATGTGAGTTTTTCACAAGAGCTTTGGAAGGCTATACAAGAGAGTCCTTGGGTCACTTTTGAGTCATCCTACACCGATTGGCAATGCTAGTTTCTGGTCCCTCATTAGAGGTGGTGCTCTAGCACACATGGGGCAGCCATGTGCACTCTAGGAGCATGTTGAGGAGCAGCTATGGAGATCTTCTTGGATAAGAGTGTGCTCACAATCTTGCTTATGGAGAGGACTTGTCTATCAGTAGCTTCGTGGTGTGGATCAGCCATCTACATGATGTGTTTGAAGATTGTCTTCTACATGAAGATTTCATTTGATGGAGCCTAACATAAGATTTGCATCTTATGTTAAGAATTTAGTTACATATTCTCTTTATACACACAGGTACTACTTGGAGTTTATGGGGGCAGTGGCATCCATATGAGGAGGAGTCCTATTTGGCATATCTAAAGGAGAATTATTAGGTGCATGCTACATGCATTCGGATGAGGTGTTAGAGAAGGTGTGTGCACATGAGTATGAGGATTCCTCACAACAACATGTTAGCATTCTATGCTAATTCTCTAAGTATGTGATCTTTCACACACACATCTAATTTAGGCTCTTCCATAGCCTAAAATCAGATTATGGTTTGCTCAATATCAGTTTCCAGCTGATCTTTCCTCTTTCTGCCACTCATATTCACTCTTCTACAACCTATCAGGTCATACATCTCATACATATTCAGATTTCTATCCCTACATCTAAATATTCTTGTAAATTTTGTACATACAATCATCCATCTATTTCTGTTCATATAGAGTGGTTGAGAGTTTTGCTCCCACATTGTAATTTGACATTTGTATATATGATAGTGTGAGTAAGCAAAGGCTTACGTAACACTTTACACATGTTCTCTAATCTTTCTCTATCTTTGTCTCATCATTTGTATGATTAAGTGTGATATGTTCATGTTTTGTCAATATTGAAAGATTGCTGAAATTATTGTTGTAGATCCTAGACCTGTGGTATTAGTTATGGGCCTACTAAATTTGGGTCTACTAAATTTCCAACACATTGTGTAAAAGATTGATCTCCCTTTCCTGATTACGGAAGATCTTTGTTTTTGTGATTGAGCTAGAGGGGCTCATCCCTAAACCACCTTTTGGGCTTATACTCCTCACTTCTATGAACTCCCTAGAGTTATGCCCCTCGAGTTTTGTTTCTTAACTTTCTTCAATACCAAAGAGTGTTCTTGAAAGGCACCTGCATCAACCCTTTGGGTCATAATGACTTTGCTAACTACAACATGCATATTTTTCCTATTTTTTTTCATCCGAAATGTTTTTTGTCTCAATGGGAAATCTTTGATCCTCTAGCTTTCTGCCCCATAGTGAGAGCATGCATTATGCAAAATTCTGTATACTATTTTTTGTTCAGGAGACTTTTCTTCACTGATGTCTATGTTGATTTTAGATGATAGATCCAAGTGAAGGTCCTCTTCAATGCACATTTGTGCATGCCACCCTACGTTGAATGAGTATCTTCCACCTTCATAGATGAAACTATTGAGATCTTCCCTAGAGGCCAATGGATGGCCAGTGAGCATAATGATCTCACAATAGATCCATGAAGAAAGTATGGAAAGTTATGGAGTTCCACCCTAAGTAAAAAATCAAGGTAATTTTGAATTATTTGGGATGAAATCTAGGAACGACTTGAAGAGACATAAAGTTTTGTGCTACACACACTTAGCTTGCAAGGCTTGGAATGCCATTTCCTTATTTTGAAAAATTATAAGCACGCGATGTTATGACAGAAGCTCACATTTTTTAACAAGGAAGCCACACAGAAACCACTCCTTATGGAACCATTATCGAAGGGATTTGAGATGCATGTTAGTATGAAACATCTATGGAGGCAAATTACCTTCAAATCTTCTTGTTTAGCCAAATGTTCTCCATAGGAAGGGTGAAAATCAAAGGTTAAATCCTAAAGCGGTATAGAGAAGCACTTGATGCCTTGTCCTTCGATGTCAAGCCCAAGTTACTAACCACAAAATAGGGCCAACCCGTGCCATATCCCAGAGCAATTACCTCTTCTACTTTGTGGTTTTTTTTTTCTTTTTTATTTTTTTAAGAGAAAATGATTTTTATTTGATTTTTCTTTCCTTTCTTTCTCTTTTTTTCCTTTTCTTTTGTTTTTCTCTTTCTTTGTTTTTGAGGCTTCAACCAAACATGGCAAGATTTTTGTTAAAATCATCCATTTTGAGAATGGATGTGCACGTAATATAGCAATGTCATTTTATCTTCTTTTATTTCTATTCTTAGTACAAGAAATGTTGGAGTTAGACATCTGCAGAAGCACACCAACAACACAAGGAAGAAGAAGGTTCGAGCACAACACATATTATTGAATGTATTACCACTAGAATTTACAAAGGTAAGTAGCCCATTAGGGCAATAGGCATATATACAAGCCGAGGGAAAAAACCTCTGTAAGAGGGAAAAAAGCGCCCCGGTAGTCCTAGTGTGATCATACACATCACTACCTAAATATATCAGCAAATCCCCCCTAGAAGTGATGTGGTGAACAAGGAGTTGGCACTAATGTATAAAGAAGTGCCAAGCTATGTGGAATCAATCCACAAAAGGAAGTAAGCCCAAAGCTTTGTGGAAAGCTTCAAACTTCTCCATAGGTAAAGCCTTTGTGAAAAGGTCTAGAGTGTTCTGCTATGTGGCCACATGCTAATCTCCCTAGTAGAGAACCTCTCTCTGACATAATGATAATGCACCTCAATGTGCTTAGTGCGAGCATGGAACACAGGGTTCCTCTCAACTGCCAATGCGCTCCAACTATCAGTGAAGATGGTGGTGGCAGAAGAGTGACCAACACCCAAATCAGCCATAAGGCTTCTGAGCCAGACACACTGAGCAATCACTATGAAAGTTTCCCTATACTTAGCCTCACAACTGGAAGTGGCCATAATAGGCTGCTTCTTTCTCAACCAAGATATACATAAGCTACCAAGCATGAAGCAAAAGCCACTAGTGGACGCACGAGTGTCCTAGCAACCAATTCAATCAATGTAAGAAAAACCATGCAAATCTGGTGCTAATGATCCCCCCTTTGGATAAAACAATCCAAGTAGTCGGGTACCACTCAAGTTGCAAAAGATGCACTTAACCACATGCCAATGCTTGACACCTCGACAATGCATAAACCTACTCATCTGTGAGATAACAAACTGAATATCTAGCCGAGTAATGCATATGTAAATCAAGCATCCAACATCTTGCTGATAGAGAACAACATCAAATGCATCTCCAACATGATGAAGACTCAATCATAAACCCATCTCCATAGGACTAGCAATAGGTTTACAGTTTTCAAGGACAAAATGCTGCAATAATGTGTCAATATATTTCGTTTGACACAAAGCCATTCCACCATCAACGTGCATAAATTGAATGCCCAGATAATGATGCAAAAGCCCCAAATTAGACATCTCAAATGAGGCATGTAAATTAGCCTTGAAATCAGCAATATGCTTCTCATGAGGACTAGCGAGCAACATGTCATCAACAAACACGACAATGATCAGAAGCACATCATTATCATGCTTGACATATAAGGTGCTTTCAGTTGGACTGTTCTCAAAACCATGTGCAATTAGATAGGCAAGTATCTTTTTATACCAAGCATGTGGTGCTTGTTTCAAACCATATAAAGCCTTTCTTAACTAGCACACCTGGTTTTCATGCCCTTTCTACATCAAGCCATGAGGCTCAAAAACATACACTTCTTCATGAAAGTCACCTTTCAGAAATGCAGTTTTAATGTCTAATTGATGAACATTCCAACCACGATGACTTGCAAGTGCACAGATGCTTCGAACAGTAAGCATTTTGTAGATATGTGCAAAGGCGTCATCAAAATTAATGCCTCTTTCCTATGCATAAACCTTTGCAACAAGCCTAGCCTTATACTTGTCAACAGTTCGATCACGTTTACACTTTAGCTTGTGTACCCACTTAGTGCCAATGGCCTTCTTGAAAGGAGGCAAGTCACATAAAGAACAGGTACAGTTCTTCATAATAGCATCATATTCAGATTGCATTGCAGCCATCCAATGTTTAGAATTTTGTTCTTCATCAAATAAGCAAGCTCAGTCTCATCATAAAGACTAGATGCAACCATACCATAGCAATCTGATGCAAAAGAGGCACTATGAGAGCTTGAACGAGTACGGTTTGATAGAGGTGCATCTAATTTGCTATCACACAAAGTCTGCACTATCCATTTTGGCATAGTTTTTGCCTGCTCAATATTCCGTCTCTCATCAATAAGTGCATCATGTAAATCAACATAAAAAATGGAGTGGTCTGCATCATCACATGAAACTTTTTAAGGCTTAGAAGTCACCTCATTAGCACTAGCACTAGACTCTCCACCTATAAAAAGAGGTAGCAAAGTATCATACATGTCTTTGGAGCTAAATGATGTCTCCTTTGTACATGAAAGTAAGGGTTGAATAGCATCTTCCACAAAAACAACATTACATCTAACTAAAATGCATTTAGTCTGTAGATGATACAAACGATAGCCTTGCTTTGAGAATTGTACCCAACAAAAACACATATTACTACTTTATCATCCAATTTCTTGCGATGTTGTTCAGGTACTAATGCATATGCCGGACAACTAAAAACATGCAGATGAGCAAGAGATGGCTTGCGATCATGCCAAGCCTTATATGAAGTGATATACTACAGCACTTTAGTGGGACACCTCTTTAATACATATGTTGTACATATAACAACCTTAAACCAAAAACTATGTGGTAAGGCCGGGCTCTTGACCATACACCTCACCATCTCCATGCATGATCTATTCTTTCATAGAACAAATCCATTTTTTTTATGTGTATACGACATTGTACATTTATGTTTTATCCCACGTTCAGCGAGAAATGCATTAAAGTCGCAAGAAATATGTTCCCTTCCTCGATCAGAATAGAGGGTGCCTAGTTTACATGCTGAAAAATTTTTAGCCAAAACCAAAAACTGCTTGAAGCATATAAACACTTCCAACTTTTGTTTGAGTGGATATACCCATGCATGCCTAGAAAAATCATCAATGAAAGTCACAAAATAAAGATATTTTCCAAAAGAAGGTGTCTGCATAGGACGATAGACATCATTATGGACAAGCTACAATTTCTGAGTAGCCCGAACTGAACCATCTTTTGGAAAGGACGAATGCTGCTTTTTGCCCAAAATACAGCCTTCATAAACATGTTTTCGGATTTCCTAAAGTTTGGGCAAAGAGAACACTATTTTCATATTTCTGCAGGTGTAACAAACTAGCGAAATTCAAATGACCAAAGTGTGCATGCCAAAGTTTTGCATCTGACATAGCCTCAGAATCATGTACTACATATGCCGAATCATTCATAGATCTTTCATAGTCCATGATTTTATACAACCCATGACATAAAATGCCAAAAGCAATAATGATTTCACCATTTGATAGATCATGAACTATACATCTGTTATCAACAAATTTAATAACCAAGCCAATCTTGGCTAATGTAGAAACTGATAACAAATTTTTCTTGATCCATGGCACAAATAAAGTATCAGACAAAGTGAAAGAACTACCATCAACAATAATCAGAATGATCTTACCAAGTCCCATGATAGGATATAAAGAGGAGTTGTTGGTGCATGTGACAATATTCCATATAAGGTGAGGCTAAATTGAAGTGAAGAAGCTCCACTGCGAGATAATGTGTTTGGTTGGCCCACTATCAAAATACCAAACATCTGAGTCTATTGCAGACATACAGTGCTCATGAGAAGATGGGTAAAAATTGCAACAATAGTAAACACACATTCTTCATTCTGCACAAGATTAGCAGACTCTGTTTTCAGTGTCGAGGCCTTTGCAATCACCATTCTAGCCTCTTTTTTCTTTGCCTCTTTTGTAGCCAGTTTTAGATAGTTCTTTATGACATGATCATTTCCTTTACAGTACTTGCAAAACAATTTCTGCTTTTCTATTTTCTTCTCATCCTTGTCTTCCTTCTTCAAATGTGAAGCATTTGCAAATTTCAGCTTGCTTGTACATGAGCTCCATTTACCTTTGCCCTTTTGACTATCCAGGAGAGCTTGATGTACAACATGCATGATGGACCTGTTCTACCTAAACTGATCTTCTTGCAATAGAACAGAGACTAACTCCTCAAATGACAAGGCATTTAGATTGCCTTTCATCATCAAACCAAGAGTAGAGGCAAAACTCTAATATGAATCAGGAAGACCATACAGAATGGTCAGCACAAGTGAGCTATCTAGTATAATTTCATTAGTAGAAATCAAGTATTCTTTCAAATCCTTGATAACTATCCATAAAATCACCTTCATTCATGTGCTCACTCTCCCAACTATTTTTGGAGGTAAGCAACACGAGCCTCATTCCTAGCCTGGTACAATGTGGTTAGTGTATCCCAAGCATCCTTAGCTCTTTTGCAAGAGCAAATGTGAGAATAATGGCATGTTTGACAGACAAAGCTTTCAATGCATGTGCTTGAGCATCTCTCCCATCCCAATGAATTTACTCTACAATAGGTGCAGCAAAAACCACAGCACAAACAGGAATCTGCAGAATATCGCCATCTTTGACACTATCTCCATTAGCTCTAATACCTGTACTTGCAATACTTGTATTCGAAGGTGTAACAGGATGCCTTTCCACACCCTGCACAATGTTCCATAGTCCTTTTGCCACCAATACATGTCGCATCATATAAGCCCATAATGGGTAGTTGGTACCATCCAACTTATCTTCAACAACCAATATACGGAATACATCACTACTTTCAGCCATGGCCAATGACTAAAATACCTTGATGCAAAAAATTGACTCTATCTCAAAAAGTTGAATAGACCTGCGTAGACAGAGTCTGCTAAACGTGTAGAAGACTTCAAGACGCTTATACTGGCAAACCAAAAGTGGTATATATCTTTGGCATAAAAAGATGAAATTGAGTTTTTAAACCTTTGCTCTATCTTAACCTCTTCTTAGTGGGATTCGGGGGGTCCTATGGTTGAGATGCCCTTTGAGTTATACAATTGTCACTTCAAATAACTAAAGCTTCGGAGAGTATGCTAAGGCTAAAGTTCCTTTTATATACAAGAAAATGCACGCTATTATTGCTTCTAACATTTTGTAAAATGCCCATATGATGGGGCCTTTGGGAGAATTCTCACATGCATGGAACAATTTTAAGAAAAAAAAAGTATGGCTAAGTGACCGGTCCCAAGGAGCACTATAAGGTTGGCTAGTCGATGGGGTATCGCTTGTTAGGTACACATGGAAGAAATGCTCTTCAAACATCCTTTGATTATTAATCAAACAAATTCAATAAATATATAATATTCCAACAAATAAAATTGTTTTATTGCTATTGTAATAGTTGCCATCTGTTATATTCTTCGTCTTTTTTGCCCCTTTATAGTGTCTCCTCAACATAATATTCATCAACTTCATAAAGAATGATGATTTTAAGACTGCCATTGAATATAAGGCTGAGCTTCATTTGCAGCTACCATGAAGAATGGATCTTCCTAGATGTGTCCAAACTCTCAATGTACTCTACAACTTGTTGCTCTAGTAGCAATTTTAGGTTTTTAGGCACACAATCATTACAAAGACATAGAGAAAATAGAGAAAAAAAATGGAGAATAGCATACACATGAGAGATATGAAAGCGGAAAAGCTCAATATATATTCATTGCATTGCATGTTGAAGTACATGAAGTTACAAGAGATCATTGGGATTATGCAAGAAATACGAGTCTTCCATAGCTCCATGATCTTCAATGCTTCTCCATCTCCAAAGTTTCAAGATGATATCATCGAAATATATAAGGCCTAAACTACTACACACCTTCTAGATGATGAAGTGAGGATAACTCCAAGTCTCTAAGTTAATGGAACCACATGCCCTCAAAGAAAAGAACATAAAGAGCTTCAAGATGGATGTAATAAGCGCACAAAACCGTGGTTGTCTAGAGAATATGTTTGTCTTTCGACAAGGTCTAAAAAACCCAAAAAATCATATTTTTGTAAATCACGGAATGAATTATTCCATGAATTCTAAAAAAGCTAGAAATATGGTTTTTTTTTGTGTATTCTATGATGCTATATCCCATGTTTATTGCCCTTGGATGCAAATTTATTTCTTTAAAATCATTTTGAAAATTTTTAGATGTGCTTTTCATAATGAAAACATGCTTTTCACACTAGATTTGAAACTTAGGGTTTGGTTTTTAATTTTTAAATAATTTCAAAATATTTAGGTGTTGTATATTGTTGGATAGTTGTTCACAAGTATTATCCCATTAATTAAAAATTATCTCTAGTATATTGTTATCACTTATGGAATGTTGAACTTTCAAGTTTAATTCATTGAGTTATTAATGTGTTTTGTCTTTTGATATAGAAGCTAAAGGTTGATGAGGGCATGGATGGGCATGCACATTTTGGATGTGTCTAGACATGAATAACAGGAATTATATTTTGTATATGTTTTGTAAATAATGACCCACGTAGATGGTGCTTTCTAAAAAAGATGTAAAGATAGTGGATAAGATTAGAAATGTTGTAGATTGTGATGTATGTAAGTAAAAGATAGGGCTCTTCATAAAAGAGAGATGCCTTTTACTTTCATGCCTACTTTTTGAAGTGCTTTCCTTATCATATCTCTATTTTTCATGTAATAAAAATCATATAAATACACTCACTTTGTAGACTCATGAAATAGAGTATCTTTAGTAAGATTGATCTTTAATCGGGTTAGCATCAGATATGTATCATGCATAGATATATTTTCAAGACTTCTTTTAGCACTCAAATGCACCATTATGAGTTTATGGCAATGCCCTTTGGTCTTATCAATGCTCCTACTACATTTGCATGTATTATGAACATTAATTTAATTTTAGTTTTCTTTGATGATATACTTGTTTATAGTAAGAATGAAAGTGAGCACGAGAAGCATCTTAAAATAGTTTTTAATTTGTTATGACAAAACACACTTTATGCTATTCTTGAAAAGAGTTAATTTTCAAGTAAACTCGAAAATCTTAGGACATATAGTTTGTAGTGAGGGAGTGCACGTAGATCCGAAGAAGATCAAAGTCACTCTAGAATAGCCTATATCTCGATCAATCAATGTTGTATGTTCTTTTCTTAGATTGGCTAGTTTTAATATGACGTTTGGTCAAAGTTTTTCTTATTTACTATTGCCTCTTATTTTATTATTCAAAAAGAAAATAAAATTTGGATGGAGGTTAGATCAACAATATGTATCAATCGGGAAAATCTACTATTGTAGGGGATGCTCTTAGTTGTTTTCATTCATCACAATTACATTTTGTTTTTATTGCATAATATTTCAACCATCCAAATTCATTCATTTCAAGAAATGATTTCGACTTATGCATCTGATTTGTATTTCTCATGTGCATGGCATGATTTCAATGATTTTTCATCTATAGGTGAGGAACATTATGCATTCCATAATGGTTTCCTTTATTTTTAACATAAAATATGCATTACTCAGGCTTTTAAGATCTTGTAATAAAAGAAATGCATGAACATCTTAGATGAGACATTAGGGTATACGAAGCACAACATCTACTTGCAAAGATTTCTTCGTCTAGCCCCAAATGGACAAATATATTGAACACTATGTTTCCAAATGCATTCTATGCCATCATGTAAAATGTCATCATGGTAAAGCATTTGGATTGTTAATAAGAGCTTGAGTGAATAGGGTTTCCAACTAGCCATAGGCAAGCTGACATTCATAGTTCCAATGAAATTTGTGCGGTGGAACAAAAGTGATTAGGTTAATGGGTATAGAAATATGTGTTAAAAATCTTAGATGGTGGCCATGCCACCGAATCTATCCAAGAAAACGGACAACTTCGTTAGGGGACTTTGTTGTACGGGCTTGAGGATAGCATATACCTTACGAGGCCAACCTGATTACCCTATTTTGATACAATGTCTAACTTAGGAAGTGATTTTGATGCATGGTTGGCACAAACTCCTCCAAGTAACTCCAGGTGTAGAGCACACATCTTCCAAGTGTGTAAGAACACTTCTCCTATTGATTTTCTTCAACTTCCATTGAGCATGCCTTGTACCTTGAGAAGATAATTCAACAAGGATCAATGCCCTCATTATATAAGATTTTGTGGCCTTTGAAAAGAGAATTGAGAAGCATTGTCAATAAACAAAACATAGTGAAGTTGAACGATCATCGTTCCACCATATTTGGTGCTAAAAAATTAGTGTGAAGATCTCCATGTTTCTGATACGTCGCTTTGATTTCCTTTATTAAGAAAAAAAAGCATCCGTTGTCTTTGAAGTTTGTTGTTGTTGCACCCATTGGGAAATGAACTCGGGTGGGTGTTATGAGAAGTTATTCTCTTAGAACACTTAGCCCACAACTTTTTGGTGTAGGATCTCCTAAAGATTACAACCAAAATTGTTGCTAGTTGAGGATTTTGGATATTTATGACATTATTTCCAACAATTCCCCCTTCCATGTCATAATGGTACAAGATCTAATAACATGGTAAACTTCTTATGACTCTCTCTAGTCAATGCTTTGGTAAAAATATATGCAACATTTTCACTTGTAGGTGCGTAGACTAGCTCAGTGTGCTTCTTAGATACCTGTTCCCGAATAAGGTAATAATGAACCTCTTAGTATGTGTTTTCCTAGCATGATCAAAAGGGTTCTTTGAATTAGCAATGGCACTCTCAGAGTCTTAAAATATGTGAATTGGAAGATAAACATGAAAATCAAGTTAACTCAAAATATTTAAATTGATTTCATTGTAGCTATAAAGGTAGCCCTATACTCTGCTTTACTTGAGGATGTAGCAATTCTAAGTTTTTTCTTTTACAACCATGAGATAATAACAATCTCATAGAAAGAAACAATAGCCACTTTTGCTTCTTCTTGAGTCTTTATCACTTGTGCAATCAGAATCTATAATCACTCATCTTGTTTAGGGCGTATGTCAGCTATGCTTTGATACAAAATGTTGGAAGTGGGGTGGGCCTTAATAACAAGTAATCATAGGTTTACAAGATCTTCGAACACATGAACCTTAGCATACACACATTAATACTCAAAAAGATCATGATTGATAGATTTAAAGAGAATAGAAACGATTTTCAAAGTTTACCGGAAGCTAGGATGCTCACCTACACTATCTTATATTCCAATGTCAAATTACAAAGTGTGAATATGACTACAAACTAAAAATATCTAAATCTAGGAAAAAATACGAACTAGATACAAAGAAATTGTGTGCAAAGTGTGTAACAGGTATGAAGAGTTTGTGTGTGAGAGATAGAGAAAGAATATGGAGAATATAAACATTTTAGAATTGTTTTACAACAAACCCAAATTTTTAGTAACCCTAAATTAGAAACTAGTGAACTAACAAGTACGACAAAAATAGACTTCCTACTCATAGTAACTCAACATGTTGGCTGATAAAAACTCCTCCAAGTAACTCCAAATATAGGGCAAACCTCTTCCAATAGGGCACACCTCCTCCAAGTGTGTAAGAAGACTTCTCCTAGTCATCTTCTTCAACTTGCATTGAGCATGCCTTGTGCCTTGAGCCAATCATTCAACAATGAGCAATGCCCTCATTATATAAGAATTTGTGGCCTTTGAAAAGAAAATTGAAAAGCGTTCTCAAAAACCAAAACATAATCGACTTCAATGATTGCTAAACAAATCAGAGAACTAATTGGCATCGTTCCACCATAATCGGTGCCAAGAAATAGTGCGAAGATCTTCACATTTCTACCATGTCGCTCTCATTAGCTTTACCAAAAAAACATCCAACATTTTTTTATTCTGCTAGCATTGTACCCATTGGGAAGTGAACTCAGATGGGTGTTCTGAGAAGCCATTTTCTTGGACCATTTAGACCACGACTTTTTGTTATAGGATGTTTTTTAGATTACAATTAGAACTATTGCCAATCAAGGTTTTGGACCTTTTTGACGTTGATTCCAACAATGTTTGCTACTCCAAAATGCCTTCATGTGCTCAGTTTTATCAAAACCTTGATGAATAATCAAGGTCAATTTTTCTACTTTTATTTTCACAAAGGACTTCTATGCTAGAGATAAGTGACTTAGAGAATGGAAGGACTTTGGATTATAGAGGGAGGAAGATGTTGGAAGTGGGGTAGGCCTCAAATAACAATAATCCCAGGTCTTCCAATAGATGAACCTGAGCATATACACCTTAATACTAAAACAATATCAGTGAGATATATAGAGAGAATAGACAGGTTTTCAAATTGTACGGTGCACTATAATGCTCACCTACACTATCTTATAATCAAATTACAATGTGTGTATATGATAGAAACTTACAATATCTGAATTTAAGTAGAAATATGGAACTAGATACAAGAAATTGTGTGTATAGAACCTAAGAGGTAGAGTATATGTGTGTGTGTGAATATGGAGAATATGAGCACTTTAGATTCTCTTTATAGTAAACCCAAATTTTGAAATTAGGTTCTCCAAAACCCTAAATCCGAAACAAGTGAAGGAATAAGTAGGAATTCAAATAGACTTGTTACTCATAGTTTATAATCAAGAGTACTCATGGTGAGCTGAGCCTAAGTCCTCCAAGATCTAGAGCACACATCCTCTAAGAAAGATCTACACTCTTGGAACTTCTCCTCCTTGTAGAACACCTCTGTGATCTCCTCCAAAGCATGTGTAGTGCTTGCTAGAGCTTGAGAAGATAATCCAAGGGTGATCCAAACCTCTTCCTTTATAGTTTTCTAGCTTCCCAACAATGAAACCTCCAAAAGCATGGAGGATATTTTTCTAAAAGAAATGATCCCAAATATTTAACACCAAATTTGTGCAAAACTTGCTTTTGTATCTACCATCGCAGATGGGATTTGAGCTTTGGTCAATTTGACAACAATCACCACAATTTTATTTGTTCTAAACCAAGTTTCTAAGACCTTTTTTGTGGGATATTCTTAATTTGCACACATAAGATTGTTGTTATCTTATGATATTGAAATATTATGACATTGTTTATGAGAATCCCTCCTTCAATGTCATAACCATACAAGGTTTAATAACCTGTAAAACTTTTGGTGACTTTCTCTAGACAATTTGTTGGTAAAAATATCCACAACATTTTCACTTGTAGCTATGTGGACTAGCTCAATGTGCTTCTTAGATACCTTCTCCTTAATGTAGTGGTAGTGAACCTCTATTTGCGTCTTCCTATCATGATGAGCAAGGTTCTTTGCAATAGCAATACCATTATAGCTATCTCCAAATATCTGATCAAGAAGAGGAACATGAACATCAAGATCGCTTCGAATCTTCTAACATCGAATTGATTCA
The DNA here is from genome assembly GCA_020310875.1 of Ceratopteris richardii. Classification (NCBI taxonomy): domain Eukaryota; kingdom Viridiplantae; phylum Streptophyta; class Polypodiopsida; order Polypodiales; family Pteridaceae; genus Ceratopteris; species Ceratopteris richardii. The sequence continues at coordinate 116,388,601 of CM035440.1, read as the reverse complement.
AATTTAGTTGTAAAGGCAGCCCCATACTCTACTTCACTTGAAGATGTAGCATATATAGTTATTTTCTTCGATGACCAAGAGATAACATCACCTCCAAGATAGAAACAATAGCCACTTGTACTTCCACTTGAGTCTTTATCACCTTCCCATTCAGAATTTGATAAACATTGAAGAAAGAAAGGTGAAGACTTTGAAAATACATAGCATAATTGGAAGTCTCCTTCAAATATTGAAAATTCTCTTTAGAACTTTCCAATGAATCTTGAGCCGATTGTGCATGAACATCGATACGTGAACTAGTGATTTTGATCACTAAATGCCATTGTAAATATCATTTCACATCTTCTTAACTCCATTTTGTTCATGCCATGGCATCCTCAAACTTGAGGAGTATGAGAAGCATCTACATACCATTTTGCATGATTTTTGGACTCCAATTGAGCACTCAAATAAACCCTGGAACCTAAGTTTTAACTAGGCTTGACACTAGGTCTGGATAGGGCCAAACCTAGTGAACAACTATAAAAAAAGATAAAAATCTCATCTTTGAGGTTAGCTAGTTGGAGAGTGAACTTATTCTTGACCTTTGAGCTTGCTAATAGATTATTCCATTGCTCCACTCTTTGTCTTACCTTGTGTGCACATGTGTCTATATGTGTGTGCATGCTTGCATGTTTCTCGCTCACCCACTTGGTCATGGTCCTCATAGGAGCCTCATGCCTCCTCAGATTGACAATTATGAGGTGGATCTCCTCATGTTGGTACTTTAAATTATGCTAGAGTGATAGCAAACTTGATACCGTTGTCGGGGATCAAGCTTTGAAGACGATCATGTGATGATAACACATAGAGACGTGACATTGGAATTGTAGGTAAGTAGGTAATTTTTCTATTTTCGTTACTTTCTCCACCATCACCATCATCTCCATCATCCCTACTCTCCATCTCCTTGCATTATCATCTTCACTAGTTTGTTCATACCTCCACCTTCCATGTCCATTTCCTCATTTCACTTATGAGAGGGAGAGAGGTTGATTTTGTATGCTTGAGAGTTTTCTAGGAAAAATAGCATTCAACATTGTGCACAGGTAGGAAAATAGCTAAAATTCTTATGTTTTCACCATCACCCTACCGAAATCTCATACCATCATGACACTCCACCAATTTTGGAATTTTCTGACCATCGTGATAGCCCACCAAGTTCCGTCACCATAGCTAGGGCCTATCACGATGGCATGAGACTATCATGATGGTCCCATGACATTGCGACACTGTGCACCATGACGACCTCAAGCCATCACAATTGGCTCATGCCATCGTGATCATTGGACCTCATAAGGAGCATCATGCACCATCGCAAAAGTCGTAGACCATCGTGATAGTCCAAAACCATCCTGATATTCCCAGACCATCATGATAGTACCAAACCATCACAATAGTCCCAGACCATTAGGATAGTCCTAGACCATCGCAACAATCCCAGACAATCTTGATAGTCTGAGTTCATCACGAGACTCTTGACCATCGCGATAATCCATGACCATCGCGATACTCCTTGACCATCACAATGCCATAGTTCTAGACCATCACGAGGGTCCTAGACCATCATGAAAATCCTAGATGATTGTGATAGTCCCAAACCATCACAAGACCCCTAAAGCACCCCTGACCATTGCAATAGCTCCCCTTAATCGCAAACCATTTTAGGGTTTTTATTTTTGCAATTTTAGAGATAATTTTGGGTAATTTTTCAAGAAATTGGTGCATCCTGGGGCTCCCAAGCAAATATTTTAAGCAGCCTTGTTTGTGTGTTTGACACCCAGGAGCCTGATCTGATATACCTTTCTCATCCAAATTCTATTTTTTAACATCTAGAGTTCGTTGGAAAGCTCGTTTCGAATCCCAAGATGCATCCTTTTGCTCCATGCTTTAATTAACCATTTTGCACTAGCTTATTGTCCATTTCTTCGATGTCTAGAATCCCCAAACCACATTGATCTTTTTGTCTTATGCAAGTTGCCCATTTAATTTTGGGGACACCCCTTCTATTTGGGTCATCCGTCTAGAGATATTTTTGGCAAATTGTTCCCAATTTGATAATCTCCTTGTCCTTCAGCCTCAAACAAGAGAGAGACTAGATAATCATAGAAAAAAGGAATGGTACAATCACCATATCTTGCCTTGCCAGGTGGATCTACATACCTTTATAGCATTTCAACTTGTTATCGAGCTTAGAAAGATCCCAGTTCCATCAGTCGCCCATTAAAACATTATCGGAATACCTAATATGTAGAAGATTCGTCCCATGGAGACTAAGTGAGACCCATAGTCAACCAATGTTTGAGGTGCATGCTAAATAACAACCTTGAAAGGGGTTTTAGAGTGGTTTATTTTGGAGCTCAATGCCTCACAAATGTATTTAGGTAGCATCAAAAGGTATTAATGCTGACTAGATTGTTTCAAAACGATTTGTGTCATGAGGAAAGATTCTCATAACCATCTGATCTTGATTGAGGGGAAGAAAAAGTCCTTGAATAATACCAAAGCGTGCATGATATTTAACAAGGCAATTCACATCATCAATAGCCATTGCAGAAAGAAGAGGTGCCAAGTACATCCTTGCTTGATAGAACATTTTAATTGAATAGCTTGCAAAAGCTATCCTAAAGGTCTTGCAAAACTAATAGGTGGGGCCACCTAGCTCCATGATTTTATCATTAGGAAGTGAGTAAATAACTTAAAGAATCTCATCTTGCAAAATAGGAGCTTCAAGAAGAGGTTTCATATTTTGTGGAATTCTTTTGGTTCTAAATCTAGAGATGGTGGCCATGAAATCACTCCTATGAGGAGAAAAAGGCAAGGAAACCACCAAAAACTGGGTAAAGTGATTGACAATCAATGTCTAGGTTGCATTATTCATTAATCAAGAATTTGTTTATTCGTGAATAATAATGAAATTTTATATTAAAACTCTTATTACATGAACGAATTTGTTGATGCCATGTCAGCTTATTCAAGCATGAGCAAGTACTTTTTGCACAACAATCTAGTGCATTTTCAATTGAAAGTGCTTTCAATCAACCACTTTTCGATCAAAAACTATTTTGATAAAAAAACTATCAATCAAATACTTTTTCCATCAAAAGAGATTCAGTCAAATATTTTTCTACAAAAGAATATGCTTAGATTCACTTCTCATAAGAGTTACTTTATTTTTTGGGAACTTATAGTGTCATACAAAGAACAAGGTATAAGCTCTTGTTAAAAATATTTAGTATTTTAGTATTAAAATAATAACAAAAAATACTTTTGTTTGTGAGTTAAAAACTATTGTGATTGTTTGAATCAACATTGATTCTTACTTCACAATAGTATATGTATGTGTGGGTATGATTGTGAGTAAAAATGTATTGTGATTGTTTGAATCAATATTGATTCTTCCTTCACAATAGTATGTGTATGTTTATGTGTGTGTATGTCATATGTTTGTGAGTGAAAATCTAATGTGATTGTGTATGTGCATGTGTATGTGTGTGTGATTGTGAATTAAAAACTAATGTATATGTTGAAAAAACATTTTTTTTCTTTTTTTATAATTCAAGGGTTGATAAGGTGTTAATAAGTGAACTAGACTTTCTAGGGCTGTAGATGGATTTGTCTTGTAGACTTATTAACACCTTCTTAGATCCTTGAATTGTAAATGGATCCAATAAATTTTCATCCAATAGTATGTGTATGTGCATATGGGTAGATAATTGTGAATGAAAATCTATTGTGATTGTCCAAGTCAACTTTGATTCTAAATTCAGAATAGCATGTGTAAGTGTATGTGCATAAAATTGTGAATTTAAAATCTACTATGATTGTGGGACTCACTACAACATATCAGGCGTATACCGAGGCTTCTATCGAGGAAAATGAACGGGCGCGATTTTGCCCCGACATCTGTGTAAGGGTCAGTGTAGGCATCAGAACCAAAGTGTTGGTATACGCGTCGATATAAGCATCGGTAGATGTATCGGTATAAGCGACGGTATAACCGTCAGTATATGCATCGGTATATGCGTCGGTATAAGCGAAGGTATGCCCCTGGGCTAAATAGTCGGTATAAGCATCGGTATGTGCGTGGGGATACCGACCCTTATACCGTCGCCTATACCGACAACCATATCTGCAAACTTTTTTTGGGCAGAGTGTGTTGTCTCTTGCTACAACAACATTTCCATGCTGTTGTGTAGCAAAAGACAATCCACTCTGCCCAAGAAATACCCAACTACATGTGACATGTATGACAGGCAACAAAAAAATGATTTGATATAGCAAAACATACTATCAAAGACAAAAGACATGAGCAAAATGAATCATGAATCGTGTACAAGGAAATGGGAAACATATACATGATATTTATAAACAACAACTAGAACACATGTATATGTGTGTCTGCCTATGTATATACATGTGTATGTATACATGATTATGTGTGTATATTTCTATAGGTGTAAATATTTATCTGCATGTGTGAAATCCCTAACACCTTAATCCTAAAGACCTAGACCTAAAACATGTGTATGTGTGTATGCTTGAGTATATATATATATGTAGGTGAATATATATATGTGTATGTGTGTGTATGCATATGTGTATCTATGTAAAAATCCTAAAACCCTAATTCAAAAGACCTAGACCTAAAACATGTATATGTGTGTATTTGTGTATGCATGTGTATATATAAGTGTATGTGTATATGTATTATGTGTTTATATGTGTATATGTGTGCATGCATGTGTGTGTATATGTAAAATCCAAAAAACCCTAACCCTAAAACATGCATATGTGTGTATGTATATGTTAGATATGTGCATGTGTGTATGCATGTGTGTGTGTGTGTATATATATATATATATATATATGTGTGTGTGTGTGTGTGTGTGTCTATGAATGTATGTATGTGTGTATGTGTGTATGCATGTGCATATATATGTGTATGTGCATATGTATTATGTCTTCATATGTGTATATGTGTGTATGCATGTGTGTATATATGTAAAAGCCAAGAACGCTAACCCTAACCCTAAAACATGCATATGTGTGTATGTATATGTCACGTGTGTCTATGTATGCAGGTGTGTGCGTGTGACACTCTCTCTCTCTATGTGTATGTGTGTATGTATGTATGTATGTATGTATGTATGTATGTATGTATGTATGTATGTATGTATGTGTGTCTGTATGTATGTATGCATGTGTGGGTATGTATGTATGTATGTGTATGTGTATGTGTATGTGTATGTGTATGTGTATGTGTATGTGTATGTGTATGTGTATGTGCATGTGTATGTGTATGTGTATGTGTATGTGTATGTGTATGTGTATGTGTATGTGTATGTGTATGTGTATGTGTATGTGTATGTGTGTATGCATGTGTATATGTGTCCATGTGTGTATGTATTATGTGTGTATATGTGTAAAAGTAAGAAACCCTAATCCTAAAACCCTAACCCTAAAACATGTATATGAGTGTTCGTGTGGATGTATATGTGATCTGTGTGTATGTGTATGTGCATTTATGCATGTGTGTGTACATGTGTGTGCATATATATGTGTGTGTGTATGTATGCATATGCATGTGTATGTATATATGTGTGTGCATGTATATATGTGTGTATGTATGTATGCATATGCATGTGTATGCACATATGTGTGTGTATACATATTTGAGTGTGTATTTATATGTGTGTTGTGTGTATGTAATATGTATGTGTGTATGCATGTATGTATGTGTGTGTACATGCAAATATGTGTGTATGTATCTCTCTCTTTCTTTCATCTCTCTCTCTCTCTCTATCTCACTCTATATCAATCGAAAACAAAACAATCACTTACATCGATGTAATTGTTTGGAGCGTTGTCGTGAAAGTCCACTTAATGTTTTCCTTCCTCGAATCCCAAAGAACTGATGCCAAAAATCTCCTGCAAAACAAAAGAAAAGAGAAATTCATAAACCCTAAGCCTAAAATCCTAGCCCTAAAACATTTATATGTGATGTGTGTGTATGTGTATGTGCATGTATGCATGTGTGTGTATAGATATGTGAGTGTGTATACCTATGTAAGTGTGTATTAGTATGCGTGTGTGTATGTAATATGCATGTGTGTATGTATGTATGTGTGTGTGTACATGCATATGTGTGTGTATGTATGTATGCATATGCATGTGTGTATGCACATATGTGTGTGTATACATATGTGAGTGTGTATGTAATATGCATGTGTGTATGTATGTATGTGTGTGTGTACATGCATAGGTGTGTGTATGTATGTATGCATATGCATGTGTATGCACATATGTGTGTGTATACATATTTGAGTGTGTGTTTATATGTGTGTGTGTATGTAATATGTATGTGTGTATGCATGTATGTATGTGTGTGTACATGCAAATATGTGTGTATGTCTCTCTCTCTTTCTTTCATCACTCTCTCTCTTTCTATCTCACTCTATATCAATCGAAAACAAAACAATCACTTACATGGATGTAATTGTTTGGAGCTCTTGGAATACAAGTCAGATGAAGAGCATACTAGCGCAACGGAGGAGTCATGCACAATACGGAAACAAGGCCCAATCATTTTTTCCATGGACCATTTACAACTCAAGTGATTTTAATCACTACACAAACATTGTAAATTCCGTTTTTGGTATAATAGACTCCATTTTGTGCAAGCCGAGGAGTCCTCGAGCTTTAGGAGTATAAGAACTAGCTACATATCAATTTTCATAATCTTTAGACTCTCTTTGAGCCCTCAAATAGGCTCTAGAACCTAATTTTTAACTAGGCCGGACACTAGGTCTGGACAAGACCAAAGCTAGTTAGAAAACTATAAAAAGAGCTAGAGAGCTCATTTTTGAGGTTAGATTGTTTGTGAATTGAGCTGATGTAAGAGACTTTTTGACTAATGCAAAGGACTCCATTGTTCCTCTCCTTGTTCTTGCCTTGTGTGCGCGTGTGTGTGTATGTGTGTGCATGCTTGTGTGCTTCTCACTCACACACTTGTGCCTTCATTTGCTCATAGTCTTCATATTAGTCCTCATGTCTCCACGGATTGACAATTATGAGGTGAATCTTCTCACGTTGGTACTCACCATTGTGCTAGAGTGACACCAAATTTGGCGCCGTTGCCGGGGAGAGAGCTTCAAGGACGAGCGTGTGATGGTAAGACGTCGAGTTGAAACATTGGAGTTATAGGTAATATCCTTCCTTCTCTTTATTTTTCTTCATTTTTTCCTTACTTTCGCATCACCATCATCACCATCATCATCCCCACCATCTCCCACCTCCATCTCCATCTCCACAAAAAAATTCAGTTTTTTGGTCATATTACACTCCCCACCTCATTTCCCTCATTTCATTGTGAGAGAGAGCGAGAGAGAGCTTGCATGCTATCTGTTTTTGGTGTGTTTTTGAGCTTTCGTTGCAGGAACTAGCTGTACCACCTTCTCCAACAGTGTGCGTAGGTACGACAAACTCTGCACAGGTCCCAGGACGACGACCTCTGTCTGTCGTGACAGACAGAAAAACTTAATATTTTATGAATGCGTGTTTGGCACGGTAACCTACACCATTAGAGCACTCCAAATCTCTAGAAGTTTCTCAAAAATTTGCGTTTTTTCAGTCTATCGCGGTAGACACCGTCTATCGCAACAAACACCGTCTATCGCAACAGACACAGACCCACGATAGACCCGGTCTATTGCGACAGACACCTGTCTATCGCGATAGACCAAAATTCCACGACAGATCCATTCTATCGCGACAGACACCGTCTATCGCGACATACCAAATCACGACAGACGACAGACAGCGTCTATCGCGACAGACCACTCTATCGCGACAGACACCGTCTATCGCGACAGACCACTCTATCGCGACAGACACTGTCTATCGCGACAGAGCACTCTATCGCGACAGACACCGTCTATCGCGACAGACACCGTCTATCGCAATAGACCACTCTATCACGACAGACACCGTGTATCGCGACAGACCACTCTATCGCGACAGACACCGTCTATCGCGACAGACCACTCTATCGCGACAGACACCGTCTATCGCGACAGACACTGTCTATCGCGACAGACAGCCCCCCACGATAGTTTGTGTCTATCGCGACAGACACCGTCTATCGCGATAGACAGACATTTTCGGCAAAAATTAAGGGGTAAATTTTTTGGAAATTTAGGCTAAATTTTGGGCATATTTGCACTCTCAAATACTCACACACTTGCAAAGGCCTTAGAAAAATGCATTGAAACTCCTGAAAGGTTCTATTTGTCTGTTTAACCCCCTAAACCCTGAATGGTTATAACTTTTTCATACGAAATCCATTTTTTGAGCTCTAGGGCTTGTCGGAAAGCTCGTTGATTTTCAGATAGGATATTTGGAAGTTGACACACTGAGGGGTAGGAACACCAAGGGAGCTCTAGAGGAAATTTTTAGCAATACAAAAGGGGGAACAAGGGTCATTAAAAAAGTGTCTGAAATAAATTGTCTATCAATTGAAGGATCAACTTGAAGCTAAACTTGGGATTCTTATAGGATCATCGAGAGCTCTTGGAGAAAGCAAAGTAAGTGCCAAGGAGAACAAGCTCGGGAACGTGCTTCCTGGGTAGACCAGCATTGCCAGGAGGTGCGACTTGAGGTTGGAACATCACTTAACCCCCTCAGTCTATTCTTAGCATAGGCTAAGTGCGAGTAGTTGTTCTGATTGACTAGGGGTACGATAGGAACACTCAAGTTTGAAGAGCCCTTAATTTCTCAAGTGCAAAGGTAGGCAAAATTGTAGTCAAGGGATAACTTAAAGGAAAAGAACTTAAACTAAGCGGACGCAGAACATCAAGTACGACCCACGAAAGTGCTCCTGATGACGCTTAACTAAAAACAAGAAAACACATCCAAAGGAACTTAAAAGGAACAAGTGACTGGTACCAAAGAATCAGCAACGTACAAAGGGCATATGAACCTTAGGTCAGGTAGACACCCAGGGAGAGACAGACAAAGTCTTAGATCTTCAGAGGCTAGTGTCAGTCATATTGCGAGGTCTTGGGCCCAGCAGTTGAGCCATCATTCGTATTACCCTAGTTCTGAGACTAGCGAGTCTGAGATGTCCCACGGTATGGAGAGACCTACAGGAAGTTCTGGGGTGCCATATTTACATAGGGTGGAAGGCCCTTACAAGATGCAACTCGAGTACCTTAGGACCAACCGATTAGGTGCTAGCATCTATGAGGACGGCCTAGGAAGAGCAGTGGTCCAGATTAAAAACCCTGACCAATCCATTGGACTAGAGCGCCCAGTTGTCAAGTTTGAAAATCGAGCATACTTGGACAAGGAAGGGACAATATATGTAGTCACCAGTCATCCCGATAGGATAGATGAATTTGGGAATGTGGTCCCGAAAACGGACTTAGGTGACTTAGAGCAAGGAAACATGGGCGAAGAACCTAGAACCCCCCGAGGCAAATCTGTTCTCACGAGGATTATCACACCAGAGTGGATTCCCCAAGATAATAAGAGCATAGATCTCCTCTTGAACCGAGAGACGGATGAAGCCTTTTGGAGATATAGACCTAGTCAACTGAGTGAGGTAGGAACAATCATGATATATGAGTTCAAAGATCCTGATATTCCAGGAAGAGTGACCTACTTAGATCACTCTTTAGAGAGGATCTTTGGGGTTACAGAAAATGATAGGCATGCTTACACTTGGAAAGGAGAATTTATCTTCCCCCAACCAAGATTGAATGTGTCCTTTGGTCGCCAAGGAGCTGGAACATCTCAAGCTCAGGGGACTCAAAGAGAAAGGAGTCGAGAGAGACCTGAGGTAAGCTTTGCCAACTCTTGGGGAAGAGAAAGAACGAGAATGGACACGAATAGAGGGGAACCTGAGGGACATAGAGCCCCAGGGAACCGAAGAAATGCCGATGATTTCCCTTTGCCAAGACCAAGAGAGCACACGAGGACCTTGAGACCGACCCAGCTAGTTAAGTCCATGAAAAACTACTTCGATGGCACTGGAGACCCCTACGATCATGTAGCCGAGTTTAAGCAAGTCTTGAGAGCTGAACAAGTTGAAGACCTGTTCACGCAGTAGAATGCCTTTGGTTTAACCCTTAGGAACACCGCCCTGACATGGTTTCAGCCACTAAACGAGAGGCAGTTTAGAAGCATAGATCAACTTTTAGAGGCATTCATTATCGAATTCTCTAAAAGTGGCATAAGGCAGAATACTTCCTCATTGATATACAGCTTCAAGCAGACCCTGCAAGAGACTGTGAGACTTGCAAGAAGAAGATTTAGGCAATATCTTGAGCGATGTCCTGGTCTTGAGTTACCCACAGCCGCTAAGCAAGTGGCTTTATTCTTGGATGGATTGCTAAGTACCAAATTGAGATCATATGTGTACTTGAAGGACCCCCGGACTATAGAAGAATGTGTACGCATGTGCATCGATATTGAGGATAACCTAGGGGAGGAGTTAGAGCTATCCAAAATCTACAAAGATTCAGATAGTACCTCTAGCCTCTCTTCCTCACAGTCCACATCAATTGAGGAACTTGCGGAAAAAGTAGCTCAAAAACTAGGCGTCTCTAGTAAACAAATTCCTAGATTTGCCCTAGTAAAGAGGTGCTATACTTGCGGTGGTGACCATATGGCAAACGCATGTCCCATCACGGCTCAACCCCAAGTGAACCCTAGCAGCCAATATTGCACCATAGAGCGAAGGTACACAAATCACTCAGCACAGGACTGCCCATACAATAAGCAAGCGGTTAGGCAAACCTACCCTCAGCCATACCCTCAACAAGGCAGATACCAGAGTCAATATTCACCACAACAGTAAATTAGGCCTCAGCAAAATTACCAACCGCAATATCAGGCCCAACTGAGACCCCAGCCAGTGCTAGCACAGCAACCACCTGCTCCTACTAATGTGATTCCGGTCAAGTATGCTGCTGCAGAAGAAAACCTGAATAGAGCGATAGTCCCAGTAACACCATTAATCTCAGAAAGTGATCCCAGTGACCATAGCTTTGATTTTACACATGTTGATAGTCCCCAGGCTTACTACATGCAGTCTCCTGAACATGGTGAGTCTTACTACAGTGAGGAACCGAGTGAACCTATTTGGGAGCCTGGATATGCTAATGTCATGTACACAAACCCCAACTCTAGACCTCAACCTAGGCAGATACGACCCCCTTTTCCTAGAGGACCTTGCTTCAGATGCCAGGGTGATCACTTCATATGTGATTGCCCCATGCCCGTACCTACACAACCCCAATCAGTGACAATCCAAGGCTTTTGCCAGGAGTGCGGAAAGGAACATCTCTTACGAGATTGTCCCAAGAATCCCAGCAATATGCCAAAAATCACTCCGATTAATGTTATTGGGTTAGTGGTCAATTCCACAGGAAGTGTCACTTCCACTGCACCAGTGCAGGTAATCACTAGAGCTCAAGCATTGCAGCAAAACCAAGGGGTAAGCCAGGAAAAGAGCCCAGACGTAGCGATACTGAGAGCCAAAATAAGAAGAGAACAAGAGCTTGGAGAGATAGCCGTGAACGTATGAAAAGGCAATGGGCAAAGAAGATGAGTGAACTTGAGGAAAGTCTACGAGAAACCAAGGCCAAAATCATAGAGATCACATCTCAACCGCACTCTCACACATTCCCACCGCTACCATCCCCATCACCCTCCATCCCTCCACCCTCTAATACACCCCACGTAACCCACCCACCACCCCGAACAGGATCAGTATTAGCTGATCCCACTCCTGAAGACATAGTCATGATGCTTAAAGCATATCAGGCCAGAATCCAAGAAGGGCCAAGTGTAACGGATCATGACAAGTGCTACCCTAGAGCTGACCTAGAGATAGAAAGAACCAAGCTTTGCGCGAAAATGGTCGAATTGGCTCAGACTATGTTTGAAGCCAGTCGCCTTTTCAATTACTCGGGCTCAGCCAAGACGCAATTACACTTGGATGGACTTCTAGAGAAGTTAGAGGGCATAATTGCAATATCTGCCAAGGAAGAAAAAAATCAAGAAAGAGATAAAGCAAGCAAAAACATGACCCATCCCCCACCGAAAGCTTATGTGCCCAATTCCACTGAACCAGACAACCCCCCCTCCCTAGAAAGAATAGAGAATCTAATTGCACAATCACAAAAGGGACCCGCCCCTCAACACCATGACAAGGCTAGTGAAAGAGCAGGTCTTCCTACCCAGAAAGCCTATGTGCCTGAAGCATATGTGCCTAACTCCACTGAACCAGACACCTCTTCTTCTATGAATCAATACACACCAGAATTCTTGCGAGAGATTCAAGAAGAGAAATGGGCTAAAGAGAGTGAAGTTCCTCCTCCCATTGAACTTGTGGATGACACACACGATCAATTCCCACAAGACCTTCCTTCCATTTATGGAGAGCAGGAGAGTGCCCAATCTCAAGAAAGATTAGACTTCGAGTCTAATTCTTTACAAGAACTACCCCATTTCACAGGCCCATGGGAAGCAAAGTCCACCTCTATGAGAGCACCTACAGTCATGGTAAGAAACGAAGATTCAGTCATACTTAGGAACACAGAGGTAGTGAAGAACACCAAAGTGGAGTGCAATCTCACTTTGGAAGAGCTGCTTAAGGTTAGACCAGAAGTGTGGAAACATGTAGCCAATCAAGTGCCCGAGATAGCAAAACCTCGTTCCCAGGTAGGATCCCAGAGAACAGTGCCAGAAATACCCTTAGACAAGATAGGAGACATGAGTGAGGGCGAAGAGGGAAACACATATCTCCCCATCACTCATCAGGGATACACAACCAAGGCCATCTTGGACTCAGGTGCAGGAGTTGCAATTGTTACCACTTCCTTATGGAAACGATGGGGCAAGCCAGCTCTCAGGCCAACGAGAATGAAATTGCAGATGGCTGACAGGCACATAGAAAGACCCTTAGGACTACTCGAGGGGATAACTCTCACTACTTGTGGTGTAGAGTTTGAGCACACATTTGCTATCTGTGACTTTAGCAAAAATCAAGCCTATGAGATGATTTTGGGAAGACCATTTATGTAGCAGTTGCAAGTGGTACAGGATTGGGGAACCAATTCCTTGTATTTGCAGCACTTAGGTGTTACAACCAAAGTCAATCTCAAGGATTACTCTCATAGAGATGTCCCTCCTATCCAATGGAACCCCATCCATAGAGCCAAAGATGATACGGAATCGGTGCATTCCCTAGGATCAGGATCCTCATGGATGCATGAAGACACTCACTTATGGATGTGTAAGGTAGCAGTAGAAGAAGAGAAGAGAGAAAAAGCCAGGGAGATAGGTGCAAAAGAAACCCATAGATCAATCCAAGGCCCAGCCTATGCACCTGTAGTTTTTCCAGACGAAGAATTCGAACCTCACGGCTCGGCAGAAATTCTAGCAACCATGGATGTAGCCATCAATGAAGAACAATGGACACCTCACTGTGATGAGGATGCCTATGACATTTCAGTCTTCTCCATAGAGCCGATCATGGGAGAGGTAGTTTTAGAAGAGTGTGAACCTAGCCCTGATGCATTTGAGGATGCGAGCGACTCCGATCTAGAGTCAATCATTATGGACCCACCTTTTGCATCAGATGAGGAATACTTCTATGAAGTAGAATTTCAACCCCAGAAGCACGGAGAGCTTACAAAGGATGTAAGGCTAGCCACACATGTAACCTCTAAGGAAGAAGGAAAGGAAAGAAAGAAGAGAGAAGTCACACCAGAAGAGGAAGAATCTTTGTTTGAGGTCCCGAGAAATTTTAAGAAGTATGAGATAGATGATAGGAGAGTCATGATTAGAATGCCTAAACGAGAGGCACAATCGGGAGAGGCCTATGATAACAAAGAAACCAAGAAAATAGTGGTAGCCATAGAAGAAGGAGAAGAGAGGTGCACTTACATAGGACATGACCTCACTGAGGAAGAAGAGCATGAGCTGATAGCCTTGCTAAGAGAATACAGAGATGTATTTGCTTGGAATTACAAGGATTTGAAAGGAGTGGACCCGGACATATGCTCACATACGATTCCCATGACTACAGAGGCCAGACCCTCAAAACAAAATCCATACACATACAATGACAACTATGCTGCCAAGATCAAAGAAAAGATAGACCGCTTGATTGAAGCTGGATTTATCTATGAAATTGAGCACACTGAATGGGTATCCCCCATTGTGGTGGTGCCCAAGAAGAACGGCAAATTACGAGTATGCATTAACTTGAAGAAGGTTAACGCAACCACGATCAGGGATAATTACCCGCTCCCTATCACTGAGCATCTATTAGAAAGGGTGGCACGCAAGGAAGTGTACAGCTTCCTAGATGGGTTCTCTGGCTACAATCAAGTGGCCATTGCACCAGAAGATCAGCATAAAACGGCTTTTGCCACAGAGTGGGGTATATTCACTTTTAGGGTTATGCCATTCGGGCTGACCAATGCTCCCGCAACCTTCCAAAGGCTGATGTGCCATGTATTTAAGGAGTTCCTGAGGAAGAACTTAGAAGTCTATGTTGATGATCTTTGTGCTCATTCGAACATTAGACAAACCCATATTCCTGAACTCAGACAAATCTTTGACAAATGTAGAGAATATCAAGTCTTCCTAAACCCAGAAAAGTGTGTTTTTATGGTCAGGCAAGGCAAAATTCTAGGACACATAGTGTCAAAGAATGGCATATCTACGGATGAAGAGAAAGTAAGAGCTATAGCCGAATTACCTAGGCCAAAGAATGTCAAGGAAGTACAAGCTTTCATGGGGCATTGTGGTTATTACTGACGATTTATACACATGTATGCCATCATTGCAAAGCCTCTGTACGGACTTCTGACAAACTTTGAGTGGACTGAGGAATGTGAGAATTCCTTCAATGAGCTTAAATGGCGATTATGTTCAGCACCAATCTTAACCACACCGGATTGGAATAAGCCTTTCCATGTTCATGTGGATGCATCCAATTATGCCATTGGATGTGTGCTTGCACAACCTACTGGTGAAGGTAATATGGATCTTCCAATTGCCTATGCTAGTAGACAATTGAATGCAGCTGAACGAAATTATACCACTACTGAGAGAGAAGGCTTAGGCATGGTATATGCAGTTAAGAAATTTAGACACTATTTGCTTGCAAATAAGTTTAAATTTTTTACTGATCATCAGGCATTGCTATACCTCATAAACAAGCCATGCAATATAGGAAGATTAGTAAGATGGTTTCTCTTGCTAATGGAATATGATTTTGAGGTTGTGGTAAGGAAAGGGAAGACTCATTTGAGAGCAGTTCACCTTTCTAGGCTCACATCGGGAGAAGCCCCACAAGGAGTGTCAGATGACCTTCCTGATGCTTACTTGTTTAATTTGGAAGTGGTGCCGTAGTGGGGTAAGCCATTGGTACCAGTGTTGACATACGGACCTAACCACCCAGTAATAAACACACAAGATAGAGAGGTAGTAAAAGCCCAAAATTATCACATCATGGCACGAAGTATGTACAAGCACACAGATCAAGGGATCTTGGCTTGTTGTGTGGAAGAGGATGAGTACGCTAAATGGTTGCAATTAGCACATGTAGGTGCGTTAGAGCAACACTACTCAAAGCAACGAACCTTACAGACACTAAGGAGACTCGGAGTGCATTGGCTGACTATGGAGACTGATGTCCAAAAGTTGTGCAAGGAATGCCCAATCTGCTGCACTAAACCACCTGTGGAACATGCCACTCTTTATCAAGTGTCCATAGTGCCAGATTGGAGTGAACCTGTAGTATCCTTCTTAAGGACGAGAACATTCCCTCCAGACATGACTCTAGCTAGGCAAAGGAGTTTAGAACAAGAAGCCCAGGATTATTCACTCATTGGTGACAATCTATACAAGCGTGGTAAAGATGGTTACCTGAGACTATGTGTCCATGAGAGTGAATATCTCAAAATCTTGGATACTGCTCACCAAGGTGTAGCAGGGGGACACTTTGGACCAGATCGGGTAATCAAGGCAATATTATTTGCAGGATTTTGGTGGCCAACCCTTCACATGGATGCACATACCTATGTGAAACTGTGTGATGTTTGTCAGAGAACTCAGTACCCTATACGCAAGGATGAGATGCCACTGAAGCCTATGATGGGCAGACCTGCGTTCTCTAAATGGGGAATAGACTTTGTTGGTCCTATCAATCCCCCAGCTAAGGGTTCACATGCTGAATATATCATCGTGGCCACAGACTATCTAACCAAGTGGGTAGAAGCGAAAGCTACTACAAAAAATGATGCTCAAACAACAACAAAGTTCTTATTTGAAAATGTATTCACGAGGTACGGATTGCCAATAGAGTTGGTGAGTGATAGAGGCACACACTTCTTGAATGAAGTCATAGAAAACCTTCTCCAAGAATTCTTGGTGATACATAAGAAATCGGCCCCCTATCATCCACAAGCTAATGGCCAGGCTGAGAGCACTAATAAGATCTTATGCAATGTGCTGACTAAACTAGTGAACAATAAACGCTCTGATTGGGACAAACAGCTACACCATGCTGCTTGGGCATACCGGGTTGCCTATAAAACGGTACTCCAAGCCACCCCCTTTCAGATGGTATTTGGCCAAAATGTTGTGCTACCCCTCGACTTTTTGATACCTACATTGAAGGTAGCACAAGAGCATGACTGGACAGGCCATGAACTCTCCTCTCGAATCTTTGATCTTGAACGTCTAGGCGAAACACGATTGAGAGCTGTAGCAGGAATCTATGCAGCGAAGAAGAGGCAAAAGGCATATTTTGATACACATGTGAAGGATAAAGGCTTGAAAGCAGGCAACCTAGTCCTAGTCTACACATTGAAGCAGCATGCATAGAAATTAGAGAAAAGAGGTTACGGGCCAATGATTATCAATAGAATCTCCACAAGTGGCACAGTTCAACTAGCCACTTTAGAGGGCGATATTCTACCAAGTTACATAAGTGGATGCAGAGTCAAGTTATATCAGAAACCCCTTACTGAAGAGATGCTAAATCGACTCAACACTGCCAAGAAACGTAAAGAAGAAGAGAAACGAATTAGAAGAGAGGCATAGGCAGAAGCTTTAGAACGCATCCGACGAATGAAATTGAGGAGATAAGGCAGAGACCCGCCTATGCTTGACACTCAAGAATCTGTAGGCTATCCTATGGCCATGTGTGAGACTTCAGGTGGGCATTCCCATAGAATAATCGACCGACGGCCTTTTGTAACCCTAGGAGTAGGACAAGGAAAGGGTGCAAAGATTGTAAGAGCTTTGATTGACTCAGGTGCATCCACTAGTGCTGTCAAGTTGTCTTACTGTCAAGAATTGAAATTAACTGTCGATCCTATAGAAGCATATCTCATAGGATTGGGAGGTGTGGAAACTCCTTGCATGGGCGAGGTGGATCTTCCCATCTCCATTCAAGATGAAGTGATGACAGTCAAAGTACTAGTGTGTCAAGATGAGGACCTCACTGAGCCTCTTGTCTTGGGTCAGGACTGGATCTATGATCATGCAGTCAACCTCAACCTAAGAAGTGGACTTCTTCAGGTATGGGTAGATCATAGCCGAATTACAGTTGAATTGGAAAATGAGGCACTCAAGGAACTAGGCAAGGCACAAACTCCTGGTCCTTCCAGGGGCGCACATGAAGTTGACAATGCTATTTTTGTCCAAAACTGTATGATGCAGAAAGAGGCTAATCTCAACAACGGAGCCAGGGAGAGGACGGAACTCCCTTCTTTTCCGAAGACCAGAAGGTTGCATCAACCCAGTGCAGATCAAATACAGAAGAAGCAGAACACTACCGATACTAAATGCCAAAAAAAGGAGCAAAGCAGATTGTTTCAGCCATGGAAGCAAGTATGGAGGCGAAAAGGTGAATACCCTGTTCAGACCAGGCCGACCCCACGGCCAAAACCTCTTATTAGTAGTCAACAACATGACACTAATGAGAAGTCCTTCATTAATTCTTCTGCGAAGGTGAAGTCTATTTGGGTACCCAAGAAGTCAATGAAGGCCAGCCCACAATCACGACAAATCTTGGTGCCTAAGGCTTGCTTGCGGGCTCAAATAGCTACACCAAGGCCGCAACCGGTACAACATGTTTCACTCACTCGAACATCTGAGGCCCAGTCTTATGCATCACGCACGGACACATATTCTTCCACGAGCACTAGTAGAATCACTTGTAAATGGGTCCCTAAAAAGCCTCATCTTCAAGCAGATACCCCTATCAAACTCTTCAGAGTCTCCACAAAATCAAGATCAAAGCCCATCCACTGCATTTGGCAACCTAAAACTTGTAATAAACCCCCGGACCCCAGTTGTAAATCCATGCCCACCTACTAACTACGTCACTCTCACACTACATCATTCCACTTAGTTCTTAGGTCCAACCAATTCCTAACTACACACACAAGCACCGAGCACTTATTAACCTACTAATCTCTCCCGAACCTCATGATAATGTTGTAATGGGGACAAAAACGGTTCTAACTTGTCCTTTACAATGTTAACACATGTTTCTATATTCTCACAGAATCAGGAGGCAAGAAGTAACATGGCAGAAGCGACAGGTCCGAGCTCACAAGTAGGAATACTTACTGCAGGAATCGATGTGGATAGTCTACCTGTGGATGTGCCACCAACTGAACGACCTGTGGAGCTGCAACACCTTCAGCAGATCTCGATACCGGATCCACCCACAAGGATCACAGAAAGAGTCCATGCCAATTCTCATTGGTTCAATGGCATGCTAGGTCCATTAGGAGAGGCCAAGTATATATGGGAGTCTAAGTGCGAGTATGACAGATCATGGGTTCGATTCCAATTTTTCTCCAAGGAGTTTGAGACTCTACAGAACACCGAGGATGTCGAGACCATATGGCAACGTGCAGGGCTAGCAGAATACTTTGAAGCACCACTACCTAAACCGGATCTCCTCCGATGCTATTATTTGGTCTCCACATTACAAGCTAATGAAGAAAAGGACAAACCAGGATCATTTGTTCTTCCTTCCTTGCTGGGCAACAACGAGTTAAAGAGGTTTGAACTTACTGTGGAGTTGGTGAGTGCTGCTTTGAATATGCACGGCACACATGTACCTTTTGAGAAGGATGCTCTCGTTCCTACTAACATGAAGGATAGGAAACTATTGAAGCTTAAAGACATGGGAGCACTCACACCAAACGTGTCCATCCCTCTCCGTATGTGCATGCAACATTTTGCTTTCCCCGGCCAAGACCGCTTCACACAACCACACAAAAGAATCTGGTTCGCTCTCTACTTAGCGGAGGCAGGTGCGTTACCAATTAAGCTGCCGGTATGGATTATAGATCAATTGTATGAAGCAAATAAAAGGTCTTCTAGGAAATTAGTGGTGAACGGTTGCTGTGCAATCACACGCATTATTTACCGGTGCCTAGCATACGATGTTCCCATTGAACGTGCCTTAACTTGGGCACAATTACAAATTTTTAAGAAGCTCAAGACGTCCACACATCAATCCAAGCGCATGAGGGGTGCGATTCCTTGTGTCCAGACAAGGGAAGTTCTGACTACTCCTGAAGTATCGCCACGAGGGGAGACCACTATACCTCCCTTTACCATTAGGATACCCAGGTCTGGATCTGAAACTATGACACAAGCTACCCCTTCAGCTCCTCCTGCTCCATCTGAATTTGAATTTGCTACAACTGGAGATGCTGAAGGAATGGATCCCCAGGACTTCGAAGCATTCTTACAAAGTACACAACTCTCTGATGTAGAGTTTTATTCAGATGCAGAAGAACAAGGCACATCTTCACAAAGAAGAAGAAAATCTACAGACAGCCGCCATGTACATTGGAGTGACGCTCAGCAAGGTCAACAACAAGGACACCTAGAAGAAGAAGGAGCATATGAAGAGGAGACCACTGAAGCCCCAGCCTATACAGCAGAACTCCGAAGGCTGTATCAAATTATGGAACGAGTGCGATCGCAACAGCTGCTCACCGAACAGAGCAGTAGAGTACTCATGACTCAGCTGTTGGAAGAAGCAGGAGATGACTCAGAATATAGTGAAGGTCTCTTATTGACGGCAGAAACATATGGGGTAGTAGAAGCAGTGCGGACCGCCATTAGGAGGTCTCCAAATCAATATGATCCACGAAGATTCCAGACACGACCACGCTCAGGTAAGAATATCCGGATCCCCATTACAATGGCAAAAGGGCCAATTATTACATCCGAACCCATCAGGACAACCTCCCAAGCAACACAAACTGCTAGCCAAGAGCACCCAGTCACCCATGAGGAATCCACCGAGCCACTACCACCCACACCCCCACCATCGCCTCCTAGAGCAGAAACCGTGGAAATCACCTCGACCACTCAACCCACCGAACCAACCTTCATCTTCCGTACTCCCATCTCTAGTTCAACCCTATTCTCCACCTCTGATAACCCAATCTATGAAGCAACCCCCATCACTACACAATCCACCGAATCGCTCATAGAGCCTGCCCTAGGACCACCATCCCCCATGCCCTCAGCCATAGGTCATCCTGACCCTAGATCCATATTCATGGGTTTCCCTGCTACCACGCAACCCTTCATGCCCTCCTCAACTCTACAACCTCAACCCCCGACCTCCATCTCTCCACTTCTCCAATCCATCCATAACTTCCTTGCTAGAACTTTTCAACCCCGGTCTCAACCATCCCCTTTATTTTCAGCTCCCCACCCCACTTCTCATCTATTCACCACTTTCACACACACACCACCTACCATTCCAATGTATATGGTAGACCCCACACTCGCACCCACTCCTGAAAGTATGGACATTTCACCACCCACGGCACCTCCCCCTCCCCCCACGCTTCCACCTCCTCCCATTCCCCCTCCACCAATTTCACCCACACACAGGTCTTCAATAGACACCATTCACTCTTCCCCTTCCCCAATTCCCTTCCCATGCATCTTCCATTTTAAACACCACCCCCTCATCTATAGGAAATGCATTGGACACCATGCTAGCTTGTATATCAAACTTAAGGACAGATTACAATCAGCTCCAGCAACAGAATGAACTCCTGCAAGAGCACTCGGAGACACTACAACACCGCCTTGCTGCACTAGAGGAGGAAAATGCTCGCCTCCACACACAATTCCAAACTCTCCAAGAGGCTCATAGCATATTGGAGGTACAGTTACAGAACACAGATCAGGAAGCAATACAAGTGGTAGAAGGTCATCTACGGACACAGCTGGAACGCAATTCAAAGCTTCAGCGAAATATGGCCCTACTCAAGCGACATCTTGCTGCCGCTCATGAAGAGAATCGACGCCTGCACTTACAAAATCAGGAAAACCTAGAAGCAGCTATCGAAAGCACACCTGGGGCACCCATCAGCACATCAAAGTTTCAAGCAGTGACCCCCGACAATATCAAGATCATATTGGAAGACTATGCCATGCTGCTTGAAGCACATGAACTGCTATCAGAGGAACTGGGTCAACTAAAGCAGAAACACCAAAAAGAAACAACAACATCCTCTCAAACCACCTCCTCCGTGGCTTCACTTCTCACAGACTCAGAGGCCTTAAAAGATCTCCAGAAACAGGTCACCGAATTGCAAGCATGTCTACTACAATATGAGAGACCACCTTCCCCTCTAGAGGCTCCCACCGACAAAGAAGTAGTACAAATTCCTGTGGAACAGACATTTGAAGAAGAATACGACCCACAACCCTTCCCAGGAGGCCAACAAACGGAAGAAGCTCAGGACACATTCGAAGCACCACGGCCTCCATGGCTACGTCAAGTGGAGGAAATCGGGAGTTCTCACGAAGAGCGCACAGTAGTGCAAAATCAGGCCATGAGGTTCATAGAGGAAACTTTGCTACAATCTGCTTACTTCAAGAATCTGTCATCGAGACGCCTTATCCTCTCATCTGAACTCCAATACAGGCCTTATTATATTATCCTGGGTGATTATAATGCAGAAATACAGAAAGTCACGGGTAAGATTCCTACCTTTGCTACCCAATTTCAACCCGAAGACCTTCCTCCAGAGGTGCAAAAAGGCAAAATTCGTCAACCGACCTGGCGGCAGAAACTTCTAGAGACATATCCAGAAATGCTACGCACATGGAACAACGCGCCTTTACATCTCCTATACAATCCATGCTACGGTCCAGTTCCACGTCGCAGGTCTTGGAAGGCATTCAATATCAAAGTGCAGAACAGCGCGCAATGCAGAGTCTAGACAAGACCAAAGCTAGTTAGAAAACTATAAAAAGAGCTAGAGAGCTCATTTTTGAGGTTAGATTGATTGTGAATTGAGCTGATGTAAGAGACTTTTTGACTAATGCAAAGGACTCCATTGTTCCTCTCCTTGTTCTTGCCTTGTGTGCGCGTGTGTGTGTATGTGTGTGCATGCTTGTGTGCTTCTCACTCACACACTTGTGCCTTCACTTGCTCATAGTCTTCATACTAGTCCTCACGTCTCCAGGGATTGACAATTATGAGGTGAATCTTCTCACGTTGGTACTCACCATTGTGCTAGAGTGACAGGAGCGTTGCCATCAAAGTCCACTTAATGTTTTTCTTCATCGAATTCCAAAGAACTGATGCTAAAAATCTCCTGCAAAACAAAAGAAAAGAGAAATTCATAAACCCTAAGCCTAAAATCCTAACCCTAAAACATGTATATGTGTGTATGTGTGTATGTATATGTGATGTGTGTGCATGTGTATGTGCATGTATGCATGTGTGTGTATACATATGTGAGTGTGTATACATATGTGAGTGTGTATATATATGTGTGTGTGTATGAATGTATGTGTGTGTGCACATGCATATGTGTGTGTATGTATGTATGCATATGCATGTGTGTATGCACATATGTGTGTGTATACATATGTGAGTGTGTATGTAATATGCATGTGTGTATGTATGTATGTGTGTGTACATGCAAATATCTGTGTATGTATGTATGCATATGCATGTGTGTATGTATACATGTGTGTGTACATGTGTGTATGTATATGTGTGTATACATGTATCTATGTATGTGAGTATGAGAATGAATATGTGTGTGTATGTATATGCATGTGTGTATGTAATATGCATGTTTGTATGTAATATGCATGTATGTATGTATATGTGTGTATGCATGTGAGTATGTATTATGTATCTGTATGTATATGCATGTGTGTATGTAATATGTATGTGAGTGTGTATGTAATATGCATGTGTGTATGTAATATGTATGTGAGTATGTGTATGCATATGGGTGTGTATGTATGTATGCATCTCTCTCTCTATCTCATTCTCTTTCTATTTCATCTCTCTTGCTCTCTTTCACTCTCTCTCTATCTTTCTCTTTCATCTCTCTCTCTTTGTTTCTCTCTCTCTCTCGCTCTCTCTCTCTCTCTCTCTCCCTCTCTCTCTTCATGTTTCTCTAGATCTCTCTGTTTCTTTCATCTCTCTCTATCTCACTCTATATCAATTGAAAACAAAACAATCACTTACATCGATGTAATTGTTTGGAGTGTTGTCATCAAGGTCCACTTAATGTTTCCCTTCGTCGAATTCCAAAGATTTGATGCTAGAAAGCTCCAGCAAAACGAAAGAGAAGAGAAATTAGAAAAGGGAAAACACAAAGAAAGAGAAAGGGTGCTACAGTATGTGCAATTCTTACCAAAATTTCAGATCTATAGAAACAGAGATGTAGAGAAAGAGAGAGAGAGAGAGAGAGAGAGAAAGAGAGAGAAAGAGAGAGCTGTGTGTACACAATAGGTTCGGAATGTAGTTCACGCGTGCAAACTCGACAGTAGCAAACTTTGGTTCAAAATGCAAGCAGATGTCGAATTTTTGCTCTCGGGCCCGGTTAAAAGTTTCCTCGGTATAAGCGTCCGTATGAGCGTCAGTATAAGCGTCGATAACTCAAAATAACGTACCGACGCCTATATCGGCACTCATACCGACACCGTGTATACCGACGATTAAATGACCGTCGATATTGCATCCGTGGTTTTTCAAGCATTTTCAACGGTCATACCGAGGCCGAGGGGTGACCGTCGGTATGGGCAACGTCGGTATGCCCCTCATATGTTGTAGTGACTCAACATTGATTCTTACTCCACAATAGTATGTGTAAATTTATGTGCATGTATGATTGAGAATTAAAATGTATTGTGATTGTTGGAATCAACAATGATTTTTGCTTCGCAATAGTATGTGTAATTGTTTATATTTGTATGATTGAGAATTAAAATCAATTGTAGTTGTCTGGCTCAACAGTGATTCTTATTTCACAATAATGTGTGTAATTGTATGTGTGTGTATGATTGAGAATTAAAAAAATATTTTTTCTAAAATAAAAAGAAATTTCTCAATCGACCATTCTCTGCAGTACATGCATTAGGAACTGCAACATGAAAAGGAATTTGTAGATCATCATCATCAATGCCATCTGCATCATATTCAATAATTATAAATTGAATCAACAAGGGGGTTACCTCGTCCACTGCTTTTGCTTCAAGGACGTACTCCTAAAATGATCATGCCTCTCATGTGTCAAAAATAGAAAGAAGATACTCCTAGCCATGCAAGCACCTAAATGATGCATGCATGCATGTGATGCTAGACACAAACCCACGCTTTTCAATTTTTCATATGTGTTCATACTCATTCCTCGTGTTTTTCCTTCACCTTTTTTCAATGGAACGACTTCATTTATGGTAGCTCTCTCGCGTGAATAACCAAGTCACTCAAACCTTCTCTATTCTGCTAGCACAAAGTCCATGGTCTTGTGCAAGATGTGATGAGTAATGATAGTTACTCTCAATGTTCAAGTCATGATACCCCACGGGCTGCCTTCTTTCACATGAATAATGAAAACATTCAAAAATTATTTCACATGAATGATCCTTCGTTGAGCAAAGGATATTATGAATTTAGGTTTTTGCTATTTAAATAAATTTTGAACTAGGTAAATCATGAAATGCTTAAAAGTGGTAAATAGTCCTAAAAATTGTTCACATTAACATGCTTTCACCCTAATAAAATTCATGAAGTAAAGATAGTTCACAAAAGAAAGTGTCTACATAGGACCACATACATCACTATGCACAAGTTGCAATTTATGAGAAACTCCAACTGAAACATTTTTTTGGGGAAGGAGGAACATTGCATTTTGCCAAAAATATACCCTTTACATACATATTTACATGGACGATCGCTTCACCCAATAACTCATGCTTCGAGCTAATCATCGATTTGTTTTTTTAGATCATTCAACAAATCATGTGAAACAATTACTAGATATAGGATAACATGCTCTAAAAGAATTTCGTGCGAATATTTATAGCCACATAAGGGTGGCTTTAGACTTTTTTGGAGGAACAAAGGCACTTTTTTGCTCAAGCGAGTGTTCCTCCACCCTTACCATTCACACAGAATGGATGTGCACGGAGGGAAGCTCTATATTACAATTCACCTTGACCTTGACCGTTGAATTTAGTATATAAAACTCTTTAGCCATTGTTTTTTTTTATGGTCAAGGTGTTGATGTTTTATCCTCGCGTGGGTCCGAAACATTCTGAATGTTTATTTTGATGAATAAGAGTTTGGCATCTCAAAATAACATTTGGTGCTGGCGCCCCGGCCGAGTCTGAGACTCTGAATCCCCACTGGTCTTTAGAAAGTTTATTTCCGGAAACCACGAAGAGGTTACATGTATATATCTTTTAGTTTCTCTTTCTTGGACTGCGGCCTTTTTTTTTTCTCAGGTGTAGCGCATGCACCGCGAAGGACTCCGTCCTTGTTTTCTGTCGTTTCATAGCTGAAGTCGAAAACCAGTATATATAATTGCTTTCGTGCTTGCGAAATGCTTTCCGAGAGGAAGCAATAGATGGAATTATCAGAGACAGAGAGGGCACACCTCCAAGTAACTCCAAATATAGGGCACAGTTCTTCCAATAGGGCACACCTCCTCCAAGTGTGTAAGAAGATTTCTCCTAGTCATTAGTCATCTTCTTCAACTTGCATTGAGCCGATGATTCAACAATGAGCAATGCCCTCATTATATAAGATTTTGTGGCCTTTGAAAAGAGAATTGAAAAGCGTTCTCAAAAACCAAAACATAATCGACTTCAATGATTGCTAAACAAATCAGCGAAGATCTCCACATCTCTACCATGTCGCTCTCATCTGCTTTACCAAAAAAACATCCACCATTTTTTTATTCTGCTATCGTTGTGCCCGTTGGGAATTGAACTCAAATGGGTGTTCTGAGAAGCCATTTTCTTGGACCTTTTAGCCCACGACTTTTTGTTATAGGATGTTTTTTAGATTACAATTAGAACTATTGCCAATCGAGGTTTTGGACCTTTTTGACGTTGATTCCAACAATGTTTGCTACTCCAAAATGCCTTCATGTGCTCAGTTTTATCAAAACCTTGACGAATAATCAAGGTCAATTTTTCTACTTTTATTTTCACAAAGGACTTCTATGTTAGAGATAAGAGACTTAGAGAATGGAAGGCCTTTGGATTATAGAGGGAGGAAGATGTTGGAAGTGGGGTAGGCCTCAAATAACAATAATCACAGGTCTTCCAATAGATGAACCTGAGCATACACACCTTAATACTAAAACAATATCAGTGAGAGTTAAAGAGAGAATAGAAAGGTTTTCAAATTGTACGTTGCACTATAATGCTCACCTACACTATCTTATAATCAAATTACAATGTGTGTATATGATACAAACTTACAATATCTGAATCTAAGTAAAAATATGGAACTAGATACAAGAAATTGTGTGTATAGAACCTAAGAGGTAGAGTGTATGTGTGTGTGTGTGAATATGGAGAATATGAGCACTTTAGATTCTCTTTATAGTAAACCCAAATTTTGAAATTAGGTTCTCCAAAACCTAAATACGAAACAAGTGAAGGAATAAGTAGGAATTCAAATAGACTTGTTACTCATAGTTTATAAGCAAGAGTACTCAGGGTGAGCTGAGCCTAACTCCTCCAAGATCTAGAGCACACATCCTCTAAGAAAGATCTACACTCTTGGAACTTCTCATCCTTGTAGAACACCTCTATGATCTCCTCCAAAGCATGTGTAGCGCTTGCTAGAGCTTGAGAAGATAATCCAAGGGTGATCCAAACCTCTTCATTTATAGTTTTCTAGCTTCCCAACAATGAAAACTCCAAAAGCATGGAGGATATTTTTCTAAAAGAGATGATCCCAAATATTTAACACCAAATTTGTGCAAAACTTGCTTTTGTATCTACTATTGCAGATGGGATTTGAACTTTGGTCAATTTGACAACAATCACCACAATTTTCTTTGTTCTAAAGCAAGTTTCTAAGACCTTTTTTGTGGGGTATTCTTAATTTGAACACATAAGATTGTTGTTATCTTATGATATTGAAATATTATGACATTGTTTCTGAGAATCCCTGCTTTAATGTCATAACCATACAAGGTTTAATAACCTGTAAAGCTTTTGGTGACTTTCTCTAGACAATTCTTTGGTAAAAATATCCACAACATTTTCACTTGTAGCTATGTGGACTAGCTCAGTGTGCTTCTTAGATACCTTCTCCTTAATGTAGTGGTAATGAACCTCTATTTGCTTTTTCCTATCATGATGAGCAAGGTTCTTTGCAATAGCAATAGCATTATAACTATCACCAAATATCTGATCAAGAAGAGGAACATGAACATCAAGATCGCTTCGAATCTTCTAACATCAAATTGATACAAATTTAGTTGTAAAGGCAGCCCCATACTCTACTTCACTTGAAGATGTAGCATATATAGTTATTTTCTTCGATGACCAAGAGATAACATCACCTCCAAGATAGAAACAATAGCCACTTGTACTTCCATTTGAGTC
Organism: Ceratopteris richardii; assembly: GCA_020310875.1. Classification (NCBI taxonomy): domain Eukaryota; kingdom Viridiplantae; phylum Streptophyta; class Polypodiopsida; order Polypodiales; family Pteridaceae; genus Ceratopteris; species Ceratopteris richardii. The sequence continues at coordinate 116,360,605 of CM035440.1, read as the reverse complement.
TTTATCACCTTCCCATTCAGAATTTGACAAACATTGAAGAAAGAAATGTGAAGACTTTGAAAATACATAGCATAATTGGAAGTCTCCTTCAGATATTGAAAATTCTCTTTACAACTTTCCAATGAATCTTGAGCCGATTGTGCATGAACATCAATACGTGAACTAGTGATTTTGATCACTAAATGCCATTGTAAATATCATTTCACATCTTCTTAACTCCATTTTGTTCATGTCATGGCAACCTCAAACTTGAGGAGTATTAGAAGCATCTTTATACCATTTTTCATGATTTTTGGACTCCATTTGAGCACTCAAATAAGCCCTGCAATCTAAGTTTTAACTAGGCTGGACACTAGGTCTGGATAGGGCCAAACCTAGTGAACAACTATAAAAAAAGATAGAAATCTCATTTTTGAGGTTAGCTAGTTGGAGAGTGAACTTATTCTTGACCTTTGAGCTTGCTAATAGATTATTCCATTGCTCCACTCTTTGTCTTACCTTGTGTGCACATGTGTCTATATGTGTGTGCATGCTTGCATGCTTCTCACTCACCCACTTGGTCATGGTCCTCATATGAGCCTCATGCCTCCTCAGATTGACAATTATGAGGTGGATCTCCTCATGTTGGTACTTTAAATTATGCTAGAGTGATAGCAAACTTGATACTGTTGTCGGGGATCAAGCTTTGAAGACGAGCATGTGATGATAACACATAGAGACGTGACATTGGAATTGTAGGTAAGTAGGTAATTTTTCTATTTTCTTTACTTTCTCCACCATCGTCATCATGTCCATCATCCCTACTTTCCATCTCCTTGCATTATCATCTTCACTAGTTTGTTCATACCTCCACCTTCCATGTCCATTTCCTCATTTCACTTATGAGAGCGAGAGAGGTTGATTTTGTATGCTTGAGAGTTTTCTAGCAAAAATAGCATTCAACATTGTGCACAGGTAGCAAAATAGCTAAAATTCCTATGTTTCACCATCACCCTACCGAAATCTCAGACCATCATGACACTCCACCAAGTTTGGAATTTTCTGACCATCGTGACAGCCCACCAAGTTCCGTCACCATAGCTAGGGCCTATCACGATGGCATGAGGCTATCCTGATGGTCCCATGCCATCGCGACAGTGTGCACCATGACGACCTCAAGCCTTTCAATTGGCTCATGCCATCGTGATCATTGGACCTCATAACGACCATCCTGCACCATCGCAAAAGTCGTAGACCATCGTGATAGTGCCAAACCATCCTAATATTTCCAGACCATCATGATAGTACCAAACCATCACAATAGTCCTAGACCATTAGGATAGTCCTAGACCATCGCAACAATCCCAGACTACCGTGATAGTATGAGACCATCACGAGACTCATGACCATCGGGATAGTCCATGACCATCGCGATACTCCTTGACCATCACAATAGTCCTAGACCAATGCCATAGTTGTAGACCATCACGAGGGTCCTAGACCATCATGCCAATCCTAGATGATTGTGATAGTCTTAAACCATCACATGACCCCTAAATCATCACGAAAACCCCTGACCATTGCAATAGTTCCCCTAAATCGGAAAAAATTTTAGGGTTTTTATTTTTGCAATTTTAGAGATAATTTTAGGTAATTTTTCAAGAAATTGGTGCATCCTGGGGCTCCCAAGAAAATATTCTAAGCAGCCTTGTTTGTGTGTTTGACACCCAACAGCCTGATCTGATATACCTTCTCATCCAAATTCTATTTTGTAACATCTAGAGTTCATTGGAAAGCTCGTTTCGGATCCCAAGATGCATCCTTTTGCTCCATGCTTTAATTAACCATTTTGCACTAGCTTATTGTCCATTTCCTCAATGTCTAGAATCCCCAAACGACATTGATCTTTTTGTCTCATGCAAATTGCCCATTTAATTTTGGGGACACCCCTTCTATTTGGGTCATCCGTCTAGAGATATTTTTGGAAAAATGTTCCCAATTTGACAATCTCCTTGTCCTTCAGCCTCAAACAAGAGAGACACTAGATAATCATAGAAAAAAGGAATGGTACAATCACCATATCTTGCCTTGCCAGGTGGATCTACATACCTTTATAGCATTTCAACTTGTTATCGAGCTTAGAAAGATCCGAGTTCCATCAGTCGCCCATTAAAACATTATCGGAATACCTAATATGTAGAAGATTCGTCCCATGGAGACTAAGTGAGAGCCATAGTCAACCAAAGTTTGAGGTGCATGCTAAATCACAACCTTGAAAGGGGTTTTAGGGTGGTTTATTTTGGAGCTCAATGCCTCACAAATGTATTTAGGTAGCATCAAAAGGTATGAATGCTGACCAGATTGTTTCAAAACCATTTGTGTCATGAGGAAAGATTCTCATAACCATCTGATCTTGATTGAGGGGAGGAAAAAGTCCTTGAATAATACCAAAGCGTGCATGATATTTAACAAGGCAATTGGCATCCTCAATAGCCATTGCAAAAAGAAGAGGTGCCAAGCGCATCCTTGCTTGATAGAACGTTTTAATTGAATAGCTTGGGAAAGCTATCCTAAAGGTCTTGCAAAACTAATAGGTGGGGCCACCTAGCTCGATGATTTTATCATTAGGAAGTGAGTAAATAACTTAAAGAATCTCATCTTGCAAAATGGGAGCTTCAAGAAGAGGTTTCATATTTTGTGAAATTCTTTTGGTTCTAAATCTAGAGACGGTGGCCATGAAATCACTCCTATGAGGAGAAAAAGGCAAGGAAACCACCAAAAACTGGGTAAAGTGATTGACAATCAATGTCTAGGTTGCATTATTCATTAATCAAGAATTTGTTTTTCGTGACCAATAATGGAATTTTATATTAAAACTCTTATTACATGAACAAATTTTTTGATGCCATGTCAGCTTATTCAAGCATGAGCAAGTACTTTTTGCACAACAATCTAGTGCATTTTCAATTGAAAGTGCTTTCAATCAACCACTTTTTGATAAAAAACTATTTTGATCGAAAAACTATCAATCAAATACTTTTTCCATCAAAAGAGATTCGGTCGAATATTGTTCTACAAAAGAATATGCTTAGAGTCACTTCTCATAAGAGTTACTTTATTTTTTGGAACTTACAGTGTCGTACAAAGAACAAGGTATAAGCTCTTCTTAAAAATATTTAGTATTTTAGTATTAAAATAATAACAAAATATACTTTTGTTTGTGAGTTGAAAACTATTGTGATTGTTTGAGTCAACATTGATTCTTACTTCACAATAGTATATGTATGTGTGGGTATGATTGTGAGTAAAACTGTATTGTGATTGTTGGAATCAATATTGATTCTTACTTCACAATAGTATGTGTATGTGTATGTGTGTGTATGTCATATGATTGTAAGTGAAAATCTAATGTGATTGTGTATGTGAATGTGTATGTGTGTGTGTGGTTGTGAATTAAAAACTAATGTATATGTTGAAAAAAAATTATATATATTTTTTAATAATTCAAGGGTTGATAAGGTGTTAATAAGTGAACTAGAACTTTCTATGGTTGTAGATGGATTTGTCTTGTAGACTTATTAACACCTTCTTAGATCCTTCAATTGTAAATGGATCCAATAAATTTTCATCCAATAGTATGTGTATGTGCATATGAGTGTATAATTGTGAATGAAAATCTATTGTGATTGTCCAAGTCAACATTGATTCTAAGTTCAGAATAGCATGTGTAAGTGTATGTGCATATGATTGTGAATTTAAAATCTATTATGATTGTGGGACTCACTACAACATATCAGGCGTATACCGAGGCTTCTATCAAGGAAAATGAACGGGCACGATTTTGCCTCGATGTCGGTGTAAGGGTCGGTGTAGGCATCGGAACCAAAGCGTCGGTATACGCGTGGATATAAGCGTCGGTATATGTGTTGGTATAAGCAACGGTATAAGCATCGGTATATGCGTCGGTATATGCATCGGTATAAGCGACGGTATGCCCCTGGGAAAATAGTCGGTATAAGCATGGGTATGTGCCTGGGGATACTGACTCTTATACTGTCACCTATACCGACAACCAGATCTGCAAATTTTTTTGGGCAGAGTGTGTTGTCTCTTGCTACATCAACATTTCCATGCTCTTGTGTAGCAAAAGACAATCCACTCTGCCCAAGAAAAACCCAACTATATGTGACATGTATGAGAGGCAACAAAAAAATGATTTGATAAAGCAAAACATACTATCAAATACAAAAGACATGAGCAAAATGAATCATGAATCGTGTACAAAGAAATGGGACACGTAGACATGATATTTATAAACAACAACTAGAACGCATGTAT